>JAOTQP010001122.1:1987136-2006656 GCA_026413545.1 Cichladusa arquata
GGTGACCCAAAAGGGTGCTGAGCGGGAGGCAGGTGGCAGCATGGGGAGGGCGGGGGGGGGGCAGGCCGATTAGCCAAGGAGACCTGGCGGAGGGTCCTGACCCGAATCCCAGCTGGCGCTGGGAGACCCCATGCAGCCCCACTGGGAGCACTGGGAGAGGGCTGCCCATCAGGGCAGGATAGGCGGGGTGGTGGTGACAGAGCTCCTTGGGGACCTCAGTGCCACCATCCCGGCAGCCGGCACTCGGTGGCGAGCCCAGCACCGGGGAGAGCACAGCGATGTGGGGTGGGACCAGCGCTGTGCTGGGTGCCACAGCTGCTCCCTGTCAGGGACCTGGCGAGGGACAGGCGTGGCACAGACGGTCCCATCCCACTGGTGCGGTTTGTGGCCGAAGGGAGATTTCCTAAGTCCTGAAGAGAAGCTGGTGAACGGGAATGGGAATGATGGCAGAGGCAGCAGGGATGATGAGGACAGCAGGGGAGGTGGGACCATCGAACATCGGGCGGTTCCCCGGTGTCAGGCCCAGACGAGCCTGTCTCACGCTCCCCGGGATGCTCCAGCAGCCACCAGCCCCTGGATTGGTACCCAGCGGTATTCCAGGGGGAACTGGGCACCTCGTGCATCCAGGGAGCTCCTTGCTCCGTGTGCTCCAGCTCCTCAGCAGCGGCTGAGCCCCGCGGTTGCGGTGCCAGCGCCGAGCTCGGTGACAGAGCTCCCAGCCCACCTGCGCTGGATCCGGCCGCCCCCTCGCAGCCCGGCCCCGGGCCGTGGGCAGCCCGGCAGGGCCGGCCCGCAGCCTTTCCGGAGCAGATGGCAGCGGCGTGGGGAGGACGGAGGCGGCTCAGCGCGTCCTTCCTTTCATGCACACACAGCGTGATTCCCGGCGGCTCCGGCTCCGGCGGGAGGTGCCGCTGGGGCCAGCGCTGGCCCTGCATTTCACACGGGTTCAGCGAGCTTAGTCCTCGGGGACAGGCGACTCAGGAAGATTAGACCTCGCTAAAATAGGCAGGTATTAGTGATCTCAGCAGCCCCCGGCCTTCCGGCGCGGCGGCATTTAAGCCAGCGCTGCTGCCCAGCGCCCAGGACAGAGTCCCTGGCGGGGCAAGAGGCAGCCGGGCACCCTGGCCCAGGCAAAGGGATGCCCCTGCTGCCCGCACTGGCGGGGGATGCTCGAGCACGGGAGTAAATGCTCCACACCCCCTCCCGGTGCTGTCCCCAAGGCAGAGCCAGGGTCATCACTGCGTCCCAGTGAGGGCTGCTGCAGAAGGAGGGAGACGGACCCAGTGGCCAAGCACCCTGGGCTGGCTGGTGGCTCAGGGAACACGGAGCATCCCGGCTCTAGCGCTGTCATCATGTCCCCTCACCAAACAGGACAGGGACTGTGCAGTTGCTTGATACGGCAGGACGACCAGAATGGTGCCAGCAAATGCTGTATTTATTGAGCCAAATGGTGCACGGTGCCAAGGCTAGTGAGAGGGGTAACTGTGTCAGGGACCTGCCCCATACGGGGGCTCACACCAGGAGCACCACGAGAGGGACCCGACCATAACGGCTGGAGGGGACCCAGGCATCCTGCACCCCTGCACACCCTGGGAAAGCAGCTGGGAATGGTTTTGGGGAAGAAAACCCACGCCTAACGTGTATAGGAACCCGCACCCCAAGTAAAGGCACCCAGAGCCTATGCATCCCGTGGCTCCCGGGGCCAGGGGCTGCCGGTGTCACCTGCCAGCGGTGCTACATCAGGACGCACTTCTCCTTCACCTGCTCCACGCCGCCCAGCGCCCGGTCCCGCAGCGCCGGCAGCTCCACCTCCTGCAGCTTCGCCAGGAAGGCGAAGGCCCCGGCGCTGCCATCCTCCTCCTCCCCCTCCTCCTTCTCGCTGTGCACCATGGCTGCCAGGTCCTGCGGCAGCTCCACCGCACCTCCCGCCACGTGCACCTGGGCGTCGTCCCGCTCGTCCTGGACGCGGGTGGGAGAGCGCGTCGGGTGGGGACAGACACGGTGCCTGCCACGGTGGAGCGAGGGACGGGGGACAGAGAACAGCCAGTCCCAGGGTGCTAGGGGCACGGGGGGATTCCAGGACTGTCCAGTGCCAGACTCGAACAGTGGGCGGCAGCCAGACGGAGACAGTGGCCGTCTGCTGCCCTCTTCAGGAATCCCTCCCATCCAGGGGAGCACGGCAGCCGCGGGCCTGGGGCTGTTCCGGGTGATGTAGGGTCAAGGGGAGCCCCCCAGGTCCGCAGACAGGCTGGTTCTTACCTGGGCCAGGTGGTACTTGTCCCGCAGGTGCATCCGCACCGTGGCCCGTTCTGCCTTCCTCTGTGCAAACATCTTGTCCCGCTCGATCCTGCAGCAGGGGCCACACCATCATCCCTACCCCACCGAGCCCCCCAGGACCCCCCCACATCACCCTGCTCTTCCTGCACAGCCGCTCTAGGGCAGGAGGAGGAAGGCCTGAGACCCATAAGAGGGTGAAAATGGGGATCAGAGAACAGGAGCCGCATCCTGTCCACCCAGCTCAGCACCCAGATTCAGAGGTGCCTGATGAAGGTGCCCATTGCAGGGACTCGCTCCTCCTGCAGCCTCTCATCTCCCTGGTGCTGAGCCACTGGGTTCCCACAGCACCCAGTCCTAGGGAAGAGGGACCTTAATCCAATCCCAGGCTGACCCCCCATCCCTTGGTTCCAAGGGTGCTGGGCTGAACCCATCCTGGGCTTCTGACACCTGAGGGCTCCCCTTGTTACCTGTGGTGCACGAAGCTGCTTTCACAGCCCTGTGCCAGCACCTCTCTGGACCCCCCACGCTGTGGGGGAGACACACTGAAGGGCACCTGCCCTGCACTGTCTCTTGGCCCAGCCGCCTCCCTGCCCCCGTCCCTGTCCTGTGCCACCCTGGGAAAAGCCCACAGCAGGTGGGATCCTGATTCTGGTGTGTTGGGGGACCCCAGTGACCCGCCCAGCCCCAGCAAAGCCTTACTTCGCCTCCAGCAGCTGCCGCTGGTACTCCTCAAACTCCTCGCGGGCCATGCCGTTGGGCAGCGCCGCCGCCTTGTCATCCTTGGGGGCCCCCTTGGGGGACTCGTCCTTGCCCCCCTGGAAGCTCTTCAGGGTGGCCATGAAGAAGGAGGCCATGGTGGGTGGTGGCAGCAGCTCTTGCCCCAGGGTGCCCACCGGGTCCCAGTGCCTGCAAGGTCAGTGGAACCAGCCCCAGGGGCGCCGCGGATCAGGGGCGGATTAAGGCATTAGGAGGGGAAGCCACAGCCAGGGTGGAAAGACCTTCCCTTCTCTGCACCCAAGGGTGCTTGCAGGGGAGAGTGGCAGTGCAGGGGAACAGCAGATGCTGCCACATCAGAGTGATGGGGAGGTGGAAGGGTCATCGAACTGCAGCTCACACTGGGTCAGGCTGAAATACCCCCATTACATGGGCCCCAAATTGGGGCAGCACCCATGGGGCTGGCACAAACCTGGCGAGAGCCCCATCCCGTGGGCACCCAGAACCAGGCACGCAGGGGAATTGGGGGTGCAGGAAGTCAGCACATGGGAGACACAAGAGGATTAGCTGAAAAAACCCAACCGAGGGTCAAAGGAGTGGCAGCAGACGAGGCGGTGGCGGGTGCACACCCACCCGTGCGGCGCCGCGTGCCCCCACTAATCCCTGCTCCACCGAGACTCGAGGTTGCTCGGGAGCCTGAAGGGCTGGGGGCTCCCCACTGCTGGGGATGTGCCCCGTGCCCGTAATCTATACAAAAGCAATTCCCATACAACCTCTGATTAAAGCATAATCCCCTGCTGCACAGAGACCCGATGGGAGAGGGGCTGGATGGCATGGGGGCTCTGAGGGCCAGAGCTCCTGGCCCCTCCAAAGCCTTTCACTGGGCTTTGTCAGGCCCCAAGGGAGAGATAGGCCTAATTTCACCTCAGAGGCTTAAAGATGCTGTTGAACTAATTTCTTTGGTTTAATCAAAAGAGCCCAAATCCATGTGGTTTAGCTGGCTGTGCTGGCATCCCCGTGTGGAGCTGGAGCAGGGCTGAGTCAGAGTGGGGCCTCATCCTCCAGTGAGTGATGTCCAGTCCTGTCTCCTATCACTCAGTCACAGCTTGAAGGGACCCCACATGCAGCATCTGCTCCTGGGGCTGAGCACAGCGGGTGTGGGCATGGCTCCCCTGGGGTCTGCACTTCCCACTCTGGTGGGTCAGGGGAGATCAATCCCATGGCAACCGTCTTTGGGCTATGTGGTGGGTGGAAGGACCATGCTGGGATGGGAGGGAGGCTGCTGCCCCATCTCCATAGGGAGAGAGCAGCACCAGAGGCCATCCTGTTCCTGGCCTCTATTGTCCTGCCACTCCCAACCCTGGACAGTCTAGGGGCTTCAGGTCCTGGGTCCTGGTAGCAGAATGGGGGTTAAATATCCCTCAGGTGCTTCAGCTCCTTCTGCAGCTTCTCTGTGAGTTTCTTGAAGGATGGGCGCTTGCCTGGCTCCAGCTCCCAGCAGCTCTTCATCAGGGCATAGACGGTGGGTGGGCAGCCCTCGGGGGGGTCCATGCGGTACCCCTGCTCCAGCAGCTCCGTCACCTCCTTCAGGGCCTGCCAGGATGGAGAAGCTAGCTGGCACCCCCTTCCCTGCTCTGCTCAGGGAGCAGCGGGATGTCCCTGTCCTGTGAGTGCCAGTGGGGTGCAACCTGGGCTCTTCCCTGGCACAGTGCTCACCAGCTTGGGGTAGGGTGCTCGTCCAAAGGAAAAGGTTTCCCACAGGAGGATTCCATAGCTCCACACGTCCGACTTGGAGGAGAATTTCTGTGGCGGTAGGAGAGGAGGAGGCTGAAGCCAGATGAGGGCTGCCTTGGGGCCCCGCTGCTCCCCGAGGGCAAGACAGAGGACAGTGACTGCCCCCTGCCCCCCCCCCCCAGCTCCCCAGGGTGTGAGCAGCCCCCAGTCCCATCATCCTGCCCCAATTCCCACTGCAGGCCTGCTCAGCACAGAGACAGGATTTGGGAGATGCAGGCTGACTGTGCCAGAGGCCCCTGTGGGGCAGGGATGGGTCAGGGGGGATGGGACCAAGCAGGGGCAAGCCAAGGGGGTGAGATGCTTTAGAAGGACCCCCTGGCCAACCCCTTCCCTCTCACTGTCGCTCACATTGTGCTTCAGGGCCTCTGGTGCCGTCCACTTCACAGGGAGCAGTGAGGCATCTGCGCCCTTGGGGTTGACCCGGGCCAAGCCGAAGTCGCTCACTTTGGCCACGTTCTCCTCGGAGATGAGGATGTTGCGGGCAGCCAGGTCCCGGTGCACCAACTTCTTGGACTCAAGGTAGTCCATGCCCTGAGCCACATCCCTGCCACAACCGAGTGAGACAGAGCCGTGTCCCCGTGTGTCCCCTGGGGCTGCACAGGCGGAGGCAGAGCCCTGGATCCCAGCCCAGAGGAGAGACAGGGACTTACAGGGCGAACAGGAGGAGCTGCTGGGTCGGGACGAGCGCTCGGCCCCGCGTGCGCAGGAAGTTCACCAGGTTGCCCTGACAGAGGGGATGAAATGAGTCAGGACCAACAGGATGGGGCTGCCAGGAGACTTTGCCTTCTGCAGGTGCTGCAGTGCCTGGCATCTGTGATGACTCAGCCCCCAGACAGGGATATTGTTCCCAAATCTAAGTGGTGATGGGTCCCACGGGCTGAGGAGCAGCCAGGTGCTCTCACCTTGCTCATGAACTCCATGACAATGTAGAGACCATTGTGCAGGATCACTCCCAGCAAACACACAAGGTTTTTGTGCCGGACCTTCCTGGAATGGAGGGGATCTGAGTCAAGGAGACGCCTGCTCATCCCGGGCCACAGGCAGGGTTGGGCCACAGCTCTGTGGAGCACTCACGTCATGGCAGCTGTTTCAGCCAGGAAGGCCTGGGCAGTCACATCGCACTTGATGTTCTTCACAGCCACCCTCTGCCCCATGTACTCGCCCTGTAGGACATCTGGGAGAGCATGGGAGAGTCGGGCTGAGCCCCACACCTGCACCCCAGGCTGAGCCCCCCATGCCATGGGATGGGGAGGGGGATCAGGTGCTGCTGTCTGGGGAAGCTGCACCTGGGGAACATCCAGCCCCATCCTCTCACCCACCTCCGAACTCGCCTTGCCCAATGCGGTCTCCCAGTGTGAGGTGCTTCAGGTTCAGCAACCAGCCAGCTGGGCATGGGCACAAGGGCAGGTTAGCAGGGGCCACTAGTGGGGCCTTGTCCCTAAAATGCAGACCACAGCCCTCTCCCACCATCCCCTACCTTTGGCCAACTCCTCCTCAGCTGACTTCATCCCAGATTTTGGCTTGGGCTTCACCAGCTTGGTGCAGATGGCTCCCTGCTCCTTCATGTAATGCTGCCAAGGATGAACAGATAGAGGTAATGCCAGCTCTTACCCTCAGGCTTGGGGTGTGAGTCCAGGCAACAGCTTTGGGATGCTCCACAAGACCGCACCATCACCACCCTCGAGGGCAGCCCATGTCTCAGGCTTGCTCTCCTCTGGGCACAGCCAGAGGAACACCACGATGGACCACAGGGAATATGGGATGCTGCCAGTGCGGTTGAAACCTCCGCAGGTGCTGCAGCAGCTGAGGACAATTTGCAGAGGTGATGGGAGTGGAAGCAGCCAGACAGGATGGGACAGGATGGGACGGGACAGGACTTTTGGAGTTTTAAAGTGAGGCTGGGGCAGCTGAGAAGGGAAAGGAGCCACCCAAAAATTGTGTCTAAAAGGAAAACATGAGTGTGCAACTCCCAGGAGAGGAGACAGGGTGAGGTATGGATCACCAGGAAAAACTCACTGGAAGGGCAAGAGCTCACACAAGAGCCTGGGAACCCTGTGGGGTCAGCAGGTGAGAACGGGCTTTGAGCGGAGGGAGATGTGGCAAAATGCCTCAAAGTCCAGGGGAGGCAGGGGCCACCAGGGTCTTCCTGCCATGTGAAACACTGAATAAGCAGGGATAGGGGTAATGTGGTTCTTGGCCAGGGACTGGGACTGCAGCTGGTTTGCAGAGACATCCTTGGGATATCTCAGATCCGCCCATTGCACCCCAAACTGAGTGGGAACGACCAGGAAACAAACACCACTGAAAACCACAGAGAGCAGGACAAGGACCTGCCTCCGTGTGAGCCCATGAGGTCCTTGCCCTTCTCTGGCACTGGTGGGCCTCTCTGCCCGGGGGGTCTCACCTCGATCATGTCAATGAGGTTGGAGAAGTACTGCTGGCTGTCGATGCTGAGCGTGTTCTCCTCGTGCACCACGCGGTAGTGGATCACCTCCTTGCCAAAGCTCACGCACAGCACGTAATCACCGGGGTGCCGGACAGACTCACGCACCAGGAACAGCCCGTCCTCAGGGGGCTGCAGCTCCTGCACTGCCTCCACCCCTGAGATCTTCCCGTGGAACCAGCTGAGGAGAGGGGCGGTGGGGAGGGGGCTGAGCCAGGGGGCTTCCCCCAGGGGCAGCAGTGAGATGGGGAAAGCAGAGCCCCTGCCAAAGCTACACAGACCCTGCTGCATGAAACCCCTCCCCGAGCTGGGTGGGCACAGCTAGGGGTCCTTAAAGCCAGGTACTGGCCCCAGCAAATCCCTGCATTGCTAGGGCACGGCTAGAGGATGCCCTGTCCCCAGCTGCCCACCCAGAACATGGATGGGGGGGAGCACACTGGACTCATCTGCTGTTGCACCTCGCAGAGGCTCAGCTGGGTCCCCCGGGGCCCCCCAGTCCCCCCTGTACTCACGGCATCAGGCTGAGTTTGGGGTCGGCGCGGATGGCCCCACGCTCCCGCAGGGCACTGGCTGCCAGCAGCCCCTCCTGCCCCGTCTCGTTGTGCCTGGCACGGTACCAGCCTTTGCCCTGGGGACAAGAGGGTCTCAGAGCAGGGGAAGGGAGGGGGGATCCCTCTGGGAGAGAAGGGACGGGCTCTGGCAGCTGAGCTGATGGCACTGCAGTCCCGTTGTGGCCGTGGGCTCTCGGCACAGCAGCGTGTACCTGCGCAGCCACAGGTCTCACCTCCACAGCCTCGATGATGGTGACCATGTCACCCTTGCGGAAGGCCAGCTCCCGGGGCTTGGGCTTGGTGTGGTCATGCTTGGTGACACACTGCGTCCCGGGGGGCCAGTGCTTCTGCAAGGAGAACAGCGTCAGTAGGGACAGCGAGAGCTGGACCCCTCTGCTTCCCACAAGCACCAGGGCCAGCCCCAAGGACCATCTGAAACCCTGGCTGGGGACCAGGGGCAATGGGCACGAGCCCTCCTCCACCCCACTTCAGTCCTGGGGGCACACCAGGTGTCCCCCGGTGTCAGCTGGCACTGGGGGTGTCCCTGTGCAGCCCTGCTCACCCCAGGCATGGCCAACCGTCAGCGCATCAGGGGCTGCCTGTCCTCTCCTGCTGCCACCTGCAGAAGAAACCAAAGGGGCTGTGGAGGGACAGGGCTGAGCTGATTTGTCCCAGGTCACAGCTGCTGTCCCAGGTCACAGCTGCTGTCCCCCGGCCAGTGCAGCTCCTGCCCCTCACACAGCCTCACACCACAGGATGGAGGAAAAGGCTGCAGACTCTGCGTGTGGCAGCTGTTTCCTGGGGACACTCCTGCCCCACACACGGATGGGAGCAGGGCCCAGCACTCCTGCTCTCTGCCTCTGCCACCAAAGAGGGGCACAGCTCCCACCAGCTCTGCTGGCACAGCAGGAGCCCAGCACCACAGCTGTGCAGGGGTAATGTGGTTTTACCAGGAACTTGCTTTTTCACCTCCTCTTTCAGGAGCTCTGAGTCACCAGGGCCCCGGGAGGCACCAGCCATGGCCCATGACGTGGGATGCAGCAGGGCTGATGTGGGGGCTGCCTGGCAGCTGGGACACGGGCGAGGCTGGGCTGAGGTGGGACTGTCACATGCACTGGCTGTGGGATGGTTGCACAATGTCCCTGTGCTGCCCTTGACGCCAGCTGGTCATGCTGGCATGCATATGACAGCTTTGCAATGTAAAATTGTAGATCCTTTCCTCCTGGAGTCCTTCATCCCCACTGTCACCTCCTTGGGAGAATCATAGAATCCCAGAATGGTATGGCTTGGGAGGGACCTTAAAACCCATCTCATTCAATTCCTTGTCATGGCCAGGGACCCCCCCACTGTCCCAGGCTGCTCCCAGCCCCAATGTCCAGCCTGGCCTTGGACACCGCCAGGGATCCAGGGGCAGCCACAGCTGCTCTGGGCACCCTGTGCCAGGGCTCCCCACCCTCCCAGGAACAATTCCTGCCCAACACCTGATTCAAATCTCTGCAGAGATTCATTTCACAGCAGTGGGCACCAGCTGATTTCTTGTTATTTTACTTTATTCTATTTTATTTTACACTGGTTCTCACCACGATGAGTGTGAGCAAGGGAGAGAGAGAATCTCTCTTCCCAGGAAATCAGGGCTGGGCTGTACAGGTAACTCTTCTCTCTTACTCCTCCCAAAAGTGGGAACTGGGAGACTGAACCCCAGATATCTGCTCCTGAAGAGTTTCTCCATATGGAAATATTCTGTAAGATTTCCCTTCTAGTGAATGGAGAGAAATAGACTTTTCTAAGGTTCTGATCTATTTTAGATCTTTATCTTGAGAAGAAGAAACACATCCTCTCATCTTTCTCTTGGTAATACAATACAATATAATATAACGCTTTAAGGGTGGTTTGGGGTTTTTTTTGTTGTTGTTGTTTGGTTGGGGTTTTTTTGTCTGGCAATATAGAAATTTTCCTTCAGAAAATGCCAATTTTGCAATAAATAGTTTTTATCTGTGGAGGAATGAGATTGTGACATAAGGATCCTTGCTAGCTCCAAGAAGTGGAGTTGAAATTCAATATTTAAAATGGATTGTTGTGAAAAGAGGAACAAAAAGCATTTTTAAGGAAATACAGTGATTTTAAGGAAGTGCAGGGAACAGGGATGAGACCATCACATCTAACTGTAAAAGGAGACTTCCTGCATTTCAGATTTTCAGGGATCAAGTAACTTCATCCCTAGGCAGTCTGTCGTGAAAAAAGCCCTGTGAAATATTTTGTTCAAAACAGGTTTTCCACAGAAATGCGAATTTTCTCCAAGGAGAATTTTCCACAGCAGCCCTCAATTTTCAGTCCAAACTGAATTTCATAACAGCAGTTGGGGAACCACCCTCAGTTGTTCTCCCTCTCCCCAGTGGTTTCCAGCTTGGACAATCAAAACATCTCAGCCAAAAAAAAGTGCCCCAAAATACTCTTTACTTTCCAGATGTATTGTTTGAAGAAACCCTCCAAATGTTGCAAAGAAAAATCCTCCAAACCCAAAACCATTTTTCTGGTTTCTGTTGACAAAATCATTGCCAGGAGCTGAGAATTTCAAAGCAGCTCCACAGAGTTGTGGCACCACCAGATTTTTCTCTGCAGAAACATCTCCCACCTCCCCCAGGGGATTTTTGCTGTTCAAATCGTGTAGTCCTGCTCTGTTCCCCCTCTTAACTGGAGGCAGGGCTGAGCCCCCTCAGAGCTGCTCCTTTTCAAGGACAGGTCTCCCCTTTCCAGCTGAGATGCTGAATCTGAACCTCATCTTCAAACCCTCAGCTCAGCCAGAGCCTGCAGGAGCCACCAGGGGCTTTCCTCCCTCTGCTCTTCTGCACCCTCTTGCCCAAAACCAAAATCACTGCTCTGCTACCACCTTGAGTCCAGCTCAGCTGGGAGTTTTAATTTTTTACCTCTATTTTAACGTTTCACTGAGTTAAGGCATTATTTGTGTGTTGGGAGGGAGTAGGAAGTGCCACGACAGCATTTTCAGGGCAGAGCTGGGCTCAGCGCTCACCCACCCCAGCTGCCCAGAAGAATAGAGCCTGTCTGCAGCTCCTCAGCCCATCCTGCCAATTCCTGCAGGCCTTTAATAACATTTCATCCTAAATGAAGCAAAACCCATCCTGTAGGAAAATGTTCTGCAAGTTGCTGCCATGGGGGAAAAGGAAATTCAGCCAGAACTGGAGAGGGACCTTCAACATTCACCAGGCTGGGAAAGGTGATTTGGGTTTGGGCTGCAGGGATGGCCCAAAACTGAGCTGGGTTCCCACTCCTGTGCTCCTGGAGGGGTTTGGAGTCGGGATGGGATTGGGATGGATTTGCTGGCAATGGCTCAGGATTTTGGCAGGACTCACTCCTGGGAAATGCTGGCCTGAGGGGCTGGAAAGCTCCCTGGTCCCTCCTGTCAGGGCTGAGCCATTGTTTGAGGGCTGGCAGCAGCTCCTGGGATTAAACCAATGTGACATCTGCAGTGTCACCCCGGGGCTGGGCTGTGCCAGCACTTTACTCCTTGGTTCCTCACTGGAGGATGATTCCCTTCCCTGGACAGAGAATGAGGCAGCACAAGAGCCCCCTGGCTCCCTGGCTGCAGCAGCTTTGGGAGCAGAGGGATTTTCACTGGGTTATTCCTACCCACAGGACTCCCAGAGAGCCCCCTTGGCCATTCCCCAGCAGAAGGGATGGTGTGGATTTGGGGAGACAGGAATGAAGCACAAACAATGTGAGGGTGGGGAGCCCTGGCACAGGGTGCCCAGAGCAGCTGTGGCTGCCTCTGGATCCCTGGCAGTGCCCAAGGCTGGGCTGGACATTGGGGCTTGGAGCAGCCTGGGACAGTGGGAGGTGTGAACTTTAAGGTCCCTTCCAACCCAAACCATCCCATGATTCCATAATAACAACTCATGCAGGCCCAGTGTCAGCTCTGTCCCTGTGTGCAGGGCACAGCCCTGGGTGACTGCAGGCACACAAAACCTTTCCTACACACACCAGTGTCATTAGGATATGGCTGGGAACCAAGAAAGCAGCTTTGTTCTCATTCTGCCCAAGGACGAGAACTTAAAACAATGATTAAACACCTGCTGAAGGTGTGCACCACATGATGTTTCTCACAGAGGCATGTTTTCAAAGAGGTGTTTCCTTCTCTGACCAGCAATTCTTTTCTAGAATTTTTGTTTTGCTAGAGTGTGGATCTCGGTGGAACCTCCAAATGTCACTGCATGGGGCTGTAACACACAGAAACGTGACCCCTCTTGCATGCAGCAAGAAAGAGCAATTTATTAAAGAAAGCCATGGCCTTATATAAAAGAGATTGTGCAAAGCAAAGCAGAAAAGATTCATTGGTCAAAGAAGGAAACACCTCTTTGAAAACATGCCTCTGTGAGAAACATGACGTGGTGCACACCTTCAGCAGGTGTTTAGTCATTGTTTTAAGTTCTTGTCCTTGGGCAGAATGAGAACAAGGCTTGGGCAGCTTGAGAACAAAGCTACATTCTTGGTTCCCAGCCATGTCCTAACAACACACCAGGACACACCTGACAATTCCCAGGCACCCCAGGGATGTGATTCCCCACTCTGAAGGCTCCAACCAAAAAATCCCAGAAGGAAAGATGAGGACTAAATGTGCCCTAAGTGACACTGTCCTTTGGAAACTGCTCAAAGGGAACATTGACATCCTCCTTCCTTCCACCAACTTGCTGGGAAGAATGACCTGCACAAATTCCCATCACTCCATCCCCTCTTCTTTTTACTCTGCCTATGAATCTGATTTTCCCTTACTTTGGTTTTCCTGAGCCTGGGGCTGAAGGAGGCATCTTGCTCCATCCCAGGGATAAAGGGACAGCTGTGGAAGGAGTGTCCTTCTCCAGCAGTGTGAGCTCCCATTTCCATCCTGCCCAGCTGGATTTCTCCATCCTCTCATGGGCTCTGATCCCTCAGGACAAAACAGGTTGGATGTGGAGGCAAATGTGACCCATTTCAGGGGAATGGCCTTTGCCTGATCTACAGCCAGAGAAAAAAAGGTCAAAAATCCCTAAATCCTAATGAGAAGAACAAGAATTCTTGATCAGGGAAGCTACAATCAAATCCATGATTTAGAAAAGTGAATTAAGAAAACCTAGAGGAGAGATTTTTTGGTTCATTTCTAAAGTTAATATAACAGAGATAAACCAGATGATTTGACAAGAAATCAGAATTAAACATGACCAACTAAAATTCAATACCCCCTTTAAAACCTGGTTCCTGTAGTTTATACTTGGAATATCCTCTGAAATACTCCCTGTGCTCAGGCTCCACTGCCCTTTGCTCAATTCCCTGCTCTGTCTGTGAGTAGATTTTTATATTCTACACCAGAAATTCCTCCATGTGTTCCACTTTCAGTACCTGAGCCCGTGTCATTATTTCTGCTCTTACTTAGCAGCTGCTCTGTCCTTCCCCACCTTTGCTGTGTCTTTGCAGCTCCTCCCAGTGTCAGTTCAGTTGTGATTTTTCTGACTGTGCCAGCACAGCTCTGGGGTGTTAAACAGGCTGCCCTAAATAGCAGCTCTCAGCCTTCTGTACAGTATTTTTTCTTCTTTGCTGAGTCCTTGCTGCTTCACATTTGGGAAAATTCGGTGCTGAATTTGGGGATCTGCTGGCAGGATTTGATATCTGCCTTCCTGTGTCTGTTTTTAACCCAGTTCTGGTACATTAAACATTTTTTCCGTTCTTTTTTCTCTTCTTTGTTAAAGCAAAAGCACATAAAAGAAAATAATTTTCCCTTTTCCACTGGTTGGAGGAGATGTTTTATCTTTTATTAATCATTGCAACCACTTTTTTCCAATCAGTATGTTTATTTTGTTTTTTAAATTGGTGAATATCTACCAGTTAAATTTTCAATTAAAAAAGCTGGAGCAAGATAGGAGATTTTGTGATTCTTTTATTTCTGTGATTCCCTTATTTTCATGATTCCCTTATTTCTATGATTCCCTTATTTCTATGATTCCCTTATTTCTGTGATTCCCTTATTTCTGTGATTTCCTTATTTCCATGATTCCCTTATATTTTTACCACAGACACCTTGAGTTCCTTCCTGAAGGTGTCTCTTACACAGGTGCTTCTTCATAGCAAACAAAATCATCATTTTCTGTGACAATTGCTGCAGTAGAGCAAAATGTACTAAAACCTGCAAATTAATGAATATTTATTTCACATTGAGGCATTGCTGTGCAAAAATAAGGCCAATTCCCAAAGGATTGACTGTGTATTTCTGGAATCACAGCTCTGGGAGGAAGAAGGGCAGAGGGATAAATCAGAGGATCACAGAATTACACACAGAATCACGGAATTAAGTTTGGAAAAGAACTTTAAGATCAAGTCCAACCATCAACCCTACAGCACCGTGGTCACCACTGATCCATGTCCCCAAATGCCACACTCAGAGGTTTTTGGAGCATTTCCAGGGATGGTGACTCCACCACTGCCCCAGGCAGCCCTTCCAGTGCCTGACCACCCTTTCCATGAAGAAATTCCATCTGATATCCAATCTAAACCTCCCCTGGAGCAGCTTGAGGCTGTTCCTTCTCATCCCATCCCTTGTTCCCTGGGAGAAGATAAGGAGATATCAACGCCCAGCTCTGATGCTTCTCACCTCAACAAGATTTTTTATTCTCTTTAGGTCAAGGGCTTTTGACTATTTGTCATTCCAGTGTATTTCCCAAAATTCACTGGCACGTGGCCAAATTCCTGCCCAGGATGCTGTGGCACATGGATTTTGTACATCTGGGGAAGGAGCTGCTCCACCACGTCCTTGTTTCCATCACACCAAAGGATGTGGGAAGTGCCACAGCCCTGCCAGGACCTTGCTCTACACCTACTCCCTGACCCCAGGAATAAATGACTTGGGTTGGACAGGAATTTTCCACCTGAGAACACCGAGGAGGCCCAACAAAGACTTCTGGGGAAAGGTTTTTATTCCATCAGAGATTTAAAGGTTTTTATTCCATCAGAGCTTTCGGTGGAAACAAAGCAAGGCCCGGGCAGGTCCTTGGATGGGCCCCCAAATTCTGCCAGCTACAGCCCTGCCCACACAGCCCTGGCCCTCCTGGAGCTGTGGCCACAGCATTTCCCAGCTGATGGAGGAGCCAGGGCAGCAAAGAGAAGCAGTACCTCCAGTAGTGATTGTGTAGACTAATTTAATTATTTGATTTAATATCAAAATGCACTTACTGAAGGTGTTTTCTAACCCAATGACACCCAATTATTTTTCTGCTCAGTTTGAGGATCCCTTGACCTGCCTCAGAGCCAAAAGCCCAGGCTGGGGGTCAGAGGAGGAAGAGATGGAGATCACAGAGGGGAGAGTTGGAGATCACAGAGGGAAGAATTGGAGGTCATGGGGGGAGAGTTGAAGCTCACAGGGGGGAGAGTCCAGAAGTGGAGGAGAGAAGGAGAATGGGATCCAGGGGGACCTCAAGAATCAAATTCCTGGGTACCCACAAATCCTCCAGGCTGTAAGAACAAGGCTCCAAAAGTGCCACCTCAGCAGAGCAGAGGCCTCGAGGAGGCCAGGGGGACACCAGGCACTGTCCCCTGGGCACAACTCCCAGTGGCCAAAGCTCATGGGTGGTGGCCACAAGAACCAGCTGCTGTGACCACTGTCACAGCCTCTGCTGGCTGGTGGCAGCTAGGGACAAGAACAGCCTCTCTTTGTGACATGGGTGTCACCAATGCTCTCTGCACCTCCTGGCTGGCTGCAGGACCTGCCAGCAGTGTCCCAGTGTCCCCACCCCACAGGGTGCTCCTGTCCCCACATGGAGATCTCTGGAAGAGATGAGTGAGGATGGATTTCCTACTCTCCAACAGCATCATCAATCTGGAATAGTCCCATAAAGATCAGTACCAGCACCTCTCTTCTCTTCCAGGGTTTCTGTTGTTGATTAAAAAACCAAATTGTCCTGGTGCTGTGTGCAGCTGATAACCAGGCATGTCCTGGTGATAGGACAGGGGTCCTGGTGATAAGATAGGTGTGCTGGTGGTGAGATAGTGGGGATGAGCTAGATCAGGCTGGGGGATCTGCTGAGGTGTCACAGTGCTGATCAGATGAGCACCAGCACTGTCACGGAGTGGAAAATTCCAAAGAGCCTGAAAGATTTGGGTAAAACAGAGGGAGATGGATGAGTGCAGGGAAGGAAGAAAAGAGAGGATTTGGGAAAGTTTCTGGAAGAGGAGCAGCTGCCACAGAGCTCTGAGAGGATCTGAGTCTGTGCTCTGCCTTTATCAGTGGCTGCTCTTATCCAAGCAGATCTGGAGATGTTCCCTCTGAGGGGCTGAGTCCCTCTGGAATGGCAGAGTGGGGCTGATCAGGGCCTCAATTCCAAGGAAACTCCCCTCAGGGGTGACTGTCAGACCCTGCACATCCCAAAAGCAGGAATTACAAAGATTCACAGGAGCCCTGTGACTTCAGGTCCTGCTTGTCTCACTCCTTTTTCCCTTTCCAGCAACTCCTGAGATTTTCCAGTGCTCTTGGAACAGACAGGGAAAACCAGGATAACATTCAAAAACCAAAAAACTCCCCCAGAAAACCCAACAAAAGCCAAAAACAAAACAACCAACCCAAATCATCCCCAGCCCAGGCAGGATAAATCCTTTCCCTTGGTCCTCTGGCATAATCCCAAGGGATTTATGTCCTGTCTGTTGGGGTGTGGATACACACACTCAAAACTGTCTCCAGCTAAAGCAGAAGTTGCTCTGGGAAACTTCTGGTGCTTTCCTTCTCTGTTTGGAAAAAAAAAAATAGCAGCGTCCAGTTAACTGAAAATTATTGCAAGAAACCATTTCAAACCAGAAAATGGATTTGTTTTGAAAACAAAGTCTAAATAAAACGTTTTGGCAGTGGCTTTCAAGTAGAAAACACATTGAGCCTTCTCTTTTCCAGCTGAAGACCTGCTTTCTCTGGGAGGAAAACATGACAGAGAGGAGAAATTTTTCCTGTCTCTGCTCAAAGTGACTGAACAAACAGGAACAAGGCAAGTTCTCTTGGATACCTGCTTTCCTCTCTGCTGGGAGGGATCAAATATCCACAGTTCAACATTCAGGACAAGTTGATGGGGTTGAGAGAGAAAACACCACACGAAGAGTTGGTGTCTGTGGAGGCTCCTGTCTAAACAAGGAAATTTAGGGTTTGTTTTTCATCAAACCTGGCTCAGTGACTGCTGGGACAGAGGATAATTCAGATGTTGATAAGGTTAATTACCTGAGTGCTCCCCAGAATTCTGTTTTCAGCCCAAATCCCACTCTGACCGCTGTGCCCTGGCCTGAGGCTGTTTGTTCTCCCCCAGGACAAGGTGCTGCTCTGTGGCTTTAACTACCAGGAGATGGTGAGAGATAAATTCTTGTGCTGCTGCATCGCAGGGCTCCCACCTCCTGCTTCCTCTGCTCCCCAGCCTCTGTTCTCTGCAGCACAGCCCCCACCAGGGCCATCCCTGCACTGGGGGCAGGTGGGATCCACAGCAGACCCAGCTGAGCCATTTTTGTGCAAGAAAACATGAAAAAAACCTTCCAGCTGTGCAGTAAAACCAGCTCAGAGATTGCCAAGTTGGGCAACAGGAGCATCAAGGAGAGAAATCCTGGCTTAGTAGAGGGAAATTACATTTATTTTCTTGTCATCCTGTTGGAAATTATAAAACTTTCAAAATAATCTTTAGTTAGTTAATCATAACCAATATATTAATTACAGACAGTGTGTTGTTCTTAAATTACTTTTAGCACCTAGCAAAGCTCCTTTTGTGGGTACACAGCCTGGAAAAATTACTAAAACTGTAAAGTTTGTTGAGCTAACCTTGATATGCTGCAATGAACATTCACTGCTTTGTTTGCTAAAAATGTATAAAAAGGTGAGGAAGATTTGGATCGGGGGCTGTGTGGAGGCTGGGATTTTGTCAGCCCCATCCACACCCAGAGCTGAGAATAAAGCAATTTTCTAACACTAAAAACAGTGTTGGAGGCTTCTCTTATCCTGATGGGTTTTGCCAGCATTTCTCAAAGTTCAATGATCCGAGCCATGGGATGTTCAGAACATGGAATAGTTTATTTATAGGATTGTTAAGTTTTTAAGCTTGAAGAACAACATTTCATCAGCACAGAGGGGGCCAGGTGGGACCCAGGAGCTAAAGGATTGATCCTGGAATTGTTTGGGAGTGACCTTGGAGGGCTGGGTGACACCTGCTGTGTGCTGGCCAGGGGTGCAGGGGGACAAACCAGCTCTGTCCCATCCCATCCCAGTTGCAAACCAGCTGCTTCTTGCCCTAATCCAAGGGGATAAGAGCTCGGTGACTCCCTGTGCTCTGTCCCACCCCGTGCAAACCCCACCAGAAACGTGCACCTGGTGGGTTCCTGGGAAAGCCTTCCTGGGAAATCTGGAAAAATCCAGATTTTCTGGAGCCAACACAGTTCATCCTCAGTGAGCCTGGGAGGCACAGAGGTCTGGGATCCTGGGACAGCTTTGGAATTGGGTGGGAAGGAGCTCTGACAGTCTGTTCTCCTGGGCTGGGTCAGGCTGCAGGAGCTGGGTGTCCCTGGTGTGGGGACAGCAACGACCCCCAGACCCTCAGTCCTCAGCTGCTGAGGAGCATTGGAGAGATTAAAGCAAAACTTCACAGAGAGCCTTTCCAGGTCCATTCAGGGCAGGTGGAGGAGCAGAGAAGGAGCCTCAAGGAAGAGCTGCTTTGGCCTTGTCCCCTGTGTCTGGCCCATTTTCGGGCTTGGCAGCGATGCTGTAGTAGTAGGAGCGGATGATGTTTTCCACAGCCACAAACCCTGGACGTTCTTCCCATCTGCAAGGGCAGAGAGGAACAGATAAAGTCATCAGAGAGGACAAAAGTGGCCTGAGGAGAGGACAAACAGAGACCCTGGGGGAGAGCAGCAGCCTGGTTGAGCCAGGGCTCAGGAGGCAGCTGAGGCTTTTCTGGGATGGAGAGGGTGAAAAACACTGAGCCTTGGAGATCTTCCAGGATTGCCACAGGCAGGTGGGGGGGTCTGATAGAGACAAATTCATTTTGGGATGAGGAATCATCACAAACAAAGACAGGAGACACCATTTGCTTTGTGCTGTCACCCTGCAAACAGTGAAGGTGTCCCTGCCCATGCAGGGGGTTGGACTGGATGGGCTTTAAGGTCCTTTCCAACCCGAATTTCCAATCCCATTTTGAGATTTGGTGATTCTGGAGGAGCTGACACTGTGGTGAAATGCTCACCTGTATGTCCAGCACTGCTGCATCAGGGCATACATCTCTGCTGGGCACTCCTGGGGACAGTCCATGCGCTTGCCCTGCTCTATGAAGCTGATCACCTCAGGGCCCTTCATTTTCTGGGGTGGGAGCAAGCAGGACAGGGGTTAATGTGCTCAGAGCTGGCAGCAGGGTTACAGGAGACAGCTTAGAGCTGGGCCTGGGCTGCAGCTTTGGTCCCACACTCCCCACACCCTGCAGAGTCACTGTTCCCAGCCCAGCAGCCAGAGCTGGTGTCACACGCTGTGGCCAGGCCATCCTGCAGATCCCATCCCATAGATCCCATCCTGCAGATCCCATCCCATAGATCCCATCCCATAGATCCCATCCCACAGACCCAACCCAGCCATCCTGCAGATCCCATCCCACAGATCCCATCCCACAGACCCCACCCCAGCCATCCTGCAGATCCCATCCCACAGATCCCATCCCACAGACCCCACCCCAGCCATCCTGCAGATTCCATCCCACAGA
>JAOTQP010001122.1:2061902-2077286 GCA_026413545.1 Cichladusa arquata
CCCTGCCGTGGCAGGGGTGGCTCTGGGTGGGATTTGGGGTCCCTCCCAACCCCAAACCCTTCTGGAATCACAGAACTGTGAAAGGAAGCTGCTGAGCAGCACCCCCAGCTCTGGCTCAGCAGGGTCCCCTGTGTTTGTGGGGTGACACCACCACAGCACATTCACACAATCCCAAATCCCTGAGCTGGAAAAGCCCTCCCAGCCCAGGCAGTCCCAGCTGTGCTCCATGCCCACCTTGTCCCCACCCAGAGCTCTGAGTGCCACGTCCCCTCACACAGGGACAGTTTTCTCTGCAGTCTCTGCCCCCATTTGGGAGGTGTCTGTGCCTCTTTTCTCACCTGCAAACAGAAAAAACCAAACCCAGGTCATTCTCTGGGGTGTTTTGTTGAGCAGTGTTGGGATTTTTGGGCTCCCCTGGAGCTGCCCAGGTGGGATCTCCCATTCCCTCAGGATCCCAGCTCCATTCCCAGATCTCCAGCCCCTGCAGGAGGGGCCCAGGCCCAGGCAGGAGGAGAATGCCTTGGAAAAGCTTCCACCCATGGGAACCAGGGGATGGAGACAGAAACCAGCTCAGGGGAGGGGGGCAGGGATTGGGATCCATGGGGGGCCCTGGGACCTGCGCTGGCCATTGGGGGCTTTCCCCAGAACCAACTTCTGTCTGCCTGGCCCAGCTATCCCACTGGGACTGTCACCTAAAGCTGGGAATTACCTAAAACTGGGAATGACCTAAAACTGGGAATGACCCAAAACTGGGAATGACCCAAAACTGGGAATGACCCAAAACTGGGAATTACCTAAAACTGGGAATGACCTAAAACTGGGAATGACCCAAAACTGGGAATGACCCAAAACTGAGAATGACCCAAAACTGGGAATGACCCAAAACTGGGACTAACCCAAAACTGGGAATGACCCAAAACTGGGAATAGCCTAAAACTGGGAATGACCTAAAACTGGGACTAACCCAAAACTGGGAATGACACAAAACTGGGAATAACCCAAAACTGCGAGTAACTCAAAACTGAGAATGACCCAAAACTGAGAATGACCCAAAACTGGGAATTACCTAAAACTGGAAATAACCCAAAACTGGGAGTGACCTAAAACTGGGAATGACCCAAAACTGGAAAAGACACAAAACTGGGAATTACCTAAAACTGGGAATAACCCAAAACTGGGAGTAACCCAAAACTGGGAATAGCCTAAAGCTGGGAATGACCCAAAACTGGGAGTGACCTAAAACTGGGAATAGCCTAAAACTGGGGATAATCTAAAACTGGGACTAACCCAAAACTGGGAGTAACTCAAAACTGGGAATAACCTAAAACTGGGAGTAACCTAAAACTGGGAATGACCCAAAACTGGGAATGACCCAAAACTGGGAATGACCCAAAACTGGAAATGACCCAAAACTGGGAATTACCTAAAGCTGGGAATGACCCAAAACTGGGAATGACCCAAAACTGGGAATGACACAAAACTGGGAGTAACCATCCCATGCCTGGGGCTCTGGCAGGACAGAGAGGTTGAAGGAGCAGCAGAGCAGGGTGGAGGCTGCTGTCCCCTGCTGTCCCCTGCTGTCCCCTGCTGTCCCCAGCCCTCCCACGCCCAGGTGATCACCGTGGAACCACGGAATGGTTAAAGAAGAGCTGTAAAACACGAAAAGATCATCTCATCCCAGCAATATTGCAGATTCTGCAGCACCCAGCAGAGCAGGGACGCTGCAGATTTCAGATTTCCTGCTGTCCCAGCACCCTGGGCTGCAGACACCTCCAAGCACATGTTGGCTTTGATTTTTGGTATTTTGGGTTCGTTTCGTGCCCTTCCACTTGTCCTCAGGGAGAGCTGAAGGTGCTTCAGGAACTTTCTGGCAGTGAATCCCTCCCTTGGAGAATCCTCCACCACATCCCCAGTTAACACTGCTGGTGAAAACACCAGGAAAGAATATATTTATTATATTTATTTGAAAGTAGAACTGAGAGAGAAAAAAAACCCCAACAACTTTTTTTTTCTTTTTCTTCCCAAAAGCACCTTTTTTTTGGGTGATGAAAAGTCAGTCATTCAGCCAACCTTCGTTGTGCTCGACTTAATCCTCGGGGGGACTCGATCTTGCTTTTCTCAGCCCCCTTGTTCACACACCTTGAGACAAAGGCTGCAGGAGGGAGGCAGAGGGGGAGGGCAGGGGGGTGTTTTTTGTGCGGGGTGAGGAGCAAATTTATTCCAGAGAGAGCCTGGAAGGGCCTTCAGAAAATGGAGAGAGCGCCTTGTGCGGGGACAAGGCCCCCGAGAAAAACCGTAAAAAGCCATTCAGGAGATTTGCTGTGGCACTCAACGAGCGGGGCAGGCAGCAAAGGAAAAGCTGTTGTCAGGTTTGGGGTGTTGATCAGCTCCCCCCAGACACTTGACCCGGGCTGGGACCCCCTAATCCCCGCTCTGCATGCGCGCCCGGCCGAGCCCGGGGCACTTGTGGCCGTGCCCATTGTGTGCCACTCAGCCCCTGGCCCCCCTGGCATTCTGCTCACAGCGCTCCCAGGAGTTGTTTGGGCTGGGTTTGCCGAGGGGATTGTGCTCCTGATGAAACAGTCTGGGCATTATACAGCCGGCCAGGGGCTGGGGGACAAAGGGGTGGCTTTGGGGACAGCCTGGCACACAAAGGGTTACTGCTGTGTGCTGCGGGGTTCAGGGGCTCCCTCCCAGTTTGTAAGGAGAAATCCCTCCAAAAATGAGTTTTAGGAGTTGTTTCCTAAATAAAAGGTGCACCTCCAGTGCAAAGGTTTGAGCTGCCTCTCCCCTCTCCCTTCCCAAATTCCCTGACTGGCTGCATTCCCAAATCCCAGGGATTTGCAGCACCCATTTCAATGATTTTTAATACCTGCTGATTAAAACTGTTTGCAATATTTTTTTTACATTTTTAATTGCATTAATCGTTAGCTGTAATTATTTAGATTTAGCAACTCCTTTGTTCTGCAGCTAAGCACAAACTCGATGGAAACAGCTTGATTTTCATAGAGCAGAGTGACTTATTTCACTTAATGAATTGAACTGAGCAGAAACCCCAGAGCAGGAGTGGGCTGGGAAATTTTTACCAGGTGATTTATCACCGGAGGGACACTTTAAATCTGGATCAGTTTTATTAAATCTGCCAGGCATTTATTAAAGCCAGAGCAGGAATAATAGCTGGCTGCAATATCACATAATGACCATCATTGCACAAAGCCCCAAAATAGCAGCTGAATATGGTTTGGAAGTAACAAACAAGGATAATCCTGGGACGTGTTTGAAATAACTTGTGAGTTCTGGCCCCACCTGGGCCGGGTGGGACTCACAAGGACAGAGCTTGAAAAGCCCCTTCCCCACACAAGGGCAGGGACAAGGCTGGGCCTCCACCACAGCTCCTCATCCCATGGAAATTCCCATTCTGGCTCCTCTTTCTATCCAAATTCCCATCCTGGTTCCTCTTCCCATCCAAATTCCCATCCTGGTTCCTCTTCCCATCCAAATTCCCATTCTGCCTCCTCATCCCATGGAAATTCCCATTCTGGCTCCTCTTCCCATCCAAATTCCCACCCTGGCTCCTCTTCCTGTGAAAATTCCCATTCTGCCTCCTCATCCCATCCAAATTCCCACCCTGGCTCCTCTTCCCATCCAAATTCCCACCCTGGCTCCTCTTCCTGTGAAAATTCCCATTCTGCCTCCTCATCCCCCAAAGCTGGAAGTGTGGGGAGAGCAGAGCCTTGGCTGTTCCCCATCAAGCCCCACAGCAGCTGGGAAGGGGCTCAGCCTGGAGAAAAGGAGGCTCAGGGGGGCCCTTGTGGCTCTGCACAACTCCCTGACAGGAGGGGACAGGCAGGGGGGTTGGGCTCTGGTCTCAGGGAACAAGCAACAGGAAAAGAGAACACAGCCTCAAATTGCCCCAGGAGATGTTCAGATTGGACATGAGGAAAAATTTCTTCACTGGAAAGGTAAAAGTTGATTCTAGCCAAGGCTTTACAGCCAAAACCTGTGGCCCTCCACGAAGCAGCGATGGCAGGTGACAAGGGGACTGTTTTTTGGGTGACTTTGGGGTCAGTATCCAGGAGCTACAGGCACTAAGGGGCTGCTGTGTGTCCTGGAGGGCTGCTGGAACCCCAGCAGTAGAAAAGAGCCCCCTGTGGGTAGCAGGGGATCTATCTGGGTAGTGGCAAAGCTGAAAAACCTGGTGCTGCTGCTGCTGCCAAAATCCCTCACTGCCCTGGCACAGCCCTGAGCCACAAATCCCAGTCCCCTGCAGTCCCTGCTGTGTTTAACTTGGATTCCACAGACAATGAGGCCCGTGGAGCCAGCCCCAGCTCTTCCCCCCAGAGATAAACTCTGACCTGGTGGAACAAATCCCAGGCTGGAGCAGCTGGAGGAGCAGAAACTCCTGTAGTGCTGTTTGTAGGGGCTGCCAGGGCTGCTGAGGGGCTGCAGGGAGCACCTGGACCCAAAAAGGGACTGTGAGATGTGGCACCACGATAACCCTGATAGCCCCAGCAGGGTTATGGGGTAGTGTCAATTCCTCGTTTTACAGAAGAACAAATTAACCTTGAGGCTTTCATTCCTTGAAATAACACAGCCCAGAAATGCTGTTGGGGTGGTGCAGCTGTGGGGTCTTGCTCCCACTGTTTTCCCACTGCTTTCTTACTGTTCCCAGTGCTCCCACTGGGGTGCTGCTCTTGCTTCTCCACTGCTCCCAGTTCTCCCGTGTCTGGAAGGGAAGATGTCAGTGAAAGGCATGGCAGGGGTTGCACTAAAAGTATTTCCTCCCCGTGGGGCAAGCTGGAAGCAGAAATATGTGTTTGTATTTATTTCCCCCCCCAAAAAAATAAAAAAAAATAAAAAAAAAAAAAAAAAAAAGGAAAAGGACACCTGAGCTCATAATTTGCAAAAGTTGGATGAGAAACCTGGAAGCCGCCGGGGCCTGCATCTTTAAAAGCAGTTAAATTCCTCTTCCCTGCACTAGGAGGCACCTTGAACCTTCCTCTTGGCCCCGAGCTGCGCCCATCTGCTTCCTATTACCTTCCCCTCGCGCTGCCCCTGCAGCCGGCCAAGCTTCCAGGGAATTCTGTCTGCAGCGCCGCGGCCGCAATTAGGAACAGCTCTCATCTGCCCCGCTCCTTCTTCTCTCCCCTCTGGAATTTTACCCCCCTCGCCCAGCCCTTTCCCTCCCGGGGGTTTTTGGGGTGGCAGGAGGTGACCTGGCCCTGCGGTGACATCGCCCCCGGTGTCGCTGGGCTAAAGCCACCCTTGGCACCGGGAGCCGGGAGCGTCAGCCCGAGCCGGGGCTGCCAAGGACAGCGAATTCCTTGGGAAGGAGCGGATCGGAAACGGCCCAAGCGAGGCAGGCACGAGACCGGAGAGGTCACGCCGTGTCCCCAAGCTGTCCCCGAGTGTCCCCCGTGTCCCTCGGGGGCTCCGCGATCCTCGGCATTGACCGAAGCTGCAAAGCGAGGTTATGGAAAAACTTGATAGGGATGGAAGTGGAAGCACCGCGCTGCTCCGGCTCTCTGCTCCTTCCTCCGGCCGCTCCTGCTGCTGCCCGGGTTTTGGGATGAAGCAGGGCTGGGAAGGGGCCGTGATTTCCCCGCCCTTCCCCCAGCCTGGCCCGCAGGAATTCTGCAGCTGTAATTCCTGCCTTGTGCTGCTCCTTCCCCCAAGGTCAAGGCTGCGGCTCCTGGCGGCTCCTTCCCGGCCGCTGCTCCGGGGGATGCTGCGGGGAAGGGCAGGGGGCACACGGGGGGGGACGGGAAGCGACGACAGCCTGGAGGAAAAGGGTTCGACAGCTGTAAAACGGGAAATCAGCCGCGTGAAGCCCAGGAGAGAATACACTTTAGCTAGAGCTCGGCTTTGGAGCCGTGACAGGATCTAAAAGCTGGAACCTCGAGCTTGGGAGATGCTGAAAAACGCTGACTTAGGCCAGGCTTTGCTTTCAACTTCTGCCTTTTCCAGCCCAATTCCTGCAGCCGAGTGGGCACAGAGCAGTGCCTGGCCTGGCTCTGGCTCTGCCCTGGCTGTGCCACAGCCCGGGGGTGGCACCGCTGGTGATGCTGCCACCGGATCTCAGCATCCTCATGTGGGGGTGGAACGGGGCAGAATTCCTGCCCCAACCCTCTTCCCCCCACTCCCTGATTCCCCTTACCTGTCCCAGGGACAAGGAGCAGCCCAAGGTGGGAGATGCTCACCTCTCAGGCAGTTTAGTGCTCACAGGATGCACAATTTTGGAGGCCACCGTCGTGTAGTGTGGATCCAGGCTTTGCAGAGGAAAACCTGGCTAGTGACACCAGATGGGACTGGGGAGTCCAAACCGAGGCCTCACTGAGGATCTTTGGCCATTCTCAACTGTAAATAAGCAGTGAAAAAATCTTAATATTTGAATTATGCAACTCCAAATTGTGTTTAAAGCCATGTGTTTCATCTTCCGCCATTTCTGCCTAGTAGGAGAAAAAAACCATTAATTTAGGTTAATGGCTTTAAGCTGAAGGAGGGGAGATTTAAATGAGATTTTAGGAAGAAATCCTTCCCTGTGAGGTTGCCCAGAGCAGCTGTAGCTGCCTCTGGATCCCTGGAAGTGTCCCAGGCCAGGTTGGACAGGGCTTGGAATACCGGAGTATAGTAGTGGAAGGTGTCCCTGTGGAATGAGATGAGCTTTAAGGTCCTTCCCAACCCAAACCATCCTGTGACTTCCATGACAAATCTGGGGCAGGAATCATCTCCTGGATTTCCCCTTGTACACCCCCTACACCCCCTCTGGGCTGTGCTGGGTGTCATTCCAAGCCCCTGCAGCAAAATACCACTCATGGCACAGTAAAGATGGGAAAACAGGAGTAGAAATTCCCTTCCAGGGATTCAGATTCCCATAAGGACATGAAGAGGAGCATGGCAGATCCCAGGAGGACCCAGCTGCCCTGCCCTGAGCTGTGGCCTGGGCTGTTTAAACCAGCCCAGAGCAGAGCAAGGCAGGGGTTAAGTGTTTCCTTACTGGGATGAGGACCACACACAGGTCCTGGCTGCTGAAACCTTTGCAGAGAGCGCCCTCCTCCATCTCCAGCCTCTTTTCATGCTCAGGACCTCATCCTGCCTTTCCCAGAGCTCATCCTGCCTTTCCTGGGAGTTCATCCTGCCATTCCTGGGGAGCTCATCCTGCCTTTCCCAGAGCTCATCCTGCCTTTCCCAGAGCTCATCCTGCCTTTCCTGGGAGTTCATCCTGCCTTTCCCAGAGCTCATCCTGCCATTCCTGGGGAGCTCATCCTGCCTTTCCCAGAGCTCATCCTGCCTTTCCCTGGAGCTCATCCTGCCCTTCCCAGCCCTGCTCCAACAAGTGGGATCTGGAGCACTGCTGCAGATTTTATCTGCCACCTCTTCAGGGAGGTTTGGGTTTGGCTGCTGGGCTGCTCTGCAGCGTCACCGCTGGGATATTTGGGATTCTCTGGGAGGTGAGGGATGTGATGCACTCATTCCATACTCATGGAATGGGTGGACAAGAGTAAAACCCCGCAGGCTTTGTGCAAGTCCCCAGCACGATGTGAGTGTGGTGTAATCGCCGCAGACTGAGTGGAAATTCTCTGCAAGCCAGGAATCTTTCACCGGAGCAATTAGCAGAGCATTTTAAAGAACAAATGCGATAGGAATCTCGGGATCCATTTGTGGATGGGGTTGAGGGTGAGTTCCCTGAATGGGTTCTTTGTTTTCCATCACTTTTTTACGTTCAGCCGGTACACTCTGAGAGCAAGTGCTCTTTCCTCAGAGCGGTGACAGTCCTTAAAGTGTGTTTGAAATCCAGGGAAACCCTGGAGAGGATTTCTGGGTTGCTGCTCACCACCCCCTGCCAGTGCTGTTATTTCCTGCTCTCTTTAAGGGATCAGGTGACCCAGGGCATTTTGGGGCTGCTCTTCCCCGAGGGAGCTGCACAGGATGAAGGATTCCCATTGATCCTGAACTCCTTTCCGCTGGATAAAGCCCAGCTGGGAGAACCCCCGGGAGGCGGAGCAGGAGCTGATGGGGTTAATTCATCCTCAAACACTTCTATCCTTTTCTCCTCTTTTCCTTTCCTTCCATCGCACTCCTGCCTTCTCCGGGATCCCGCTCTCCTCACTCCCCAGTGTCCTTCTCCTCCATCCCCTCACTCCTCCGCTCTCTCCCCGCAGGGCGATGCCGGAGCTGGGGACGAGCCCGTGCTGACCCCTCGGTGCTGGCCTGGCACTGCCCACCCCCACGGCCTCGGGAGAGCACGGAGCGGCCGAGGATGCCTGCGGAGGGACCCGCGACTCCTCTCTGGACATAAGGGGTGGCCGAGGGAGAGACATGTGGGGACAGCGCCCTGCCAGCCGGCACAGATCTCCCTGCTCCGAGCCGAGCGGCGCTGACCATGGCCACAGCTTGGAGGCTCCTCACCTGGACCGTGACCCTCGGCCTGGCCGGGGGCGCCTTCCCCGGGTTCTCCTTCCAGTCACAAGGTAGGGACGGGACGGGACGGGACGGGACGGGGAGCTGGATCCATCCGTGGGAAGGGAACTGGATCCATCTGTAGGGAGGAACTGGATCCAGCCATGGGAAAAGGGACGTCAATTCACCTGCGGGGAGAGGAGATGGATTCATCCTTGCTGGATCCATCCTTGCTGGGAGAGAAGCTGGATTCACTTCTGGGGAGTGGAGTTGGATCCACCCTTGCTGGATCCGCCCCTAAGGAAGGGAGCTCGATCCACCCGTGGGGAGAAAAGAACTGGATCAACCTGTGGGGAGGAGCTGGATCCAGCCATGGGGAAAGGAGTTCGATTCACCTGTGGAAAAAGCTGGATTCACTTCTGGGAAGGGGATCTGAATGCAACCTTGCTGGATCCAGTCATGGGGAGAGGAGCTGGATCCTCTTATGGGGAGAGAGGCTGGATTCACCTGTGGGGAGAGGAGTTGGATCCACCCTTGCTGGATCCACCCATGGGGAAGGGAACTGGATTCACTCATGGGGAGAGGAGCTGGATCCAGCCATGGGGAAAGAGATCTCAATTCATCTGTGGAAAAAGAGCTGGATTCACTTCTGAGAAGGGGATCTGAATCCACCCTTACTGGATCCTCTTATGGGGAGAGGAGATGGATCCATTCTTGCTGGATCCATTCGTGGGAGAGGAGCTGGATCCATCCATGGAGATGGGAGCTGGATTCACTTCTGGGGAGAGGAATTGGATCCACCCATGGGAAAGGGAACTGGATTCACTCATGGGGAGAGGAATTGGATCCACCCTTGCTGGATCCACTCCTAAGGAAGGGAGCTGGATCCTCTCATGGAGAGAGGAGCAGGCTCTACTTGTGGGGAGAGGAGATGGATCCATCCTTGCTGGATCCAGCCATGGAAAAGGGAGCTGGATCCACTGCACTGCTGCTGGCAGAGCCCTAACGCTGGCCTGGGGATGGACTCAGGAGCAGGTGGAGACACCTCCAGCTCTGCTCCTGCCCAGTTCCTCCCACTCCCCCGGGGTTTTCCATCAAGGAATGGAGGTGCTCTGCTCTCAGGTGTTGCTCTCTGTGACTTTGGCAGAATTCAGAGCAGCTGGGTCAGTGCAAGGCCAGAGCCATGACAGGCATGGGAAGGAGGGAGGTGTGGGGGCAGCAGGGCTGCTTCCCTTCAGGGAGCACATCCTCGGGTGAGCAGGGCCTTTGTTAGGAGCAGTAATGTGTGTCCTCCTCCAGGGTGGAGGGCAGTGCTGGAGCACCCAAACCCTCTGCCCAGCTGAGGCAGGACAGGACTGTGCTGCTGGAGGAGCAGGTTTGGGTTGTACACACGTTTTTAAGGTGTGTTTGTGCCCATCTGGTGTGTCAGGGTCTGAAGGACTCGTGTTTAAACAGAGTCACATCCAGGGACTCAAGGAAAGGGGAATGTGGGTCTCTAGCTCATAGCTTTGTGCTTTTGTACCTGGTTTTATTCTAGGTTAGGAGTGAAGGGACTGGAAAATGGGATGGAGCCTTGAGCTCAGCCTGGAGTACAAACAACACTCAGACAACCAAGGGCAATTAAACTGATTAATGCTAATATTGTTAGGATTATTCCTTAGTAAGCAAGGTGAACACTGCACCAGGCACCAGAGGTGAGAGGAGGGAGCTCTGGAGTTGGACATTTACTGTGCAAGGTGTTCAAACCCTGGCAGTGTCACTCCCACAGCCAAAATCCTGCACCCCTTGTGACAAAGCTGGGGACATTCCTGGGCTGCTGGGGCTGTGGTGACAGGGGCTGGGGGAGCAGAGCTGGGAACAGGGAGAGAAGCAGCCAAAGCCCCTCAGAGCCAGCACCAGGGGAGCTGCCAGCCCCAGCTGGGAGCTGGGCACCTTCTCCAGGCAGATTGGCACCTGAGGGGCACCCAGCTCCTGTTCTCACAGGCTCTGGCAGTGCCTGGGGCTGTTCTGTGCCCATCAGTGGGATCAGCCCCACCCCAGCTGACAGCACTGGGATCCCCACCTGGGGTAGCACAGCCTAATTAAACCCGGAATTAACTCACCTCTGCTCCCCCATGCAGGCCCTGAGCAGCTCTGGGGATGGCTCCCAGCCTGTGATGGTGCTGGGATGTGGTGCCATGGGATAGATGTGCTGTGTTGGGAGCACCACACTAGGACTGTATCCTGTTCCCCTGCCCAGTCCCTTTTCCCTGCCCAGTCCCTGTTCCTCTGCCCAGTCCCTTTTCCCTCCCCAGTCCCTTTTCCCTCCCCAGTCCCTGTCCCCTGGCCGGCCCCTGCTGTCCCAGGGGCCCCTCTTCCTGCCCTGTTTTTGGTGTCAGGCTGTCACCCAACACCTCACCAGGCTGCTGAGGCAGTTCCTAATCCCCACAACAGCCTTTGGAGAGGGAGAGGCTCTGTTATCTCCTGGCAGCAGTTGCAGAGTGAAGGGCAGTGTTATCACCAGCCCTTGGACTCGCTGCAGGAGCAGCTCTGGAGCAGAATCCTGGTGCCCCATGTGCCCCACTCCAGATCAGTGTATCTGCCTTATGCAGGACAAAGATTAAGGTATCAGCCATGAGCTCTAATTTTAATCTGCATGGGGAGCAGCAGCCTGGCACTGAGGGGCTCTCCAAGGCAGCAGAGAGGTTCAGATGTAGCCTGGACACTCAGGGTGCAGTTTGTAACAGCTCAGGGAACAGCTGGAATTGTTGGAGCAACTTTCCCAGAGCAGCTGTGGCTGCCCCTGGATCCCTGGAAGTGCCCAAGGCGAGGTTGGACTGGACTTGGAGCAGCCTGGGACAGTGGGAGGTGTCCCTGCCATGGCAGGGGTGAGACTGGATGGGTTTAAGGTCCCCTCCCAACCCAAACCATTCCAGGATTCTGGGAGCTGACAAAGGGTTCAGCTCACGCTCCAGTGCTGCATGGGTTTTAATCCAGAGGGAATTCCTGCCAGGACCTTTGTTTAATTGTTTAATTTTACAATGTCTGACTCCATTTTACATGTTCCCCATTTTACAGAGCATTAAGTGGGGCTCATCCTGCTGTCCCCAGCTCAGAGGTGTAAAAAGGGCCCTTGGAGGATGCACTGAGGCTGCCCCAGAGCCAGGGCAGCCTGAACCATGGGATTCCAGAGCATCCTCCCCTGCCATCCCTTGGGAATGGTGGCTGGGCTGCAGCTGGGGCTCCCCTTTGGTGACAGCAGCACAAACATCTGCTCCTTTTCCATGCTTGAAGTAACTCACGAGGGAAGAACAAAACCCTCCCTCCTCCATTTCCCCTTCTCTCTCTCCTTTTTGTTCAGCTCCCCCTCTGTGCCCTTTCCCTGCCTGTGCCATCTCTGCTCCATTTCCACCAGAAAAGGGACCCCATGATGTTTTTGTCTCCCCAGCCCACCCCTCCTCCTTCCCAGTTCTCCCCTTTGCTCTCTCCTTGTGCTGCTCCAGGGTCCTGCCCAGCCTCGAGCAGGAGTCCCTGGGGAAAAGCTTCTTGTGGCCTCTGCTCCTGACAGGCTGTGGGAGCAGCAGGGCTGATCTGCAGCCCCTGCTGGGCACAGGAGCTGTGCATGGAGTGAGGAGTGCCTGAGGGCACAGCAGGGAGAGGCTGTGGGCTGGAATATGGGGAGCAGGGGTGAGGAAATGTGGGAATCGGGAATGTGTGTGATGTTGGGAGGATCACACAGGGTTAGGGAGGGAGAGATCCAAATTTCTTAGGCTGAACTAATCCTGTACACTCCCAGGGCAGAGGAAAGAGGTGGCTGTGACACAGGACGAGGACAGTGACTTCTGCTCTGTGTTCAAAGTCTCCCTTCATTGTCCACATTGTCACATGTGTGACATTGGATACTGGGAATGTTAGACTGAGATGGAATACTGGGGAGGAATTCTTCTCTGTGAGGGTGGATGGAATTCCCAGATAAACTCTGGCTGCCCCTGGATCCCTGGCAGTGTCCAAAGCCAGGTTGGATGGGGCTGGAGCACCTGGGACAGTGGAAGGTGTCCCTGCCATGGCAGGAGTGGCACTGGATGAACTTCAAAGTCCCTTCCAACCCAAACCATTCCATGATCCGTTTCCATGATTATTTTTTCCATTTGAGGCGTTCCCACTCTAAAGCATCACTTCCCAAACTGTTTTTGTGATGCAGGACACTGCTCTTGGGCTCTCCCCATGCCTCAGTGACATCCCTGAGGAGATGCAGTGTCCAGCCCCACTCCACCACCAGGTTCTCACACACCACCTCACCCTCAGGCTCTGGACACATTTTTCCTCCTGGAATTATCTTTCAGGTCAGGATCAGAGCCTCCAGCCTGGAGTCTCAGGCCCTTTGTAGCCACAGTGAGCACAAACCACCCTCTGATTCACTCTTTTCCAAGCCCACGTGGACTGCAAAGAGGCAAAAAGGAAAACAAAACACTTCCGACAGCAAATTTTTCCAAGCCTGAAGTCATTTCTAAGTGCAAAAAGTCACCCTTGTTTGCCCAGCCCCATCACAGGGAGGTGCTGGGATGCAGGAAAAGTTGCAGCATGGGAACTTAAAAACCTACTAATTAATTCTGGCAAGGCAGAGGTGCCAGCAGTGTCTATGGTCAGGAAAGATGGGAGCTCACCCCTAATCCCAGAGGGTGGAAGGGCTGCCCCATTCCTGTGGCCAAGGAAACCACTCTGTCAGGCTGCCACACTGGAAAACAGGGGAAAAGGAAACTTTCCAGTGCTGCCCTGTGGTGAGAGTGCAGTTTGGAGCTGGCTGAGGTCCTGGTGGCTGGGAAGGCTCTGAAGCTGGGGGTTGTGGAGCCAGGCAAATTCAGGCACTCTGGAGCAGCCAGGCCCCTCCTGTTTGATTAGGAAACAACAACAAGGAGGATGCAGAAAGCACAGGAAGACTTTTCCAGAGGGAAAATCCCCTCCCATGAGGGCTCAGGAGGGCTCCAGACACAAGGGGTTCAGGAGGAGCTGTCCTGGTCCAGCACAGATATTTCCCATTTCAGCCTGAGCCTCTGGGGCTGAGGGCTGTCAGACAGAACCATATCTCTGCTCACATCCAGTCTGGCAGTCCCTGGGACATTTTCCTCTGAAAAGGAGGAGTTTCTGCCGAGGTTTCTGCAGGGTGTCAGTCTGTTTGACAGGCTGCAGAGCTGTGTGAGCACAGGCAGAGGGGCTGGGGACAGTGCCCTTGTCACAGCACAGCCTGGAGGCACCACCCAGGCTCAGCTCAAGGGCCCCAAGAGGAGCTGCTAAGCCAGGCTTAGGTGATAAAAACCAATCCAGGGAGCTGGGAAGGCAGGGTGGGGTCACAGACAGAGACCTGGCTAGGGAACTGGGAGGTCTGACTTCTGCTCATTTTCAGCACCCCTGGAGGAATTCGGGTTGCCCTCTCTCTTATTTTGATATCAAGATTGGTATTTCAAGGACTGTGCCCCTGTAGCCCCTGCAGCTCTGGCTGGGGAGATTGGGGTGGTGCTGTTGTTTTGTGTTTGCTGCATGTCCTGAGGAACCCATAGGGGGACTTTTCTCCTGAGCCACTGTCACCCCAAGGCTCCTTCTGCCTCCTTTTGAAGAGACCTCATTGCTGGGCCTGGGTTTAAAATAACCCACTGTAATGGTTTTGAAATCAAAACCAGTGAGAGATTCCAAATCAGAAGTACAATCTAATAGGAAAAAAGAGAAAAAAATAAAATACATGCAATAGTACAAAAGAAAAAAACACTGACAATCAGAATACAACCTGACACCCTGCTAGTTGGGGTGGTGGTAGCAGCCCAGATGAAGTGCTCTTGTTGAAGCAGTGATCCTGTAGAAATCCTGGAAGTGATCCTGGTAGCTCTTGACCTCTGGAATCCAGTGGGTAAGGACTACTCTGGTGTTCCAAACCTCAGTTTTTATCCCGGTAGGAAATGTTTGGCTCCTCCCCCTGGATGGAGCATCTCCCATGGGATGATGTAATTTTATCAGTCATGCACTGGGACTCAATGGCCATTAACAGGAGATATCTCCTGGAGGGAGGATGGGCTGTGGGAAAGATAAAGAACATTGCCCCTCCTGTTTTTAACAGCTGGCCCATTAGCAGAGGATATCTCCCACAGAGATAAGAATCACTGCCCCACCTGGTTTGACAGATGGTGACAGAATACAGACTTCTGGGCACATCTTTATGTTGTAACCTAGGACACCATCCAAAGCTCAGAGCTGGACTCTGCAAAGCTGGGATTCCCCCTGCTCAGTGGAGATGGAAGGATTTGGGATACTCCAGCTCCAGAGCCACAATCAGGGCGACCTGAAGGGCCCTTTGGGCCAGGCTGCTCCTCTCCATGACCTGCAGAGGAAAAAGTTGCATTCCAAAAATTGCTATCCCAAGGCTCTGTAGGCTGCAGGGTTTGGGGAATTTCCCAAGGATCCTGCAGCCTGGGCAGAGCCTTGGGATTCCAATTTTTGAAATGCTGTGGCAGGACCCTGACCCTGCAACTGCAGTGAATATTGTTGCATTTTAGGCCATAGGAGAGTGGGGGAAAAAGATAATGCAACATAGTTCATCGTGCAATGGAGAAGCAGAAGAGAGAGAGAACTTTATTTAAAGAAACACTATATATATATAGGGTAGTACGTGCAAAACAAAATAGAAAAGACTCATTTGTCCAAAAAGGCAACACCTCTTTGAAAACATACTTTCTGCAAAAATATCACAAGACACTCACACAGCTCTCACCCACCCTGCAGGTGCATAATCATTGTTATAATTTCATGTCCTTGTGGAGCCTGAGAAACTCAAAGCTTCAAGGCTCTTTTTCCCTGGTTTCCAGAAGCATCAGGCTGTGGCTGTGCTCGAGTTGGCATTGCTGGGTGTTCAAGCCCCTTTGCAGGCTGCTATTGCCATATGTGTCTGTCCTGGTTTGAAGGACAGGTGTCTGCCAATAAAGGCAGAAGCTTCTCTTTGAAATGGAGAATGTAAACCCC
>JAOTQP010001122.1:2120991-2141077 GCA_026413545.1 Cichladusa arquata
TGGCTGGGGCAGCTTGAGCCTCTCACCCACCAACACCCCAAATCCTTCTCCCCAGGGCTGCTCTCCATCCATTCTTCCATAAATGCACAGACAGCCCTGTGGAGAACCTTCCCTGTTTTTGACTCACATGCAGTCAACATCAACACATCTGCTACCACAAAACATAGAAATTCAGTAGATACAGGGTTACTCTCAAGACCAGAGGTTATATTTCACTAAACAGAAAGCTTCAGGGAGAAGTCTGAGTCTAAATCCACATCCTGGTTTTTCCAGGTCATTTATTGTACCACAGAGTTGCACACTCATGACAGGCACAGACACTCCACACTCACACATGGATTACTCTCCAAAGGGAGAAAACTCATCTTGCTGAGCGGGCAAGGGAACTCAGCAGCCTGAAGGCAGCGAGGACTGAAACTCGCTGGGTCCCCTGGGACACTCAGTGACCTCCCATGCTCCTCGGGCCACGGGGTGTTTTGCACACCCCCACACATGCTCAGAGGAGCTGCAACAACCCCACTTACTCCACTTAGCATCACCCATCTCTATTTCCGCTCTGATTTGCATCTTTCCAAGTATTGTTTAATTTGCAATGTAAAATCAAATTACAGCCACAGAGATGCAACCGGAACACCGGCGAACAGAAATCTTCTCCCACTTGGTTTCCATTACTCACTGAGAAGACGAATGGGGACAGAAGCTTGTTTACCTACAAGTGACCAAAAAAACCCCCAGAAGTTTGCCAGAGAGGCATTTGAGATCAAACAGGCAGGCAGTGCCAGCTGTGTGTACGTGAGCCCTCCCAGCCCTGCACTGCTGCAGCCCTACAGGTAGGGAGGCCAGGGGCTGTTAAAAATTAGACAAATTAAAGGTGGCTTCCAAATAATGTGGAAATTACTTGGGGAAGTGGCCAAACACACGTACACCCCACCAGGGTGGCCTTGGCAGTTTGTTTGTGAGCCTTCTCTCAGGAGGGAGAGGGTTGCTGGGGAATGACTTGTGCAGTAATGCACGAGTTGCTGCGAGCTTCCTCGGGAAACACAGACCCCAAAGGCTGAGAAGACAGCCAGGGATGGTCATGCCCAGCCCAGGGGCTGCGATCCTGCGGGATGCTGGGGCCCTGTGGGTGCCCCAAGGGCGCAGGATGCCGCAGGGCCCGGGAGCCAGCACTGGCCCAGACGATGATTCAGCCCACAGGAAGGATCATCTCGGAAGAATTGCTGGACACAATGAGGAAAACTTTCCCAAACAAAGCGTTCTCAGCACCACCTGCCTCTCTCCCTCAGCCCTGGCTTCTGCTCGAGAGTAACCTCCAGGCTCTGGTCACCACAACAAAAGTCGCTGTTTTTGTTTTCCCCTTTCCCAAGCTGAGCATTCCTGGGGCCCAGCGGGCTCAGGATTCCATCCTGGCCCCCGAGAGCAACACAGAAGCTGCCAACAAAGCCCCCAGCCATGTCCAGTTACAGCCAGCAACCTCAGGGCTGCAAACTTCAGGAGCTGGATATACCCAAAATATATAAGCCAGGCTTCCAAAGGAATCCCTAAAGCAAATGCACCGGTCAGAGCACGCCAGATGCAGAGTTTTGGGGATAACTGCGTGTACAGCCAAAGAGTTCTCCCTCCCAGACTGCATCTCTTACAGAATTTGGTCCATGTGACACCACACAGTGAGATATTTACCTGAAGAACAATTTAAAGACAGATGTGACCTATTTAGAGCTCTGCCAAATATTTCTGTAATTGAATAGACCATTGATTATTTAAATTGCATTAAAAAGGGCTGAATTCAATCCACTTGCTCCTACAAAGCACCATTTCCATGATCCACAACTCTTTCCCCCCCTCTTTAAACATAAACACCTCAAGATGTTCACTTGTCCCTTGCCCTGAAAGGATCCACATCTTTATATAACCATACCCCATGCCCTAAATTCCCCTGGTAGCCCTAAAACCAAAAGCAGAAGTCACAGGAAGAGTTTACTTGAAGACAAATCCCAACCCATCAGCTTCAAGGCCACCAAGGCTCATGGTGTGTATGGGGCAGGGCCACCAGCCCTCATGACCTCAGCAGGAGTCACTGGTGCATGGCACTGTGGGTTTAGGCTGCTAATCAGCCCTCCAGACTTTGCTCACCACACACTGCTCAGCAGACACCAAAAAGTTGCTCCAGCCCCGTGTCCTCGTCCCCTTGTCCCTAAATCCAGCTCCCAACACACATCTCCAAGCAGTGCCTGGACACTGGTGGAGGGATTAGGGCACCGGGCTGGTGGGGAGGAGGTTTTATAAATTTGAATGTGTACCTGGTTTGGGGTGTAGAGAAGTGCCTGGGGCAGCTCCAGGAAGAGGACAGGACAGAGCCAAGGGCAGGCTGCATCCAGCCTGTGTGTGATGGGTGGTGGTGGCACCAGCTCTGGCTGGGCTGTGCCACCCTGGGCAGGAGCTGCTGGGCTCCTCCTGCTCCACGAGGGGCAGGGAGTGCAAAGGGAGCCCATCCTCACCATCCCCCCAGGCTGGGCACCCACTGGGTCCCCCCACCTCACCCACACTGTCCCTGGGCAAAGGGTGGCACGGGTGAGGTGCCAGCAGATGGCACTCAATGAGTAGCATGGATCCTCCTCTTTCCCAGCACTAACCAGCACCTTTCTCCTGCCTGCACATTTTAAACCATTTCCTGGGTGCAACTTTGGCATCAACAGCACCTGGCAGGAGCTGGTGCTCCTTGGTCTCATCCCTTGTGCTGGGCAACAAAAAATGCCCTGAAAAAACCCCACTGCTCAACCCCCTGGAAGCCCCAGAGAACTCAGGAAAGCAGATTTTATTATTTTTATTGCCATCTCTCATGTTGCCCTGGGCACACACTGGCCATTGTTTGGGCTGTGGAGGGAAGGTGGGAGGCAGTTTCCCCTCCCTGCTCCACAGCCAGCGTGGCAAACCCACAGCAGCACCAGCCTGGCCTCACAGAACATACCAGCCCTTCCAGAGCTCTCTGCTGCTCAGAACAAGCTGAGACAAAAAGAGACCCATTCCATTATCTTGTCTGGGTCTTCTCTACAAAAGGCTTCGATTTCTGGTACTTTTGTCAAGCCAAGCACTAACAGGCCTTTTCAGGAATCCTAATACAGCTGTCTAGGAAAATTGACCATTAACAAGCTCCTCTGATATTTTACTCAAAGACTGCTTTCTTTTAACTATGAGAAGCTCAAAGAAATGCTCTCCTACATGAACAAAAAGAGCTGCAGCAGTTAAAAACCTGGAGCTGCAGTTTGCTGGGATGGTGAGAACTGAGCTCACCACTGTGGATGAGAAGCTGCTGTCTCAAAGGAAAGTGGCTGCATTTTCAAATGCAAGTTTGAAATAAAATAAAAATTAAATTATATATATAAAAATGAGAATGGAAAAAAAAACCCAAACCAAACAAAAAAAAAACCCCTCCAAAACAACCAACCAACCAACCAAAAAAGCACCATTCCCAGCCTAGTGCTGCAAGGAAAACAAGGACCAAAGTCATCCCCAAATCCCTGGACTGCCTCCAGCATGTGAGCTCTGCTGGCCCCTGACAAAGCTTCCTGCAGATCCTCACTGCAGCAGGTTCATGAGTGGCTCAGGGCACGGCAGCACTGGCTGCTGTGGGAGGAAAGGGCCCTTCTCACCCTGCATTTCTCTTGAGTTCTGGGCTTGCTGGACTTTTCAGGGGCTGCTGAACATGTAAGGCAGCAGGAAACCCAAAGAAAATCAGTTCCCCATTTGGAGCACAGCGTGCCCCAGGAGCCCCCAAGATGGGGCAGGCCAGGATGGATGGGAAGAGGAAGATCTTAGATGGCAGCTGGTTTGCAAAACCACAGCCCTACACCTTGGCCTCTCAGAGCCCCAGCGCCGGTGCCACCATGGCACAGGGAGCAGGGACAGGCTGGAGGGATGAACTGCCCTGGCTGCTCCCATCAGACCCCTCATTCCCTGACAGAATCAAGGGGAAACAAGCTGTTATCAATCTCTCTGGTGCCCAGGATCCACCACACTCTGGGGCTGCTCATCCAGCTCCTGCTCCTGCTGCTGTGGTCAGGGAGAGGAGCACACACCAACCTCTGCTCACCTTGGGCACTGAGCTTTAACTCTCTCACAGAGTCCCACAATTGTTCAGGTAGGAAGGGACGACACCTTCCACTATCCCAGGGAGTTCATGGGAAGCTGCTCCTGGGCTTGCACAGCTCTGTCCACCCTGCAATTCCCCTGATCTTGCAGCATGCCAAAGCTCAGCTGCTCCCTGGCATCCCAGAGAGAGCCCCATCTGCAGCCAGGATGCTGCCTCATCGACACACAAGCCCATGTTTATTTAAAACTCAGAGGTGCAGGTTTCCCAAGGTGTCCCTGTACCCCGTCTCAGTTCAAAGCAGGCACCATGTGCAGCGATTCAGACGAAATGTTCCTCTTACGTTACAACTCCACATGCACAAGTCACTCCAATCAAAGCCAGACCACCTCCAGGGAGCTGTGCTTTGTTTGATTCATATCTAAAACCACCTGAAATAAAAACCATCCCACAAGCCCCTCGTAGGGCAGGTAAGCCCCACACCCAGGCCATGTCACCACAGCAATTAACAATACAGCAATTAACTGTGCCAGTGCCAGGCTCACAGTATGGGGACCAGGGGTGACCCTACACAGGACACCTCAGCTGGCAGCTGGACTTTGTGCTGTGTCCCTTCTCCTCCTGCAGCCCTGCCCCGCTCACAGCTCTGACAGCTTCAGGGGACTTGGGCACGCACAGTGGGGAGGCAGCAGACAAAGCTGAGCTGTTCTGCTCCCGAAGAGGGTTGAGTGTTCTCAGGCAGCTTTAAGGCTCTCAGTTCCTGCCCAACAGCACCGAAAAGGTGAGGAGGAAGATGCCTGCACAATCCCGCCTGACCCTGCACAGCCCACCTGGATCCCTGGAGAGTAAACCCGCTACAAACCCGCTACAAACCCGCGACAACCCCCCTCCCCGCACACTCCATCTCCCGCCGTCCCCCCCAGCCGGTGCCAGATGTGTGGCAGCAGCACGTACCCCCGCACAGCTGGCTCTGCGCTGCCATGGCCCCGCTCGCTCCCGGCGCCCCAGCCCAGCCCGCCCAGGGAGGAGCGGCTCCCGGCGCTCCGGCCTGTCCTGCCCACCCTGCCGGCCTTTGTCTGCGGACTGCCGGGACTGCACTGCACGGACACGCAGGGAAAGGAAACTTAATGAAGCTTATGGGGTGGGTCAGGTTTACCAGGGAGTTTATGAAGCGCTGCCTGGAGAGCAAAGAGCAAATGGACAGCATCTCTTCCAGATCAGGATTGTTCCTAGGGAGCCCTGGAAAAAATCACCCAAGTGCTCCAGTCATGCTCTGATCTACAGATGAGGGTGGGGAGCCCTGGCACAGGGTGCCCAGAGCAGCTGTGGCTGCCCCTGGATCCCTGGCAGTGTCCAAGGCCAGGCTGGACATTGGGGCTGGGAGCAGCCTGAGACAGTGGGAGGAACTGGTACTGGGTGACCTTTAAGGTATTTTGGAACTGAAATGGTTTTGAGATTCTCTGGTTCTGTGAGAGGGGAGAAAACTGGAGGTGAAGGGTCCCTCCTCAGCCTCTGCAGAGGGTGTTGAGGAGGCGATAATTCCACTGAACCCAGCTTTAGGCTTTTGGTCAGGTCTGCCTTAATCTTTGGAGTGGAGTTTTGGCCTCTCTGGAGGTTTTTGCCTTAATGAAGAGTTTTTTTTTTTTTTACTGAGGTAGCAGGTACTGGATCAGGTCTGTTATTTAAATTTCAAAATAGCTCCAGACATCCTCTTGCATTTTATTTTGGGCTGGAATATATATAATTTCTGCATTTTATACAGGGATGCAGAGACACCTCTCCACGTGCCCACTCACCAATGACACTGACAATCCTCAGAGTAAAACCAAGAGCTGCCTTTAAGAATTAATTATTAATTTTCCTTCCTGCCAGGCTGAGAGAAAAGAAGGAGAACCGTGCCTACGCCCTGTCCCTCATGTATGGCAAGACTGTGTATCACTACAGGGTGGATCACGATAAATCTGGGAAATATTCCATCCCTGAGGGCACCAAGTTTGACACGCTCTGGCAGGTACCAGGCTGGGCGTCCTCAGAAATTGAGGCACCTTTTCCTTGCTTTGAAGTGTTACCAAATCCCTCAAAATCACCAGGATAAATAAACCCCCTTAACATCATCTTTTCAGTGTCAGCCAGTCAGGAATTATTTTATTCCTGGCCAGGGTTTGTGTGCGTGGCTGACAAAATTCCAGTTTCCACACAGATCCTGATCTAAAACTTTATCACTTATTTATAGTTACATTTACGTATTATTCATATTATTTATAAATATAATATTTATATTATTTATATTTACATATTTAGACTTATTTATACAGAAAAGGAAATCAATGTTCATTGGTTCTAAATTACATCATAACACCATGGTTGTGGGTTTGATCCTCATCACTTAATTTTTAATCATCACCATTGATCCTCAGGAGTCCCTCCCAACTCAGATTATTCCATGATTCTGTGCTAGTTCTCTTTCATTAATTTCTATTCTATCCTCTATTGGTTATTAATTTCTCCTTTTCTGCTAATTAGATCATCTTTTAAATCTTTTTAGTCTTTTTTTTTCTCCAGCAGGACTCTACAATGCCTAAACCAAATCTTTTTTAGTCTCTTCTTTTTCTTCTGGTTTCTTCACAAATTCTGCATTCCAGATGTCTGACCTCAATCCATCTTCCTTTCCCAGGCTTTGTTCATTGGACTATATCAGATTTAGTTAATCAAAACTTAAAATTCCAGCAATTTTCCCAAGCTGTGCTCCTGCAAAAGTAGCTCATGGCAACCTTGTTCCATGCTGGCTGAGAGTAATTGAAGAATAACACACTATTTATAATTAATACATATATTAGTTGGGATTAATTAATTAAAACAAGTCATTTAAGAGTTAAACAATTAACTAAAATTATCCAGGGAGTGGATGCTGGAGCTTCCTCCTGGCTAGGGCTGTGCTGAGTTTTCTGAATTCCCTTTTTTTCACTTGGGAAACTTGCTGAATTTTCACACGGAATTTTATTGAAAACAAAGATTTTGGGGGCATTTTTATGGCAACAGAACCGTGCCAGAATCCTGACTGGAGCTGAAATGGGAGCCAGGCAGGAGGGGAGGGGGAAGCCTGGTGTCCCTGGGTGTCCCCAGGCTGGGTGATGTCCCCTCTGTGCTGGATCCAGTGGTGCTGCCACCAACAGCTGCCTGGATCCACAGAACAACCCCTGGAGTTCCCCTGGGCAGGATCTGCTTTCTCCCAGGATTTATCCCACACTTCAGGGCCTAAAACCCCTCCTGGCTGGCACAACAATAATATTGCTATGGCTGGAGATTTTGTCTTTCTTTGGGCCTTATCGAATTTCCCAAGTTCTTCCCAGCCTCTGGCAGATATCCAGGGATGCAATCACACCCTGGGACATCCCTGAGTGCACAAATAGAGGACAGAAACAGTCTGCTCCCTGCCTGCCATAAATCTGAGAGGAATCATTGCCCTAAGCCACAAAAGCTGCCTTCAACAATAATTTAAAAAAAATAAAAAAATAAAAAAAACCCCCAAAGATGATTTTCTCCTCACAATAATCTCTTTTTCCTCCCATCCCTTTCCCAGTTGGTGGAGTATTTGAAACTCAAACCAGACGGGCTGATTTTCTACCTGAGGGAAGCCTGCCCCAACCCCAACATGCCAGGTGAGCTGACACCTCTCAGTGCCACCCTGGCCTTGCTTTGCCACCAGCTGGAGCCCAAATTTCCCCTCCTGTGCCCAGTCCTGCTGGGGAGGGGGCAGTGACTGGGCCAGTGTCCCTTGCTGGTGTCACTGGCCAGGCCTGGCCTGAGGTGGCCCAAAGGCAGGAGCAGGTGGGGGGAGTCAGTTTGGTGCCCTACAGATGGATTTGGAGCGTGACCTGCTTTTTTGGCAGCAGGAAAATCCATGTCCTGCAAGGCTGGGCCCTGCTGGCTCTCCAGACACTCCAAACCAGGGGACACTTTGGGTCCACGTGTCACAAATGTCACTTCAGAGCCTGCCCTGTCCTGGGGCACAGCTCAGTGCCTGCCCCTGGATCCATGGGGTGCTCCAATGCTGGCACTGTCCCTGAGAAGATTTGGGAACAGCCACATCCAGGCACATTTCCACACCTCTTTAGGCTAAAGCTGTGGAAACTTTCCTTTGGGGGTGGAGGGGATGTGATCAGGCCACAGGGTCCTTCAAGGACTGATGCTCTGACCCTGCTTGGGACAAACTCCTGATAACAAACTCCTGATAACAAATTCTCTCTCCTGATTCACAGCCTCTGCAGCACCAGTTCCACCCACCCACCCCTCCGTGAGTGTAAGTTTGGGGAGGCTCTGTTTTATTGGGACCTCAGTGGTTTTAAAATTGCTGCATTTCCAGCTTGGCTGATCCAACCCTGCTCTTCAAACCCTGCTTTTGTCTAAAAGCTCATGCACTGGGCTTTATTAAGCCCAGCTGGGATGTTGTTGCCTTTCCAGCTTGGCTGGGGGTGGGGGATAGCTGGGCACAGCCCCTGGCAGAGCAGAGAAGGGTTTCCATTCATCCTGAGCTCCTTGCAATGTGTGGGATTGTCCTTGGGGAGCCCCCATCCCTGCCCTGCTCAGGCAGCAGCCAGGGAGCCGTGCTGGGATTCTGGGAATGCTCAGCCCTGCTCAGCCCTGCTGAGCTTTGTGCTCCCTCTGCCCCAGGGAACGTCCCTGCTCAGTCCCTGAGTGCTGAGCTGTGCTGAAACCAGCGGGTTTGGGGATCCCAGGGGGGCCGAGGGAGGCCTGGGGGCTCACCCATCACCTCAGGGTGATTTCACATCTACAGTGGCCTCCAGGGTGCTGGCACTGCCCAGGCTCCCCAGGGAATGGTCCCAAGGCTGCCAGAGCTGCAGGAGCGTTTGGACACTCTCAGGGATGCTCAGGGTGGGGTTGTTGGGGGGTCTGGGCAGGGCCAGGGGCTGCACTGATCATCCCTGAGGGTCCCTTCCAGCTCAGGATATTCTGGGATTCTACGAGATTAGACAAAAATGTCATTACCTTTGCAGGAACAGAGATTAAGAGCCTCAGAGAAAGACACTGCTGTGCTTTCCACGTTGTTCCCACTGTTGCTCTCACAGCCGTGGGACACTCTCTGTTCCCTAAATCGTGCTGCTCACAGTGACAAGCTGAGCCTTGTGCTGGGTCTGGGTCCTGGCCCAGCCTGCCGGGACTGGAGAGCACCAAGGCTGGGAGGTGGCTGAGGATGGCTTCCTGCAACGCAGCCACTCCAGGGACCATTTTTGGACCCCTGCGAGTAAAGGAACAGCAGGAACACTATGGGTTTTATCTGTGAGGTGAAGGGGGAAGTGCCTTCTCTCATGGCCGTGGCTGCCTCGTGGCTCCCTCTGCAATGGTCCCCAGGGCCACTAGATGGCAAATTTGGCTCATGAACCCCGAGCAATATTTCATCCTGGGAGAGGGATGCCTTGCCACGGACTGGACTCCCAGGCCTGGTCCCTCCGTTGCCTCCATCCCCCAGCACTGGCTCAGACACCTCTCCTCCAGCACGGCCACCCCTCAGACACTGCACAAGGCACAGGGCTCTGGGAACTCGCATCCCCAGCCTGTGCATGGCCCTGCCGCCCGTCCTGGTGCCCATCTCATCACTTTGCCTCTTTGTCCCCCCTGCGTGCCACCACTCCCACCTCTCCCCTCATCACCCCGTCTCCCTTTCGCTGACCCTCCCTGCCGCTCTCCCCCCTCCTCACTCTTTCCCCGGCCCATCACATTCTTCCCCAGCCTATTAATAACTTCTGGGCAATTGCACCGGGTCCCCGCTGGGCCCGGCCCCGCCGCCGCCGCTGCCCCGCGCAGCCACTGAACGCGCCGGCAGCAAGTTCAAAAGTGCAGCGGGGCTTTCACAGCCCCGAGCCCCGTCAGGGGGTGGAGGAGGCCGCTTCCAAAGAAAAGGCGGCGTTGCCAGGGAGCCCCTGGCACAGGAAAAGGGGGTCACCTTCACCTCCGGCAGGAGCCGCCGGGATGGACAGGCGCCAGCAGCCCCGCGGGCTGGAGATGCTGGGAGCGGCCGGGGGGATGAAGGGCTGGCCCGGGGGCGAGCGGGGCTAATTGGCCACCTCCGGCCAGCGAGCCCCGGTGGGATGCTCGGCCGAGTGGCCAAATCCCCCCGTGCAGTATGGAAATAAGGGAGGTGTCCCCGGCGCTGCTGCCGGGAGAACAATGTTGCCGCAGTTGAGTGACTGTAACAGGCCCCGATGACAGCCGGGGCCGCGTTAAAAATGCCTATTCAAGCAGATCAAGACATTGAGAGGCCTCGTGGGGATCTGAAACCCTCGGGGATTTCTGGATGAGGCCAGAAGCTGAATCCCCAGCCCTGGGAACCTGGGAAGGAAAAAAAAAAAAAAAAAAAAAAAGAGAGAGAGAGAAAAGAAAAGAAACCCACAAAGCAGCTTTAAAAGCAGCGCCCGAGGCTGGGCCTCCTGCTCTGAGCGGGGCTGCAGCCTGAGAAAGCAAAGCAGCCCCAAAAACAGGCTGTGAGTGTGCTCTGGGCATCCCCAGGGCTGCACAGGGTTATCTTTGCACCTCCAAAATGTCCCCGAGCTGCTGGGGATGCTCTGTCCTTCCTGCCAGGGAGCCACGGCTGCAGTCTGTGGGGCAGAGCTGACAAACACCCCTAAAAACTGTCAGGGGGACGAAGGGATGGCCAGAACAGTGAATGGGGAACTCCTCGGGGTGAGAGGCAGCAGTGGCCCCTTCCTGACACCTTGGGGGGTTGTGGGGGTTCCCTGTGCCCCGGGACCCTCGGGTGGGTGTGATGGGTGTGACACCAGCTCAGCACAGGACAACAGGCAGGGCAGGAGGACCTGCAACCCCCCGTGCTCAGAGGGCTGGGCTGGGACTGGCCAAAAAGAAACCTCTCCTTAATTTTGCCACATCATTTCCCTGCTTTGGTTCTCCACGTGGCTGCATAAACCACAAAAGAGAGAGGCAAGAGAAGGAGTTGGAATGAGGAAGAGGATGGAGGCTGCTCCTGTCAGCTGTTGCCAGATTAAAGAGGCTGGGAAACAACAGCATCAGTTGAGTCTATTTGGTGCAATTGCAAAACAAATGAAAGAAAAACGTTGATAAGGCACCAGTCCTGCAGCATCAAGGATTAACATTTACCTGTTCTGCTGCACCAGTTGCTTCCCGCTGTTTCAGATTCAGGATTTGGCAGGCAGACTGGAAACTTTTCAAGGCAGAGTGATTTATCTGCAAAAGATATTGCACATTCATAGACCTGCATAAATAATGCAAAAGTAATTAATAATAACTCAGTCCCTGCCCTTAACAATGCCAGGAAAAGAAATTGCTTCACTGGAGTGTCACTTATGCCTTTTGGAAAAGATCTTTATTTGTTAAATGTCTCGGAGAAAAAGGACAGGGTAGTTTTGAAACAGGGAATGGAGGTCACACAGTCTTGGGATTTTGGTGCTGGCCTGGCAATCTTCAGGATTGATTTAAAGAACCTTTTGCTGGAGTCATGTGAAACCAACATTGATTCAGCTTTGATTTTATGTTTAGTTTTAATCTCCCATGTCTGCAATCAAAAGTTTGAAACCATGAACATAAAGGGCTGAGAAATCCAGGAAGAAAAGAGATAAGCTCCAAGAATTATTACTCTTAAAAGTCTTGTCCTTTCAACTCTCACTGTAACTTTTGAGGTTTGACACAGGTTTTCCAACTTGGGGTCTGGCAATCCTGTCCTACCCACTTCACAGCTGCTAGGAAAGATACTCCTTTTTTTTTTTCTTTTCCCTCACTGTTTGCCCTACATGCTTGCTGTCCACTTTCCTTAGAAGACAAAATAAACCATAAATGCCAGGATTTCATAGATATTCATGGCTGTTCTGGACAGGTGGAAGCTATCAGGTCCTGACTAGCTGGCAGGGAATATTGTCACTATATTCCAGGGAATGCTCTGTCACTGTTTTTGCTTGTGTCCTGTCTGAGCTGCACCCAGCCAGGGCTGGGTTTGACCAGGGATCACAGACATGTGGGGAAGCAGAAGCACACCCATTACCTGGGCAAATAAACCAGCTGACCAAAAAATGAGGTTTTAATCAAAAGATCAAATAATCTCTTCAGCTGTTTCTATAAACCCCCGTGGTTTGGTTCCACTTGGGAAGGCATTCTCACTGCTGCTGGCAGAAGAAAAACAAGCAGCTCCCTTCTGTCTGGCAAAGTGGTTTGAATAACTTCAACTCTCCACTAATGGCTGCTATCAAAATACCTAAAATGGAAGGATTAATTTTTCTGTGCCTTCCCATTACAGCTCGAAACGTGGTTTCAATTAGGGCTGGTCTCCACTTTTTTTAATTTTTTTTTTTTGTTCACTTTCTGTGAACATTCAGTCACTTCTGTCCCTGTTCATGAGCTCAGTTCTGCAGAGGTTCTTCACAGATGTGTTCAAACATAAAACTGGACTGCACTGAAATGTCACACTTCTCTGACACAGATATTTAACAAAAGGCAAAGATTGACCTGAAATGCTGAAATATTCAACATTAAGTTGTGCATGGGGTTATAAATTTCACAATCTGCTGTAGATGATGCATTTATTTAGATAGGCCTTCAACAAGAGACCAGCTGTCTCAGCTCCCTGAAATGTTTAAACATATGTTTAATTTTAAGAATATGAATAATTCCATTGATATCAATGGCACTTACTTACACTTAAGATATTTTGCTGAGCTGGAGCAAGGAATAGTGCCATATAATGCCAATAAAGTGCAAATTGCAACATTTCACTAAGTGCTTTCTGGGACAAATTTAAAAATTAATCAATGAAGATCTGTCATGTGAAAACACAGGAATTAATATATGTGAGATTTTGCTGTTTGCTATCCTAATATTGCCAAGTATTAACATCCACCAGAGCACTGACAAGTGAAATCAAACCCAAATCTGTGAAACAGAGCAAAAATGGCAACAAGTTGCATGTGTTGCTCATCATGAATCATCCTATCAGGCTTCACGATTTACCCATGTAACATTAAATAACATTTACCATCCTTACAGGCAGACACAGATATAGATTAATCCCAATCAAGATTTGGAATTGGATGATCTTTAAGGTCCCTTCCAAGCCAAACTCTCTCAGGGATGCACAGGGTGGGATTGTTGGGGTGTGTGTGCAGGGCCAGAGTTGGACTCATGATCTTTGTGTGTCTTTTCCAATTTGGGACATTCTGTGATTCTATGGCTCTTAGTGATTAAAATATCATAGAGCAAAAGGTCAAAAATAACATTATTTTCCTCTTTCTGCCTCTTACCCTCTACAAAACTTTTTTACGAGCATCAGATAAAAATTCCCAGGCACAAACACTTCAGCCATTTGTATTTGCCCTCACAATTTTACTCCTCACAATTCCAACACTCCTGACATTGCCTGTGACCTACAGAGACCTGGGCCGTGCCCCTCTTCCCCTGGGACAGTGTCACCAAATAAATAACTCTATATCCAAATGCAAATGATTGCTGTTTTCAAGCTGTTCCCCAGTGACCTCACACACTGCCCAGACGGTGCAGGAATATGTTTCCCACATATGTCAGATGTTTTGTGACACATTTCACACGTATTTAAAAGAGATCTCCTGGCCTATAAAAATGCCCAGGCACCCAAACCAAGCAGCCTGCACCTGTAATGTTTGCAAAGTGCACTTCCAAAATTGTGTGGAATGGGTCCAAATTGATTGTATCCTTCATCCAGCTTAAATATTTATAACTTTATAAGTGCAATGGATTCACTCATGGGAGGGTATTACCTGGCTTGTTTGATGGCTGAGTAACAAAAAGAACTTTTTACAGCTCTGCCTCCACAGTGACAGCTCTGAATCCTCCCTGTGTTGGACAAAACAGTGTTTGTCACATGTGTTTGTAACTTCATATTCCAGCCTGACTCCCTTGAAACTGCATTGGCTGTGCTTTTATGCAACAAAATCCAGCTCCAGGGTGTTTGAGATGTGCCACGCTGCTAAAAAATGGCTTTGCTGCAATCAGGGGCACTCCTGTCTCACAGGTAATGATGGCACTGATAAAGCTGAAGTTTCAGTGGGCTGGATTTCAGCATGGCAGGGCCAGCCAAATGCCCTGAGTCACACACAGCAGGTTGGCATAGCCCCCAGTGCAGCGTGGGGCACTATCTGAGCTGCTATCCTACCTGAGCCAGGTACAGCAGGGGGTATTTGCATACATCTGCACATGTGGCAACTCCTCCTGCAGTCACTGTGCAGACAGGTGAAAGCTCTTTTTACACCATTCCAGAAAAACAGTTTAGTGGAATATGTAATGGGAGCAGCTGATCCGGAATAAAAAAAAAATCAGAAATTCTTAATAATTTCATCCAATCACAGAATCAATCACAATGGTTCAGAACATTGAGTCCAGCCACCAACCCAGCAGCACCACCCCTTAAACCATGTCCCCAGGGGCAGCATCCACAAGTGTTTTGAACACTTCCAGCAATGGATATTCCACCACTGCCCTGGGCAGCCCATTCCAATACTTTACAACCTTTTCTGTGAGGAAGTTTTCCCAATATCCATCCTAAACCTCTCTTGGACCTGCCTGAGGCTGTTTTTTGTCCTGTCCTTGTTCCCAGGGAGCTGAGGCCAACCCCTCTGGCTGCCCCCTCCTGTCAGGGAGTTGTGGAGAACCAGAAGGTCCCCCCCGAGCCTCCTTTTCTCCAGGCTGAGGCTTGGAATGCTACAGGCTCTGAAAAACAGCTCCAGGAGCTCTGGTTTTGTCTCACAATGTGCAGAGAGCATCACACACCACTGGGCTGGGGATCTACCGCCCTTGGAAAACACCAGTGGCTCTCAAAACCACCAGGCTGAATTACTGGTGTTGGAAACAGCAGAAACATCAGTCCCAAGAGGAAAAGGCTCCACACAACATGGGAAGAGCTCAGGATGCTCAGAACCAGGGCAGCCACTGGACTGCCACCTTAGAGCCCTAGGAAATGTCCTGGGAGGACCAGGGAGAGCTTCTGTCTCAGTGTATCTGTAGAATCACAGAATCATGGAATGGTTTGGGGTGCAAGGGACTTTAAAGCTCATCCAGTCCCACCCCTGCCATGGGCAGGGACACCTTCCACTATCCCAGGTTGCTCCAAGCCCCACCCAGCCTGGATTTGGACACTTCTAGGGATGGGGCAGCCACAGTTGCTCCAGCCAATGTGGGATAGTAATCCCTACTCATTTTTGGGCTCTTCAACCCAGAACACAACCCAGAACAGGCTCCTTGGTGCTGGTCAGACTTCCCTACTGATCTTCTTCTGTCTTGTTCTATTTTTCAAGCTATTTTCCCCTCATCTGGTATTTTTCAGTGGCCTAAATGTTACCCTGCTGAGGGTGACAGTCCCCAGTCACAAGGTGGCCTCTCTCTCAGCATGCAGATGGACACCTTTCAAAGACTTTGGCAGCAGCCAAAAGCAGCCCTGTGCAGAGCAAACACCAGTTTCAGCAGTGAATCTCCCTCCCTCCTATTGTCCCACGATTGTGTTTGCTCCAGTGGCCACATGAGGTCCCTGGGCCAGTCTTCTCCAGCTGTCCTTGTGCCAGCAGCTTGAATTCAGCCTGGGACAAATCCAGCTTGTGAAACTCTCCCTGTGGCAGCTCTGGCCAGCTCTGGCAGCTCCAGGCTGTTACATCACTTGGCCAAAGCTGCCCCTCTGTGTGCAGAGCACAAGGGGAAGGTGCCCTCACCTCAATAGCCAGCACCGAGGATTGATGGGTGTCACTTCAGCAGCCCTTTATCATGCCAAGCTCACCTTTGGTGTTAATGAGGCCCCTTCATTAACAGCCTGGAGCAGAGGGGTCAGGGCCTGAATAGTGACAGGCTCCTTTCTCCCCCAGCAAGCTGGTGCTGCTCATTCAGAACTGGGTCACGTTGGCAGGGCAGTTCCAGGACGCTTGTGCTGCCCATGCTGCATCTGCAAGGGACGTGACGTCTTTGGGACTATTCATCTGGCTCTTTTCACCAGCACTAAATACTCAGAAAGAATAAAATAAATTCTCATTGTGTTCCCACTTACTAAGAAAATTTTCCCTCTTCCTTCTGGTTCGGAGGGTTATTGTACATTTAAATCCTTCTGCGTTTTGCAGTAGCTATAGCACGCTATAATTTAGATTTTCCTCGGGCACAAAAGAATTTAGTTAAGCTAAACTGTATTACAGTGTGGGTTGGGTTTTTTACAAAGTCCTTCATTAATAAGGAACTGAAGAATTTCCAAGCTGTCTGTAATTTTTCCCAGATGCAGCTAGTAGTTGCTAGGAGTATCTTTTTGGCAATCAGAGTTTTTGGTTAATAACAATCTGGGCTTTTGCTACACTACACCAGTGTTAAATATGTTCTGTGAACACTGCAGTGTGGAGTGTGAACTGCAGAAGGGGAAGGCAGACAACAGGCAAAAGAAAATCATTTTTTAGAAGAATAAACACTGCTGGGGTTCACAGCTGATTGAAACAAGCCCAGGATTCCCTGCAGGGATCCCAGTGTTGATTAACAAACCAGGAGCCAGCGTGGCTGCAGCCCTCACTCACCCCTCACTCACAGCTTCTCCCTGTCACCCTCAGGTGACCCTGTGACACAGAGCAGAGCAGCACCCAGCTCCCCTAGAGAAACCAAATCCTCCCTCAGCTTCAGGTTCAGGACATCATCAGAGGCTGCACACAAGGATGTGATGCTGTGCTTGGCAAAGCCTTGGTCCACACCAGGAGAAAGATCTCTGCCCTTTCTTATAAATATCACAAGTTATGGGTTTCAGCTGCAGATTGGCTCATCTTGGGAACACCACAGAGCACTTGGCTCATGGGATGTGCTTTGCAGAAGTGAGTGAAGACCACTGGGATCATTTTGCAGCTGTAAGAGAAGGCAGTGAAGTCACTGACACCCAGAACTTGAGGCTCTTTCCACTCACGCATGTTGCACATGGGCACAAATTGGAAGAGTGAATTTTCTCACAGAAACCCTGCTCAAATGCAAGGTTTTGTCTTAATCTTTAAATCCTTTAGTGCCATTACAAGATGATAATTTTCCTGCACTGCCTGATTCTTTCCGTGCTAGAATCAGCCTTGCTTGTTCCCTGGCTGGTGTCCAAGCCACTCAGAGCCCAGACTGACCACAGAAGTCATGGTCTTCAGTGCAAGAGTGGAAGCAGGGAAGGCTGCAACTACATTAGTAATGAGAAAATAATAATGAATGATGAAAAACAGTGAAACAAACTTGTTTCTCCAGAGACAGGAAGGGCAAGCCACAAGCCCAGACATACAAAACCATGCAAGGGACTTGCAGTCACTATACAGTTGGTGTACAGCCCACCTCGCAGTGAGGGATGCTAAACCTACAGGAAAGAACTTTTCCTGGAAAATGAGCAATTCAGGCATCTTGGGCTGCATGAGGATGGTCTGGAGGGGCTGCTGGGGAGGGTGGGGTGTGTGTGTGTGTGTTTGAGGGGGTCAGTGCTGTGTTCCTGCAGACAAAGGAAGCCAGAGGAGGGAAGAGGTGCCTCAAGGGGCAGTTTTGTCTGCTGTCTGCTCCTCAGATCATCCCAAGAGCTGAGGTGGGCTCTGCCACAGATCTGCCAGTCTGGTGGCTGGTGACACCTGAGCATGGGCTGCTCTGTCACTGAGCACTGGCACTCATCTGATCTCAACACCCCTGCTGTTGCTTCCTTTGCTCACACTCCCCAAGAACAGCCACGTTCAGCCTCTCAAGCATCCGTGGTGTGCACAGGCAGGAGAGAGAAAGAACGTGTTGTCCTTTCCCAGGGCTGGAACCTGGGAAAACACCCCCGAAATCTTTCCCATCCCTGGCCAAGGCATAAGCACAGTGCAAAGTCTTTTTTCCACTTTATTTTCCATCATCTCCAACTCTCACGGGAGAGAACCAGCCCTTGGCATGTCCCCTACCATGGGGCAAGCCAGATTAAACACACACCTTTCAGTTCGAGACAAGGATCTTTGAAGCAAGACTCTGGAAAGAAAAATAAAAAAAAAAAACCCAAACAAAAATGAAGGAGAGCTGTCGTGTCTCATTTGCATATTTGAATATGCAAATAGGGGCTGTTTCTTATCCATTGGCACTGGCCCTACTGTAGATGGCAGCAGCACAGCGGATCTCTGCCAGCATCCAGTGCCACAAAGAAAGACGCTAATTGGATTTGCAGACGCTTATTGCAAAGCCCAGAAGTTGCTGGAATAGGTATAAAGAACCAGGAGCTCAGCCCACGGCTGCCTCGGGTGCGAAGGCACTCGGCTGACAGCTCGTTAGCTTGAGATCTCCCTGCAAAATTAGGAGTTTGGAGAAGCCTGGATGGCTGCTGGCTCCGGCATCCCCAGCACTCGAAACTCCCAACACACTCTTAAAGAGCCTGGCAAATTTTCTACCCTTGGCTGTAATTTTTTTTTTTTTTTTCCTTTTTGAGGGGAGCTTGAAAAGAAATTCGGGGTAGGTTTGATCAGTGGTTTTGCTGGAAATGGTTCAGGCTGGGAACTCTTAGCAGAGCAAAGGCTGGTTCTAGGAATTTCACTCCTTGAGTGTTTTCGCAGTTGAATGTAAAGAGCCACCCCAGCACGTTTTAAATTAATCCATTCACGCCTCTTCATCGAATATCCTGAGTTGGAAGGGATCCACAGGGATCAGCAAAGTCCAGCTCCAAACTGCTGGTTCCAGCAGAGAGTGCTTGGAGCATCAGGTGGTGCTTACCCCAAATGGGACACCCCAAATTGTTCAGTGAAAATGTGGTTTAAGGCCCAATTATTGGGCTGCCAGAGTGCATGTGGAAGCTGAGGCACTTGGTTCTGAGCTTCCCATCTTGGAAGTGTCCAAGTTCTTGCTCAGATCCCCCCTGAAAGCTGGAGACCTGTGTCCAAACCAGAAGTGGGATGGCAGCTGTGTCCTGCACTGGGAGAATTACAAAACCAGCCATTAACACCAGTCTGGGCAAAAATAAAGGCATAGAAAAATTGCCCCTGAGGAAAATTAAAACAAAAAAACAAATTCTCACAATGTTTCAGAGGAAATAACAGGAAAATTTCCAAGAAAAAGCTCAGGGTCTGGTGTGTCTGAACAACATCTTTTGCACAAGGTAGAAATTCAGAAGAGCAAAAGCAAATTTGGAAAAGATGAAGACATTCCCAGAAAATACTCAGCCCTGAGAGCACGTTACCTCCAAGGACTGTGATGAGGCTGGGAGTGAATAGCCAAGATGGGGAGGCAGAAAGTAAAAAGATTTAGACTCCAGAGTCACGTGCATGGGAATAATGTTCACAATTAAAGATATCAATGAGAACTCCCAGAGAAAGAGGCCCTTTCTCAATGGAGAAGAAAAGGGACTGTCCAAGGAGATGTCTCTTGGGACTGCATCAGACAGAAACATGGAAAATTAAAACCGGAGCACTTAAAGGAACCCAAATCAGGCTCTTTTTTGTTGTTGTTGTTGTTAACTGAAGCGATTAAGCATTTTGCTTCGCTAATATCCTCTATCAGGTTGATGAGGTAAAGTGGCTCTTTAGAACGATTTGGGAACCGATTAATCCTCGCCTGTGGCGATCAGTCAGAGACACACAGAGTTATTGGCTAACACGGGGTTTTTCTGCTGCCTCGCAGAGATCAACAAATTATTTCAAACAAGAAAGTTGCACGGAGAAAAATCCTGAGCGAGTTTGCTCGGAAACAGTCACCAATTGCACTTGTAAAGATCAGTCCCGTGTCCCTTTAGGGCTGGCAAAATTGAGAGCTATAACTTGTCATTTAAAACTCGGGAAAAAAAGGGTAAAACTCTGCCTGGGAGGGAGAAAGAGGGGGGAGAGGGGGAAGGAAGGCGGGAAGGGGAACTGTGGAGAAATGAGGGACAAAGGGGAGAAATGAGGGAAGTGAAGGGGAAATGGGAACCAAGAGGAAATGTGGGAGACTGAGGGGAAGAATGAGGGGGAAATGAGGGAGATCAAGGGGGGGAAAGAGAGAAATTGAGGGGGAAATGAGGGATAG
>JAOTQP010001122.1:2143168-2154458 GCA_026413545.1 Cichladusa arquata
GGCGGGGGCGAGCGAGCGGGGCCCGCGGCGCTGCTGTGCCCAGCCATGGACAATCAGGTGAGGGGAGCGGCCGCGCCGCGCTGCCGGAGGGGTGGGGCGGTGCCGCCCCCCCCTCAGAGAGGGGGGCACGTAGGGAGGGACCCCCGGGGAAGGGGCCCTGAATGGGGGGGGAGCCGCTGTCCTCGGGAAGGGGGGGCTGGGGGGCATCGCCCCCCTTTGGGGGGGCATATCTCCTCCTCACACCCTCTTTGGGGGGGCACACCACATCCCGACCCCTCTTTTGTGGGGGGTACATGTCCCCCCCACACCTTTTAAGGGGGACACCTCTTCTCCATTCCATTTGCGGGGGGCACACCTCCTCTCCAGCTGTTTCTGGAGAGCACATCTCGTCAGTCCTATTTGGGGGGCACACCTCCTCCTTCCCACACCCTGTTGCGGGGGCACATCTCCTCTCCAATCCCGTTTGGGCGGCACACGTCCTCTTCACACCCGTTTGTGGGGGCACACCTCCTCCCTGCAGCCCCCATTTAGGGGACACGTCTCCTTCTCACACGCTTTTGGGGGTGGCAGATCCCCTCAATCCAGTTTGCGGGGGGTCACACCTCTTTCCCATCCCTCGTTTGGGGAGGGTGCACGCCTTCTCCTCACTCCCCTTTTTGGGGACACGTTTCCTTAATCCTATTTGGGGGGCACACCTCCTCCTTCCCGCACCTTTTGCGTGGGCACATCTCCTCCCCAAAACCATTTGGGAGGAGTACATCATCTCCCCAGTCCCATTTGGGGGGGGGACTCATCACACCGCTCATTTGATGGGGACTCCTCTTTCCCAGCCCGCATTTGGGGGTCACACCCCCTCCCTAATCTCATTGAGAGGGAACCTGTCCCCACATCCTTCTTGCGGGGGGGTTCAGCCCTCTCCCCTCCGTGGGCGGCCGCTGCAGCCTCGCCCGCGGCGGGGGGTGTGAGCAGCATTTCCCGCAAATTCCTGCCTGGGATTATTGCCGGGGAGGGAGGTGCCGCCAAGGGTTAATGCCACCGGGAGAGTCCCTGGCGGCCCGGGGGGTTCCGGGATGCGTGCGGGAAGTTTACCTGAGGTGATGGGCATGGGGAGCCTTTTGTGTGCGGGGAGCGGGTAACAGGTACCTCCTGTTACCTCCGGGCTGAGGCTCGGGAAGCAGCCCCGCTATCCCGGATAATCACCCGGAGGAGCGGCAATGGGAGCTGCTGATGGCTTTCAGGCAATTAGCACATCAAACAAAAACCAGAGCAGCCTTCAGAATGTTTATTGAGAAGTTGAAAGCAGGCTCCTTTGTATTATTACAAATTGTTTGAATAGGATCCTGATTTCCCTTTGTTGAGAGACACGCTTGGAAAAAAAGGAAAAAAACCCTCCATTTTCAGCGGAGCAACTTTGGATGCTGGTTATGTTGGGAGATCTTATTTTCAAATGTGTTTCAACTTCTGGCTTAATTCACAGCGATTGTTAATTGGAGCAGGGTGTGAGGAGTGCAGCAAGTACAACTTTCACTCTCAGTTAAACAGTTCTCTTTTATGTTTAATTTCGGTCTCTTCCACACAGCCCCATCTGGTTCTCAGCTCCAATTTCTCAGCCGTTTCAACTCGGAAAGGCAGATTTTGTAGCCTGACAGTCATTTGCACTTCTCAGGAGAGGGGTAGTAACTGGCAACAGTAGCAGGATTTAAAGGGTAATTATGGAATCGATAACGTGAGGCTGCGGCACAGGCTGGCTCAGGGGATGTGAGCGCTGTGGGAAGCATCCCAGATAAAGCAGGCCTGCAGGCACACTCCAGTGCGAGCCCGGGATTTCGGCAGGCTGGCTCCACATAATGCTCTTGCAGCGTTGGAGGGATTGCTGTGCTCGGGGAGAAGCACACCTTGCCTTTCTTCTCAGCCCTTAATGCGACATGAAAGAGCAGCCGGCCCTGGGCCTTGGTTCTTAGCACAGGAGCGAGGTGGGGCTGCTGGAGATAAGCCTTAAGAACAGGAAAAAATGGCCTGCCAAGAGAACTTGCAGAGGAAGGTATCCCAGGGAAATGCTGTAGCAATAATGGTGAAGGAATTAATGAGATGAGTTTGTCCCCGAGCCTCAGGATTGATGTGTTGGGTGGCTGAAGGTATTTTGCTGTAAAGATTTAAACTGCCTGAAAGAGTGTGTTAAGGCTTATGGTTGAAATTAGAACTGGACTGCAATTTGGGAGGTCAGGCTTTGATGCCTGGTGCTCTGCAGACCTCCTGTGAGAGCTTTTTACAAAGACAGGAAGGTTGAGATGGAGTCACTTGTGCTTTTTCAGCAAGTATTCACCATGCTCTGGAAAAAAGCTCGGATTGGAGATGCAGAATATTTGAGCATTAATTGTGATCACACTCTTTGCTGCAGTTTGTCAAGGAGAGAATAAGGATGATACTTTCCCTAAACATTTGTCTGGAGCTCAGGAAGCTTTCTCTTTCCCTGCTCATTGTCTAACATGCCCTTGGTTTGGCTCCAGGTCAACATGTAATATAGGTAATGACAAATAATGCTGCCTCTCCCAATGGTAATTGGGACTTGCTAGGAAGAGCAAGACAATTATTTTTAAGCCTGAAGTGAGGAATGGGGTAGGGACTGAAACCATCCCTTTTTTCTATCAGCCTCCTCGTGCTGAAGCTGGATTTTGGTAGGTTTAGTTTGGAATCACTGCTGCTGCTCTGGTTTGTGTAACAAATATGCACAAAAGTTGAGTACCTTGAGTTATTCTCTGTCTAGAAGTGTGACTCTTAAGATTTCCTTGATTTATCTTGTGTCTGAATCCCATTTGCCTTTTTTTCTGTTACATCTGTTTAATTCATTTCCTTTCTCCTGGCTGTGAGGTCTGCAATACTATGTGGATTTTCACCATTAATTTCATTTGGTTTTTAAGGCATTTAATGGGATTTTTGTGCTTTGAGCCAGACATGGAATACACCTTCTCTGTTACTCAGTGATCAGAGTAGGATTCAGGAGTGCAAATCAGAATTAGGTCAGTTTAGTGTTGGACATTGTATAGGCAGATATGTTAACTTGGTCTTTGAAAGTGAGATAATAAAATATATTTAGAACCATACAGGAAACATAATTTTCTTCTGGTGAGTGATATATTCTAGAGAATACCATAAACCACCAATTCATGGTCTGATTTTTCCTGTTTCAAGATGAGTTTTCTGTCAGTGCTGTGAGTTCTGTAAGCTGTGAACATCAAGTTCTGTCTCTGACACTTTCTAGAAATAAAGATTCCTCAATTAGGACTTTGCTGACAATTTAACTGATAAGTGAGGCAGAGAAACCAATCCCTCTTGTAGAGCTGCTTTCTCTGCAATGTTAATATTAGGAAGAAAATAGGTATGAAATGGTGCTGGAGCTATTTTTGTGTGAGCTTTGCACTTTGCAGTCCGAGGCTGACCCCACACGAAGGCTGCTGGATTCCCAGTGCCTCCCAGCAGGGTTTGATGTGTCTGTGCTCACGCTGTGCCTCTGTCCCCCCGCAGTGCACGGTGCAGGTGAAGCTGGAGCTGGGGCACCGGGCCCAGCTGCGCAAGAAGCCGACCACGGAGGGCTTCACCCACGACTGGATGGTGTTCGTGCGCGGCCCCGAGCAGTGCGACATCCAGCACTTCGTGGAGCGCGTCGTCTTCCGGCTGCACGAGAGCTTCCCGAAACCCAAGCGAGGTCAGAGGGGCTGGATGTGGTTTTTCTCTATGAAAGAGCATTTTGGAAGTCGAGGTTGTGTTGAACTGTCACTTTTCTGTGAAATATCTCCTTAAAGAGGAGCGAAATGTCCATTGCGTGCGCTCCGGCTTTAACCTTTCCCCACTGTGTTTGAGGAAGGTCAGGGAGAATGGGACCTTGCTTCTGCTGAAAGGGCAGGAGGTGAGCTGCTTTCTCCTCTTATTTAAGCATTAGTATGTGCAGGTTCTCGAGACACAAGTGACAGCAGAAAATAATTCATGTTACACAATGGGAAAGATGGGTTTGATTTGTTAGAATTCACCAGCAAAAGCTGGAAGCACGTGAGAGATGCATTAATACTGGGCACAGATATGTACTGGGTATGGAGAGTTTTGCAGATTCTTGCAATTTCTAGTCTCAGGTGCCAGTTCAAGTAGCCTTAACTCAGCAGAAATCAATGCTGCCATTGGGTGATGGTGTCTTTGTTGTACATTCCCCCTGCAAGCCTGGTGCAGTCACTGTGGTTGGGTTGGAGTGTTATCTTCTGACTCTGTAACAAAATGAACTTTATTCTTGGCATGGGGCAGCAGGAGCTCATGAGGTAGAGGAGGAGGAGCAGGAATTGCCCTTCTCAGGGGCAGTGCAGTTACATCTGTGTAGGATTGTGTAACTGAAGCTGCAGTGCCTTAAGAAATACAAGCTGCCCCTGAGAATTGTTGTAATGTGCATTCTTGGAAATACTGCTGTGGGAGCAGGACACTCAGGATGCTTTAGGACAACCTGTGACATTGGGTATTTGTGGGAGTCCATGGTGGAAAGGAACTGAGGGGTGCTCAGCATTCACAAGGATGTGACTCTGCTCTGTGTGTAGATAATATCTCCTTCAAATTGATCTGCTAAATTGATGTATGACAAGCAGGTGCAGGACTGAGCTGAAAACTGATTTACAGAATAAAAATACAATTTGTGGGTTACAGTTCTTGTCTTCTGGTGTAATTAATTCATTACAAATAACTGTGTTGGATTAGTACATAAAATCCTGGAATGGTTTGGATTGGAAGGGCCCTTAAAGCCTCTCCAGTGCCACCCCTGCCATGGTCAGGGACACCTTCCACCATCCCAGGCTGCTCCAAGCTCCCTGCCTTGGGCACTGCCAGGGATCCAGGGGCAGCCACAGCTGCTCTGGGCACCCTGTGCCAGGGCTCCCCACCCTCCCAGGGAGGAATTCCTTCCCAGTATCCCATCCAGCCCTGCCCTCTGGCAGTATAAAACCATGGCCTTTGCTCAGGCAGTTGCTGTATCATCTGCCTTTACACAGGGATTTTTTTCCCAGTCCCTGGGTTTTCCATGCTTGCTCCTAATGCCAGCATGCCTTTGACCAAGGCATGTCTGGGTTGTACCTAAATCCTCTGGCAAGTGCCTCTCCTGTTTCTGAGTTTATTTGGAGGGTTTCTTCAGATGGTGCCCTCTTGGAGCAGATCCTGGTGCTGAAGGTGGGCTCGTGCTGTTGGCAGATTGCTCTTGGAGCCCTTGGAATTTGTCAGAATAGAGTGGCAGAGGAACAAAGGCTGCTTGGCAGATAGGCTTAAGATTCCTGCTGCCATATTGGCACTGCTCTTTGGTTTGGGATTTTTCCCTCTAAATGACAGGGTTCTTATATGAAATTCAAGTTAAAGCAAGTCTAGAGGTTTTTGTTATTTTTAGTGATGCCCTTTTTGCTCAGTTGCATTTGGAGTGCTGCTTTCCAGCACCTTAATGATGGGAGAAGTGCTTAGAGCTGGGTGGGGATAATACAGCTACATTAAAGGAAAATAATTTGTGTGCTTTTAGGTTTGATGTACTGTTTCCTAATCATATTAATTACTTGGAATTCTTAAGAGAAACTCAAAAGATTTGCACTGAATTCCTCTAATTACCTAATTGACTTTATTTACTTATATTGTGGTGCATAAATTATATGCAAGTGCATCCGTTTCCTGAGAGGGAGAATATCTGTGTGGGGCTCATGTTTCTCCTGGCAGCTGCTGTGTGCTGCTACATCATGGCCAGAGAAAAGATCCTGGAATCCTTCAAATGGGATATCCTGGAATGGATAATGGAAAGGATTCAGGAGCAAGAACCCGCACCAGATAGCGGGACAGGGGGAACTGAGGCAGGGACATGCAGATTAATTTCTGAGAAGCAATTAACTTTTCTAATTGCTGTTTCTACAGTAAGCAGCTCTGACCTTAGCAGCAAACTGGTTCACCTTCCTGCTCGTGTTTCCTTGTGTGTGAAATAAATAGCAGTGCTCACCTGCCCTTCAGGTTTGTTCACCTGTGGGGGAAGCAGCGCCTGCAGCGTGGCTGTTACCCAGCTGTGAGCACTGAGCAGTGCAGGGGAGTGCTTCAAGGAAAAAATCATCACCTGCCTGTGTGTGCTGGTGGAAATATGGGCATCAGAGCAAAGTTTACCTTTCTGTGCTGTTCCACCTTTTGGGTCTTGGCCTTTCCTCGCCAGGCACTTGGAGCTGGCAGTTTGCATTGTTGTGGGACTGCCCAGAAATGTAATTGTATCTGGGTGCACAGGAGGGAAGGATCTCACTGGAGCTCGGGCCTGCAGTGTTTTATGTTTCCGTTCCATGGGAGGAGCTAAGAACAGATTTCATGTTCTTAACTAAGCCTGTGGCCACCATCTTATTCTGTGTGGGTTTTCCCACAAAGGTCAGTGTTTTAACTGTGCCCTGAGTCGTCAGAGGCCCAGTTTTCTGCCTGCAGCTCCTTTTTGGCTCAGATAAAGTTGTGCTGAATTCCAAGTTCACATTTATTTGTTCTCTTTCAGTGTGCAAGGAGCCCCCCTACAAGGTGGAGGAGTCTGGCTATGCTGGCTTCATTATGCCCATTGAAGTGCACTTCAAAAACAAGGTAGAATCTGATTTCTGGTCTTCTAATTGTTTTGAGCTGTGCCAGAGCCTGAAACTGCCTGACAGAAAGACTCTAAATTATGTGACTGTTTTATGTGTGTGTTTTTTATTAGTCTAATAAATAGAATTTAACTGGGAGTTGGAAGCTCCTGCCAGACTTCAAAAGAAAGCTTTTGGCAGAAATGGAATTGCATAGAAAGGTGATACCAGGACAGTGGATGGTCCTGGAGATTCTGAACAGAGATTGTACCACTTGTAGCTTCTTTAGCATGAAGGATGTTAAAGCAATTTAAAATATTTTATTACATATGGAAGTAAATAAACATGAAACACTGATACTGTTAATATTTGTAAACACTGTGTTGATTGTCAATATATTAAAAAATCAGCTTTTGAATTTGCAAGCTTATTAAATTTTACTGTATAGGTATGAAATCTGCAGAGGCCCAAGACAAACATTTGCATGTGTAGCACAAGTATTTAGAGCTGTGTTAAAGATATCCTTGTTCTAACTCAGTGCTCTTCCAGAAAGAAAACACTAAATATTTTAAGTCTTAAGATGCATTGCCAGCAAGTATATGACAGTTAAAATTTGGATTTATAGCTTGTGTTAAGTCTACCACAGAGGTCACATGCTGTAGGTTATGAAAACAGGGAATTGGGCACTTGTGTTCATATTACCTCAGTTTCACTTAAATTGTTTTGTTAAACATGAATAATGGATGTTTCTGGGTTTGATTACTGCTTAAATAATAAAATAAAAACTAATGTTTTGCTTATGATCCCTAAGAGGGAACTGAGGTAAAGTAAACGAAGAATGTTGAGCCACATCCCTGTAATCTGTGCTTTCCACCCCCCAGCTCTCCCAGCAGCAGCCCTTACCCCAGGTGTGTTGACAGCAGCCCACATGGAACAGCCTCATTCTATTTAACTTCCCATCCTGCTTTCCCTGGCCCTCCCACAAACATCTGTCTGCTGTTGCCTTCTGTCCCCACTCCAGCCCAGGATGCTCTCCTGGCAGTGTCACTCTGTGAATAATCAGCATTTTGGGTTGAGTTCCTGGCCTACCACATTGCTCTGACCCCACTTCATGGGCTGGAGGAATAAGCCAGATAATGGGACTGAGCCACAGAAGACAGAGTGGCCTCCTAAACCTGGGAGTGTTTTGCCCACAAGTTGTTTTTTGGGTGAGTAGGGTAAGCCAAAAGGCTGGGAAGAAAAATGGCAGGCAAGGGCTGGGGGGTGAACATTGTTGATAAAAGCAGCTTTTTTGGCAAACATTGAAAACTATGACCTGAGTGCAACAAAAGCACCTCAAAAGTTTGAAAGCAGTTCTGCTTCTGGAGGCTTTTCTGAGGTTTTAGATAGGAATCAGAAAATTCTCCATCTGCACTAAATGTTGGCTTAAGTCAGCATGACTGACCAAAAAATGTGAACTTCTCCAGACTGATTCCTTAAAAGTGGAACCTGTAATGCCTGGGAGGGGTGAACTGTGTTTTAGTGCTACCCTTTCCTTTTCCTTCCTTTCTTCACCCAGCCATTCCCCACTCTTCCCTTTTCCCTGCAGCTCTCCAATGGTGCATTTCACAAATCCTCAGCTCTCCCTCACTTCTGTGTCTTTTTGTAGGTGCTCACATTTGCTGTGACTGCCATCTGCATTCCTGTTTTCTTTTCCCTCTGTCCCTCATATTCCCATGTTCCTCATGGAATATGGAGCTGGCAGCTTTTCTGACTAGAACTTGCTTTCACACCCACTGGGGTCATCACTCCTCATTGTTTCTCCATGCACGTGACTGCAGAGTTGTTCCCCAGCACTGAGCAGAGAGGTGGCTTTTATAAATAAGGGAAATAGGTGGGCTCTGTTCTCCCTGGAAACAATGGAAGGAGCTGTTAACTTAAGAGAAGGCTCTTTGTTTCTGACATTTTGGTCTTCAGAAACATGACAAATAAATAGGAGAACAGGTTGAGTTGCAGACTTGTTTTCAAATCTACACTTCTTCAAAACATTCATTTTTGCCCTATTTTTTAGCTGCATGTTTTCTGGAGAAGTTCTTTTCCATTTTTAAACTGATTAACGAATTACTAATTAAGGAGTTTCAGGCAGCGCCTCTCATTATTTAATTGGGCCAAGGGGTGGTTGAGGGAAAAGGTGGAAAAGGGCTGCACTGATGATCCCTGAGGATCCTTTCCAGCTCAGAATATTCCAGGGTTCTATGTGAAGAGTTGGGCTCCTCTGTCCACCACTGCCCAGTGATGATGCCATCTGGAGATTTTAAGAGCTCTGATCATTTTCAGTAATTGGAGTTGAAGGAAATGTAAGAGGTAAATACTTCTACAGAGACAGAAATGCAAAGACTGGGATATAGTACAAATTAAAAAGATAGAGGAGGAGGAGGGGGAATGGCAAAGGTTTCGTATATACAGCCTGTGTTCTCCTGAATTAAAGAAGATGGTGTTAAAACACCAAATAAATCAAAGTCTTCATTACTTCAGGACTTTGTTCTCACTCTGCTCTGTGTGAACCTGTTTGCACTGTTGGGATCAGCTGGTGTGTGTGCAGCAGATATTGTGAATTGATTACAGCATTTGGGACTCATCCTTGGGTTATTCTTCAAGTAGATGGTATGGATTGGTTCTGGGATTGGGGTGAAAAGGCTCTTTGGAGGTGACTGGGCAGGGGAGCTGGGTGGCTTTTGTGGCCATATGTTCCTCACATTGTGACACATTTTTGTTGATGTGTGTGTGGCCTCAGCTGAAGCCAGACTTGCAGAGGCTTTGGGATTTGTTTATCGATGCATGTTTAGCTTTGTGAAGGTGAGAAGAGAAAGGATTTAAAGAGGGAGTGAGCCAATCTGTGGAGATTGATCTTTGCCATGGTTGGCTGAAATGGTTTTTTTTTCCCCACAGTTTAAGCCTCCTTTCTTAGCCATTTCCTTTCCCTGTTGTGATTTGTTACTGGGATGACAAATCCTGGCTGTCAGAGCCCGTGTGCTCTTTGCTTTGGCTAAAGAAATACCAACCTGTGCTCTGGGAAGGAACAGCTTTACTAAGAACAGTTTTAATGAACTTAATCAGGGATTTTTAAAGCAACTTGGCATAAAATTGCCCATTGACTCTTTGTGTTGGAGGACTCCCTTTTTGTTATCATTGTTGTGTGTTTGAAGGAGCAGACTCGGTGTTCTTGGTGCCTTTTTGTCAGATGGGGAAGTGTCAGCAGAGTGTGAAAAAGGTGTAAAAGCCTGTTCTTATCCTCTGTGAACATTGCTGGCCTGTGTTTGTCCTTCCTGTGCTGCAATCCAGCTCATCCATGAGTGGGTGATTTCTCAGGGCTGGTATTTGAATTGCAGAATATAAACTGTGAATATTGCAGTGAGCTTGGGCAGCTGGGGGCTCTGAGCAGCCACAGCATTCGTGGTCTCCTTTAACACTGGCAGAGCCTTTGCTGCTGTAACTGATCCTGAAAAACAAATGGCAGGGGCTCAGCAGGTTGATTGATAAAGCTTTTGAAAGTCGAGTTGGCTAATGACAGCAGATCATTTGGACTGGAAATGTTAGTGTGCTATTTTTGTTTTGAAATCCTTTGTGTTCCTGTAACGAGGGCTGCTGTGAGTGGCTTCTGGTGCTCAAATCGATACAAACCGGGTACAACAAATGCGTTGCTGTTTTTCTCCTGCTCTTCCCTCTCCCCCTCAATTTCAACAGTCTGGAAGCTTTTTTTCATTGTTGTCTCCAAATAAATCTCTTCTAGTGGTACACGTTGTAATCTGGAGACTGTAATACAGGTCTGGCTTTGGTATTCATTCCCTGTGACATTTTTTGCATCCTAATCAAATTAGATTAATCCTCCCACAAAGCTAAAGGTCTAGTAGATTTTCATGTTATTCTGATATAAGGCAGATGATATTAATGCAACATGGATAAGATGTTGTATTAAGGTCTCTTTAAAGATGCTACCTCCTAATTTTAGTGCTAGAGATAAAAGCCTTCCAGGATTTACATAATGGATACATGGAACTTGGGCTTTTCCTATTAGTGAGAAGGAGATAAGCAAAGAAAGCAGAGAAATTCATTTGATTTTTCCACTGAGGTTCAAAAGAAAAATGTGCATATTTTACCCCTTCTGCAACCTTTGTAGAGGTGATATAGAAAACAAATAGAAAAATATTGGAAAAAGGGAAAAATATTTGTGTATCAAAGTAGGGACTCAGTGGAGATGTTGTGTGGGCTGCACATATGGCAGGGGAGGTGGAACAGGGTCAGCTACAACTGGTGTCAGGACTGTGCCATCAGGAAGGGACTGGCCAGGAAAATACTCTTAAGGAAGGTTGAAGAGCCTGTGTTTGCATGAGATACTTGATTTTACTGAAATTGCCATTTGGGGCAGGATGTGCACAGATTTGAGGAGAGGAGGAGCAGCTTTAACCTGTTGGAGTTTACTCAGTGTTGCTGAAAGTTGGTGAAGGAGGAGTGAAACTTGTCCTTTTTAGGTTTGTCCTGTGCCATGTTTCTTCCCAAACCTGCAGCAATTCCTTTTGTGCTGCTGCTGCTGACTGGGGAATCTTTGCTTTTACCTTTTTCTGTCAGAAATTAGGATGAATTATCAATTTACCCTTGTCCTGTGCTGATAACACCATGTGGGTCTGAGCTCTGGGCCCATGGCAGGACAAAACCCTGAGGTCATTCCT
>JAOTQP010001122.1:2170680-2182111 GCA_026413545.1 Cichladusa arquata
AGCTGCAGGAGCGTTTGGACACTCTCAGGGATGCTCAGGGTGGGGTTGTTGGGGGGTCTGGGCAGGGACAGGGGCTGGATTGATGATCCCTGAGGGTCCCTTGCAGCTCTGGATATTCTGTTATTTTATAATTAGAAGGAAACATGCCCTCATCAGTGTCCAGACTGAGTCAGGCCAGCAGGAGGAGCTGGTTTGCTTTTTTGGGGAGAGGATTCTTTTCCTTTGTGAGCCCCTGCAGGGGTTGGGAAAGCCTGGGTGGGCTCTGTGTATCTGTTGCTCTCTGTGCTATACTTACATCCTTCCCCTATCTCCAGATCGTGAATCTCATTGAGGAAACCGGGCATTTCAACGTCACCAACACAACCTTTGACTTTGACCTCTTCTCCCTGGATGAGACGACCGTCCGCAAGCTGCAGAGCTACCTGGAGGCCGTGGCCACATGACGCTGGGCCTGGCAAGCTGGCTCTGCTCTTCACCCAGAGATCCCCTCCTTTGGTACAGGAAACCACCCCATGGAACTAGGCCTTCTTATCCTCCTGCCTCAGCCGAAGAAGCACTGCCTTAGAGACCAGCCATGCTCTAGGAATGCTCAGCCAGCTGCACTTTTCTTGTAGGCTTCAAAGCAGCGCCCGCCTTGCTGAGTCTGTCCCCCCCAGCAGAGCAGGCCTGCTGCACTTAGGCTGCACAGTGCGACCTTGGCGCTTTCCCTTCGAGCAACTGTGTTTCAAGAGCACATTTTGCAGGCATCTCTGAGCTCTGAAGAAGCGGGGATGCTGTTCCCTTCCCGCTCTGCCCCGCGCCCTGGGGGTGACAGCGCCTTTGGCAGAGCTGCCCAGGACACTGGGGACACAGGAGGCTCCCCGGGGCTGCATTCCAGCTGGGAGCACCCACCAGTTCAGTGACCTGGCTCCTGGTGGGGACAGGACCCTCAGCTCCCTGCAGGGACACTCTGTGCTCGGTGAGGAGGCCTCTGGAACCTGCTGTCTCCTCCTGGGGTTTGGAGATGTCTTGTTTGTTGATCTGAGCTCCTAAACAAAGTCCCACTCCTTTCAGTCTGCTTTAACTGTAATAGGACTCCAAAACTGTAAGCTGTATATTTTATATATATATATTATATATATGTATGTACTGTATGTATAAGAAGGGCCTAGTTGGGTCTTATGATCTTAAGGGTGTGTTTTTCTGTTGTTTTTTTATGGCTCTGGCAGGGGAAGGCGCTTAATAAGATTTGACTCGTTTGTTCAATGCCTCTTGTGGACAATTTGTAGTGTAAGGAAGCTGGACAGCAACCTCCAGGCATCCCATGCTCCAGAAGGGGCTCACCCGTCGTCTTTCCATTTGTCAGTGTTTGATAACTTTGCCAAAACGTGATTGGTTTTGTTCTGTGTTCTCAAAGAGGAATCTCCTTACAGTGGCCCCTATAGTAGTGGCTGTACTTTAGGAAAACCAAAACAAGGGAGAGCTGAAATCTTTGGCCACGCCTGGGCGGCGCTGATGTGAAACACGAAGAGGAGTTGGGTTTGTTCCTCCTCCCTCTCCCGCCCGCTGCCTGTGCAGGACAGGCAGGAAACAAACACTAATGCAGCCCCTTCCCTCCCCTCATTTCTAGTTAAACTAGTATTGACCTCCAAGTGTTCTCCAGTGGGCATGGGGCAATCCCAGCGCCTTCCTCCAAGCTGTGTTACACTCCTGGTCCCTAAATTCAGTATTTTCCCAGGAATTGCTCCTTGTTGTGAGGGCTTTGGGAAGCTGTTGCCAAATGTGTGTGGAGCAGCGGTGCTGGGGAGCCCCTCTGCTCTGCGAGGGTCGCACCGCTCCAGGTTTGCTGTCCCTTGTTTTGGGTTCCCCCTTTCTTTATCATGGAAATGTTGCACCTAATCAACTGAAGTGGCAATATGATGATAAGCTTGTTTGAGTTGGGTCATGTTGACCCGATTCCCATTAATTTTGTCCTTGTACCACCTTTCATGTGTCGTGTGTGTGTGTATATATATATATATGTGTGTATATATATATATATGGAAGTTCAAGCTCATGCCAGGTGCAAACCCTGTCACGCCAGTGATCTCGGCTCTTTTCTTTCTTGCTGGACGATGCCAGGGCTGGATAGAAAGGCCAGAGAAGGTGGAGAGCAGGGGGCAGAGAGGAGAGGAGGTGGCAGCAGGACACCCAGGGTGGAGGCTGGTGGTCACTCGTGTCTCTGGGGCTGTGCCAGGGGGAGCAGCTCTGTGCCCACCCTGGGCACCCTGGGCTGGGGTTGGTGGCACTGTCCCATCCCCAGAGCAGAGGGTGTGGCCGGGCTCAGGCTCTCCCGAGCTCTTTGCTGCCCTCTCTGCCCAGGTCACTCCTCCCCAGCTCCGGTCCCAGCACTTGGGGCTGTCACAGCCTCCAGAGCTGCCACCCCCTCCTGCTCCTGCTCCCGTCACCTGCCCTGCTCAGCTCCCAGCCAGTCCCAGAGCAGCCTGGGAGGTGTTCCTGAGCCTGGCTGGGAGCACCGTGGCCATGGCATCGTCCTGTCCTGGAAGTGACTTTGTTGGTGAAGTCTGCTGAGCATTGATAGGGATTTCGTTTGGTTTTTATAAGAAGTATTTTACACATGGATTTTTTTAGACTGTTTATAATCCCCCAGAAAACCCGAGGTAGGATTGTTCCCCAGCAATAGTTCCTCTCCATTGTGTGCACATGCTGATTTGTTACTAAAAGGTTTTTGCAAGTACTTAGTTGTTCTACAGAGTTGATGTTTTTTGGGGTATGTGGTAGCATCGGGGAGCACAGGAGGGGTGACTCTGCAGACAAAGAATGGTCACATTTGGGCCTCATCTTGTGTCCCCTCAGAGTTCCCTGTGTAGATTCCCTCTAGGCTGGCTGAACGCTGTTCTGAACATGCTGTGTACAGGTTTTTGTGGATAAAGTGTTTGTTCTTGTGTCACTCTTGAGAGCATGGATGGATTATTGTACTCTAGGAAGGAGGGGGCAGTGCTGCTGTGGGCATTGCTTCAGGTCCTCGAGGATGTGTAGTAGCTTGCGTTGTTAAAAAAAGGAAGAAAAAAAAAAAAAATAATCCCAAATTGACTTGTAGCCATAACGGTTTTTGCAAGGAGAATGGACAGGACTCTGTTACTTTCCGTGTTTTTCGTGGTGGTGCTGCTGGCACAGGAGGTGCTGGGCAGCCCGAGGGCTTCCCGGGAGTTGGAATCGTGTTGAGGAGGGATCAGGATCTGCTCCGCCCTTGCCCTGGGAGCAGAGGGAGGGGCAGGAGCGTTTCCCTGGGTCCTGGTCTGCGCCGTGTTAAGCCTTGAGGCTTTGATTACCGACATGTACTGTTAGAAAAGATTGAAAAAGGAGAGGAGAGGAAAGCTTGGCTGGCGGCAAAGCCCGGCTGAGGGTTTGTGCCACGGAGGGAGCGAGGCCGAGGTCAGGCTGAGTCCATGGAAGTGCAATGACTCTGCCACCCGCGGGAGCATCACAACGAGCCGAGCAATTGATGCAACAATCCAGAAACAGATTTTTTTTTGTCAGATCTTGGACCGTGTTTGATGGTGAGAGAGGTTTAAACGCCCCTCCCCGAGGGGCAGAGCCCGGAGCGGCTCCGGGTCGCAGTTTTCCGTGGGGGATGGGCTGGAGCCGCCTGCTCGCCCGAGGCTCCTCCCTGCTCGCCCAGGGGCTCTGCTGGTGCCGTGACACCCCTGCTGCCCCCGGGACAGGTTAATTAGTGCTCAAAGGACCCAGATCGGGGTTGCTTTCCTGGGGCGGGGAATAGCCATCAAAAACTGACAAGATGAGTTTGCACTCCTAAAGAAAAATGTAAGTACTTCAACTTCTAGAGAATTTTTAATTGTATTTCTGCCTAGAGCCGAGGTATTAAATACCTCAGCACCTGAGGATTTTAAAAGTTGTGTTGGGAGAAAGTTCTTCACTCAGCTGGAAGAAATGCAGCTGAGCTAAGACTTAACTGCAAAATTAAAAAAAAAAAACCACAAAAAAACTCATGTTTGTAATACGTTACAGGATTGTTTGTCCTGAATTTTAAACTTTTTGTTAAATTTGTGGAACTATGGAGGAATTTTCTAGAAAAAGTGAAATAAAGTAAGATGGAAAAGTAAAACTTGGAAGTGTTTTTTGGTTGTTGTTTCTCCAGGAATGGTGCTGTGGCATTCCCAAAACCTCTCCTCATGGCCCAGGTAACCCCCAAGGGCCTGGGAGGGGAGATGCAGGGAAAAGGGAATTGCTTTAAGCTCCAGTGTCCCTGAATCCATCAGGGCTGTGGCTGGTCAGGTGAGGGGTCCCTGCCCTTGGAGCAGGGCTGTGCCTGGGGCAGCTCCCCTGGGATTTGGGGGGTCCCCACTGCTCCAGGCTCTGCCAGGCTTTGGCCCAAGGCCAGAGCCCTGGCAGTGCCCAGCACAGCTTCAGGTGCCCTGAGGGAGTGTCCTGTGTCCCTGGCACTGCCCCAGGCTCAGCTCAGCTGGGCTCTCCCAGCCCCATCCCAGGAATGAGAGGCAGGAGACACAACTGGAGGAGTTTATTACACATTGCTCTGCAAACACTGGGACACAGCAACTCCAGGCAGCTCAGCACACCCTGAGCTGCAGTTCCAGCACTGCATTCCCAGCTTTCCACTGACCCTAAGCAGAGACAGTTTTGGGTTTGAGCCCAGCCCTGCTGTGATAGCAGCACTGAGCTGCCCCCACCTCCTCCCAGTGCTGCTCCTTTCCCTGGGAAATGGTGCTGGGGCTCAGAGCTGGGCTGCCTGCCCGTGTTCAGGTAAGGAGTGCTGGTTTGAAAGGAGGCATTGCACAGGCAATCCTTCTCCTGCTGGGATTGGAGAGCCTGGAAAAACCTGGAATAAACCTGCAGAGCCCTTCAGCAGAGCATCAGGAGCTCCTGGCTACAGCTGCTTCCCTCCAGCCTTGCAGGTGGGGGAGTCTGTGTCCTCCAGTCAGTGAATTCACCATGAAGGACCTTCAGAGCTCTGGGCTGGTTGATCAGAGACCCTCAGCAGCAGCAGCCTGGGCTCCCAGCACCATCTCCTGTCCCCAAGCACAGGTACAGAGCCTCAGCCAACCCTCCACTCTGGAGCTCCCCGTTTCAGACACTACAACATTTCTGGATTGTAAGACACAGACAGACTTCACACATTGTACACAGCCTTATAAATAATCCCTGGAGTAAATCACTTCCCAGAATACCAGCCATGGGTACAGCTTCAACAGTACAATTTATGGCTTCATTATAACTCAAAAAGGTAAAACAGACCTCAAAATATTGCACAAACAAACCCAGTTCATGTGAGGTTCCACCTCCACTGCTGTGTGCAGTCACCCAGCATTTGTCATCTCAGACAGGAATACTTTGTGGGAAAGGAGATTTAAAATTATATGGATGCCATCAGCATGCAGGGGAACGTGCAGCAGGGTGAGGACACTGCTAGAAAATGAAATCTGCCTTTCTCCCTTAGCAGGGAAAGGGCAGCTCCTGATTTGCAGCTCCTGTTTTACATTCATCTCCAGAAAAGAAAACTTTGGTAAGAACGTAACATGGATTGGTCACGTGGATTTAAGGTAAACATTGTATCGCCCTTATAAAAACCGAAATAAAAAAAATACAAAGTTGAGATATTTGGGATATCTCAGCAGGGGACACAAGACACAGAACAAGGGCAGGACCACGCTCACCACACTGCAGGGCGGGACAGGGACAGCAAAGCGGCACCAGGGGCTGCCTGAAGGCCGAGCCTTTATTTCACCAGGATCCAGGCAGCTGGGAGTGTCCTCGGGAACGGCTCCAGCCCAGGGCTCTATGTCCGGCTCGAGGGCTCCCCCGAGGGCGTCTCGATGTCTGTGTAAAACTGAGCGATTTGGTCCCGGTACTTCTGACTCACCACCGGCCTCCTCAGCTTCATGGTGGGGCCTGGGGAAACCAGCAAAGGGTTAATGGGGAAACCAGCAAAGGGTTAATGGGGAGGGAACCACTGGGAGCACCCCCAGGCCTGGGGGAAGCAGGGCTGGAGGGGAGAGGCAGAACACGGGAACAGTGACTGGTTCTAAATTTCTCTTTGGGCTTAACAGAATCTCCCTCCCTTCCCCTGTGAGCTGAAATAGCCCAGCAGCACCCCGAGGGTGCTGGCACTGCCCAGGGAATGGTCCCGGCCCCAAGGCTGCCAGAGCTGCAGGAGCGTTTGGACACTCAGGGATGCTCAGGGTGGGGCTGTTGGGGGGTCTGATGATCCCCGAGGGTCCCTCCCGGCTCAGGATGTTCTGTAACTCTGTAAGAGGCATCAGAGCACAAGGTAAGTGCTGCTCCATTCAGTGCTGCTGGGCAGGAGTGGGAATTCAGCCCAGTTCATCCCACCCCAAAGTGCCACGTGGAAAAGCCACAGTGAGGAAAGGCCAAGGGCAGCTCTGTGCACTGGGGGTCGTGGTTGTGTTCATGTTCAATAGCCAGGGAAGGGGCACAGGGCAAACCCCAGACACCCCCCCACCACTCACCCAGCTCTCCACCAAAGAGGGAGAAGTCCTTCTCCAGCAGGACCCACTTCTGGACTTTCTGGGCATTGGACACAGCTCCCTCATTGACAGCAGAGATCCCTTTCTGGATGGCAGCATAGATGGCCTTGTCTTTGCTGCTGATGATTTCTGAGACCTTGGTGGCCTTGCTGCCCAGCTTCTGGCAGAACTCCAGAGCTTCTGGAGCGAGGTCATCCCCAGGCTCGCCCGTTTCTGCATCCACAACGCACTGCAGGCCACAACAGCTCCCTGAGCACTGAGCACCTGGGGCCCTCTGCACCAAGGGGCTCCAGGAGTCCCTGGCTCCCTTCCCCACCCCACTCCAACCCCACCTCACCCAAGCTCTCACCCAACCCCAACGAAATTTTGGGACAAAACACAGATAAACCCCCTCAGACCTGCCTGCTCAGGAGCCAGCAGGGTACAGAGCTCATCTGCCAAATTTCTCCTGTGCTATGCAAAGTTAATCACTTTTTTCCAGACCTTTCCCTACACTGTGCAGCAGCAGTCACACACAGCACTGAACCATGACAAGTGCAGCAGGGCTCAGTCTCCTGCCCCAGGCCAAGGCTGTTGGCCTCAGTCTCCCCAAGGAGCAATTCCCACTCTGACAGTCAGCACAGGCCACCATGGATGTGTCCTGGTGGAGTTTAAAGCCAGAGTCTGACAAAGAAATCCCTGACAGCTCTTTAGCTCCCAGACTGTTCTGGGAGAGACTGAAACAGCAGAGGAGAACTGAAGGGTTTCCTTTTCCAGCCTCACTTTTGGGTTTTTTCCTTCTATTTCTTCCTGCCCTCTGTGGCACAGGAAAAGCTGCCCTGAACAACAGCAGGGCCTGATGGTCTGAGCAAGGGACAACCCTGTGCTTTCAACTCTGCTTTCAGCTGCTCTTTGCAGCTCAGCTACAGCCAATTGTGCTCTGGGCTCCTGTCTCCACATGACACTAAAAATGTGGAACTTCTCCTCCCTGGAATTAATCAGCCTCAGCAGCACAGGTGGTGGATCCCCATCCTGTTTTCCATTACCTTTAGTGTCAGGAGCATAGAAAGGAATTTGGCTTTGTCTCCAACCAACATGGCATTGCTGATGATGGGAATAGCATTCTTGACAGCATCCTCAATGGGAACAGGAGGAATGTTCTCACCTCCTGCAGTGATGATGAGCTCTGGAAAACAATCAAATCCTGATTAATGCTTGGAGCTTCTCCCCTTCCCACAATCTGAAACTCAGCTGCTCCTTGGTGTCTGCTGGATCAAACAGTGAGTCTGTGCCAGCAGAGCTGGAGGAGGCAGCACACCAGGACTGGGAAAGGCACAGGGTGACATCCCAAAAAGTGCTCAGAAAGGTGGGGATGTGGCACTTGAGGATGTGGTTTAGTGGTGGCCTTGGGGGTGCTGTACTCAATGATCTTTTCCAGCCCCAGGGCTGATCCCATGACTCCAGCAGGCTGGAGAGAGGAGCAGGAGCTGCTCACACCCAGCCCAGCCAAAGCTGCCTCGGTGCTGCAGGGTGTTTGCAGTCTGGCAATGCAGGGGGAGCCCCTTGGCACCCTGGCACAGACCCCTGGGTCTCTAAGTTGGCACCAGATTGTCAGGAACTGAAGTGAAAGGAGGTTCCCTTGTGCTGCAGAGCAGAGGGGAGACCCCCCCTTCTCAATCTCCTGCTCCTGAGAGCAGCCCTCACATGGGCACCTCTCTCTCTTTGAGGGCTGAAGGCTTGAGTGGCCTTGGCTTTGTCTGGGGTTGCTCAAACTGCTGTCCCAAGAGCCACACTGTGACAAGGCACTTGCACAACAGTGTTAAGCTGCTGTTTTCCTTGGAGGTCACCCAGCAAAGCTCCTGGAACTCAGGGAGCTGCTGGTAAAACAAGCCCACAAAGCAGTAACTGCACTGGTGCTGCAATCAGAGGGTTTCCCCCCCACTGAGGCTGCCCCTCCTCTCCTCCCACCACAGGGCAGGACACCCTGCAGCCACATTCAGGTAGAGATTAGAGCAGGAGAAGGATTTAAATATTTTTTCTGTGCAAATCACAACCACACAACCAGCAGAGCCTCCCCTGTACCAGAGGAGGTTTAAGCTGGATATGGGGAAAAATTTCTTCACTGTTCAGCACTGGAACAGGCTGCCCAGGGCAGTGGTGGAATCACCATCCCTGGAGGGATTTCAAAGCTGTGGAAACTGGGGATGTGGGTTAGTTGGGCTCCATGAGGTCCTTCCCAACATGAACAACTCTCTGATTCCACAGTGCTGCACAACATCAAGATAAAGTCAGGGGATGTGTTACCTTTAATTCTGCCTGTGATGAAGAGGAATCCATCCTTGTCATGCTTGCCCAGGTCCCCTGAGTGCAGCCAGCCATCCTCATCGATGGCCTCTTTGGTTTTGTCCTCCATGTTCAGGTAGCCCATGAAGATGTGCCTTCCTGAGAAGCAGATCTCCCCAATGCCATCCTTGTCTGGTTTATGGATCAGGGTGTAGCAGCCTGTCAGCTCCTTCCCACAGCTGAAACAGAGCACACAGCAAGGATTCATTCATTTTAAACTGGATGCAAGCAGAGGTTACAGCAGCAGCTCTCAAGCTGAAGGGTTTGAACAAAGCCCCAGCAAAGAGCTTCAAAGGCATCTGCTCCAGAAGGGCAGCTGCAGAAAGAGCTGCTACTGCAGAGAACAGTGCTCACACACCTGCTGCTTTGCACTCATTGTTCTCAACATCTGAGCTTTGAATGAGCAGATTTATGTCCTTGGCAGCAAACTTTCACTGTGCAGGCTGAAGGAGCCACTCAAAGACATCCTGCACCCTTGAGTCATTTGCCATTAAAGTGAAGGGTAGGCTGGAGTTACCAATCCTTCCTTCATCCCACCAGCCCCTCGCTTCTTCCCCAGCTCCCACAGAACCCAGCCAAGGTAAATGCACATATCCCTGCTGCTGCTGCTGCCCTTGGCAGATCTCCTCATGACCTTTTAGTGTCAAGGCTCTGGGGATGAGCTGCAGCAGAAGGGATGGGTGTGCCAGAGGCAGGAACCCCTGCTCCCAGGAAAGTGCTCACCTGCCCAGCTTGAAGGCGTGAGGTAGGGAGATGGTGTGAGGCCCAGAGCTCTCACTCATCCCATAGAGCTCCAGCACAGGGATGTTCAGGCTCAGGAAGAATTCCAGGGTGTCTCTGGTGATGGGAGCAGCCCCTGTGTAGCACTTGGAGCAGCGCTCCAGCCCCAGGGCCTTGCGCACCTTCCTGTACACCAGCTGCCTGGCCAGGCGGAAATTCACCGGCACCTCCGAGTACCTGCACCAGAGCATGGAGAATCCTTCTAGCTCCAGCCTACTTCAGCTCATTCCATAAAATAATGGATTGCTTCCCCCTCCAGCCCTTGCTGCTCCCCCTCGGATCCAAGAGCCACTGGCCTGTCACATGGGATAGAATCCTGGATGGAAAATAACCCGTGGATGGAATAAAATCCCTGATCCGACAGTAAACTCATCAGCATCCCTGAAGTGCAGTAATTACCCATAATAATTATATAATTATTATCATAATTACCCATTCATCCTCTTGAGGTTGGTCTGCAGCCCCACTTCCTTGGCCCATGATGCCACTTTCCTTCGGAATGCTGAGGCTTTCATGCCCACAGATTTCATTTTCTCTTCCATTTTTTCCCAGACACGAGGAACTCCCAGAAAAGCAGTTGGCCTCACTTCCCGCAGGGTCTCCACCAAGGTGCCCTGAGAGAAGCAGGATTTAAAGCAGTGTTTAGAAGTGATTCACTGCAGACTTCAGGTCAGAGCTGATCAGCAGCAAAAACTTGGGTGACTGCATGAGTTTTGAGGAATTGTTTTTTTGCAGCACCTCCAGGAGAAGGGAACCCCTGAGGCATTGCAGTGGGAGCAAAGGTCGATGCTTTCAGTGCCAGTGCTGACACAAGAATCCTTACTGAGGACTCAGCTTTAGCTGGGGCCATGGTGCAATGTGGGCAGAGCAAACAGAAGGCTGTTGCTCAACCAGTTCTTGGTGTGGCACCAGGTGTCAGGTAAGAACTCAGCAGCTCCCAGTTGTGAAGTGCTGGGTCAGCTTCTCCCAGTTTGTGCCTGAGGCAAAAGGTGAAGGTCAGGCTCCAGCCAAACCAACAGGGGCAGTTGGTCAGTGGTCAAAGCAAACCCAGCTAGGAAAGCTGACAGAACCACGAGGTAACAGAGCCTTGTTTCAAGCATCCACCCCAGCTCAAGCAGGTAGATGGATGTAAGCTCATTATCTTATTTTTTTACCTTCAGTGCATCTGGTTGGGCAAAGTAAACTTGCACTCCGAAGGTCATGGCTGCCCAAATGTCACACATCTGGGCAGCGATGTGGCTGAGGGGCAGGTAACTGACCACGTGCTCCTGCCGCTCGTGGGCGTCGCTCAGCGCGATGAAGCGTCCGGCCACGGCCGCTGTCCACGTCAGCTGCAACAGGAGCCACAGGCTTCAGAGCAGGGACAGCACAGCACAGCACAGCATAGCACAGCTCCAGCATCCTGGGAGCCCAACAGCAGCACTGGGCTCCTTCTGCTGGAGCAAAAACTGAGGGGGCTGCAGCTCCTCCCGAGGGGAGGCAGAGGGGCAGGGGCTGAGCTCTGCGACAGGGACAAGTTCTTCTTGAATCCTCCCCCTGAAAAACTTTTATGAAAAACCTTAACAGAGTAATTTATGGGGAATCTGTTTTGATGTGCAGATCTGGGCCCCAATTCTAACATTGCAGACAATTCCAGAGTTCCTGTAAATCATCTGCCTTTGCTGGGTCTGGAGTCAGGGCATAAGGCTGGACTGGGCAGAAAAGTGACCAACTTGCCCAGCTTTGGGCTCTGGAGTCTGGATTTGGGCGCTCAAGTATTAATTAGGGCTCCAGAGTCCGATTTCACAGATCCTTCCTCCAGCTGGGTTTTAAACCCTTTCCCAAAG
>JAOTQP010001122.1:2185552-2202914 GCA_026413545.1 Cichladusa arquata
TGTGGCTGCCCCTGGATCCCTGGCAGTGCCCAAGGCCAGGCTGGACACTGGGGCTGGGAGCAGCCTGGGACAGTGAAGGTGTCCCTGCCATGGCAGGGGGGGAACTGGGTGGGCTTTAAGGTCCCTCTAACCCAAACCATGCTGGTTTTAGGATTCTCTGAATATGCACAAAGAGAATTCAACAAACCCTTACCTTCAGGAAGCTTTTGGCTGCTTTCCAGCACTCATCATAGTACATCTTATAGGTCAGCTTTGTCCACTGGCCATCTTTTTTGGATGCAAGGGCATAGAAGTCACTGTATTTGTTGACACTTTCCTGCAGGAGCTGGTGCACAGTCTTTGGGGCCTCGCTGCCAATGCCCTGTTCCTCCATCCTCAGCCTGACCTCTCCATCACGACGTGTCGTCCACACACTGGAGCCAGGAGGGGATGAGGCTGCTTTGAAAGAAAAGTGGTTCAACATCTTAGATTTAGATATTTCTTGCTGCTGTAACAGCAATAGAAACACAAGTCTCAAGCATATGAAAGCAAATGCTGTTACACCCCCTCCCACACCCCTTTTCTGACCCCTTCTTCATGGCCATTTTGCCAGGTGACCCCCAGTATTTTAGACCAGGAGCCTCTAGAGCACTTTCAGTTTTTGTTAAACATTTCCCACTTACATCCCCTCTAACCTGCTCTGCTGCCCTAAGGCTCTTGTAGTGGTAAGGTGAAAGTCTCCTGCATCTTATACTCTGCTATTTTAATTTTTTTTCTTTTAAGGAGGACTGAAAGCAGGACACTGGTACCTGACAGATGAGCACCAGGCACTGACACTGCCTGTTTAATCCTTAAGCACAGCTGTGCTTTAAAGTCTGAGTCCCAGATACTTCTGCACAACCCATCCTGCAACCTCAGCTGCTTCTTCCATTGTCATGGTTTGACAAATCCCTCTCTCATTGCAATAATAATTTCAGGCACCCCACAGTCCCCAAACCTCCATCCACTCACCTTTGGGACTGAGTGACTTCACCCGAGATTTCTCCATCTTGGAATCTTCCCCTGGCTCACTGTTGTGTGGCTCAGCAATTCTGCAAGGCAAAAGGAATTATTCCTGGATGAGAACTCTGAGGGCTGCCTGCCACAGGCAGGTTTGCTCCATCCCTTAATGTCACTCAGTCCTTGGATGTCAAAGTGATTCTTGATGTTCTGCAGGTGACTTTATTCATTCACTGCCCTGCATGGCCCCAGCAATGGAACAGGTACCTCTGAGTGTGCCAGCTCTGCCTGTGTTTGTTTTGAACACATGAGTGTTGTCCTAATTGCAGCTTTCATTGCAGACAAGCTGCAGAAGAATGCATAAACATCATCCCAAAAACAGCCATCATTTAATTCCTAAAGTCTGCTCCAGGTGCTTGAAACAGAGTCTGCAGCTGGGAGGAGGAGGAGGAAAGGGGGACAGGAAGGGACACTTGGATCTGGAACTCATCTCCTGTCTGCAATATGTGAGTCCAACAACAGGGGAGGCCCTGGGGACACTCTGAGTCACCCCTTGGGAAAACCCAAGGAGATTTCCTGCAAAGAGCAGGAAATTGGTTTAACAGGAAATCTTGTTCTTAGGTATTGCTATTCAAGCCAGTGCTTCCACCAGACACTTGGGGAGAAACAGAAACAGGCTCATCCCCATGTGCTTCAGCCCTGCTCCTCCCAGCTGAGCTGTGCTTTCACTTTCAGCCCTGCAGGAGCTGGTGAAGCTCCACTTGCCTGCTTGCAAAACTGTTCTCACTCCATCCCTTTCCAAGCTGGGCTGTCTCACAGCCCTAACGAGGAGGGTAAGGGATAATCAAGTCTCATGTCCCTCTTAAGAGCAGAAGATGGAAGCCAGACCCAGTGAGATTTGGGAATCCCACCCTCCAAGCAGGCAGCTGCTGCTTTGTTCCCTGCCCTGGGCAATGCCCTGCCAGGACCACAGGCAGAGCAACTGAGGTCTGAGTTGTGGCTGATTTAAGGTTACACTGCAGAGACCCAAACTGTCCATCCTGCCCTGTCCTACCAGCCCTTTGCCTCAGCCCATCACGCAGATGTTGTTTCTCCAGGCTGGTGTTTTCCCTTCCCCACAGCAACACCTGCAGCACCAACCCCAGGCTCTTCCAGAAGGGCCCTGACATCACAATAACTACAACACTGCAGGGGCAGCAAGGAGCCCTGACTCTGCCCATCACAGTCACACTGCACACAGGTGAGAGCTCCTCTGGGCCCACACAAACTCCTCAGCCTAAGCCAGGCAGGGCTCTCAACAAATCCCACCTTTTATTTCCTTTCTACCAGGTCTCTACCAGAGACAAGACAATCCAGCACAGGCTGTGTGTGAATTTCAGGGTAAGGGGGAAATCTCTCTAACCTGCATTTATTCTGGATTTCTTGGGAACTGTCAACTATGACTGTTTTGGGCATATGAGGAGGTTTAAGGCCCAGGGAAGATCTGACATGGTTGATCCCATGTCCTGTCCTAAAGCAGGACTGCTTCTCTGAACTAATCTGCAAGCCAGCAACCTGGGCTGAGTAAATAATTTCTTTATTTCCCCCAAGGGGATTATGAGATATTCCCATCTCTGTGCTCCCTCCTCATTATTGAGAACATTTTTCAGCTCAAATTAATCCTCAGTTGCAATAGTTCTGCACCATTTCTCCACCAGCTTTTATGATCAAAGCATGCAAATGACCCAGTAATATGAGCAGAAAAGCCCCAGCTATTTCTCTCACAGTCAATCAAGCCATCTTTTTTCCCCCCTTATGACATGTAATTCAATACAGCCCCAAAAAATTCAGGTAAGGAGGTTTTAGTCAGCTAGATCCCATCATGCTGTGGTGAGATATAGACCCTAATCTCCTCCTTAGTCTGTAAATCTAAGCAGCCTCTTACCAGCAGGAGATCAGTGTAGGTACTGCACACGAGCTGCTGCCTGCAGAGGCAGGGCTCTTCCAAAAATCATTCTAATTAATCAAAGTAAGCATGGTAGAATACAAACTATATATACAGGTCACAACAGAGCAAATAAAATCCTGGATTAGACAAACCTGGGTGAAGAGTTGAGCAGCACATCTTCCCGTGACACCTCACCATTCCCTTGAAGGGCTGAGTTGCAATAAACCACGGGGACTGGTTCTGCAAGTGCCATCCTCGCCTCTGACTCACACAGCACTGTCCCTGCAAAAACAGGCTTGGAAATTTAAAATACAGCCAAACGTCACAGCAAAGCTCCACTGACGTGAGCGAGGCAACCCCAAAGAGGCACAACTCGAGCCTGCTGCATCTGCACGAAACACAGGAAATTCTGACAGCTCAAACCCCACAGCAAAACCAGCGTGACACCCACAGATCCCCCAGAGCACCACGAGCCAAACGATTTCAATTCCAGGCTCCCTTTGCCCCCAATGCTGCCCCCACCGAGCCCTGCAGCCTCACCACGCATCGCCCGTCCCGCAGCCTCCCCTCCGCAGCCGGCGCCGAGCCCGACGTGTAAGATCCTTTATTTTTAAACTAGCGCCCAGGAGGCAGATCTGGAGCATCTTATGTCATGTGCTGCTGCCTCGCAATTGGAAGCGGCTCGTCACCCCACACCGCCGCCTCTCTTAAGGAGGCTCCGGCCCCACGCCTGCCCCCAGCCCCGCTCCCCGGGGATCGCGGCTGCCTCTGGGGGGACACAGCCCTGGGACACCTCATCTTTAATCTCTTTGAACCAAAATTAGCGGTTTTTGTTGTTTTTTCTTTGGTGGCTCCCACGCTGCTTTCAGCACTTTGGTGATTTCATCGCCGTTTTTTAAACGCTAATTTTATTTAAGGTTTACACTCATCAAAAATCTTTGATTCTTCTAAGTCGCCAGGCTGAGCTTTAATTGTTTCAAGGGATTTCAAGCTGATTGGAGATGAACCCCATCATCCTTGATCCCTCTAAGAAGTGGATTTTAAGCTGCTATTTCGTACTCGCATTACACAGACACATTTAAATCGCGTGATGCGAGGGGCGTGCTCATCTCGATGAGGGACAGGAGTGAAAGGATCTTTTTTATGTCATAAATCCGAGGCAGCACGTCGCAGCCGGGAGGGGAAAGGCACGGCAGGCACAGCTCAGGTCCGGCCCCTTTCCTCCCCGCTCACCCATCTGCGCCAGGACACGTCGCCGCTCACGCCACGCGAGTCACCACGCCAGGAACAGTTTCATTCACGGGCAGCGAGAGGGGGATGGACGGCTGCAAAAACCCAGCAGGTGCTGCCGCGCACGGGTTATGGGCTGGAGCACCAGAGGTTTATTGGCAGTCTGAGATGTGTTGGATCTGCAGCCCCGTGCTCGGAGCACTCAGAGCTGCCCAGCCTGCAGGGGCCACCCGAGCTGTCCCCGCGGTGCCACCCGAGCTGTCCCCGCGGCCCCTCTCGCTCCAGGAAAAGCCGAGCGGTCACTCCTGACCCCCTTTCACAACGCTGCTCCCACTTTGCTTCCCAGCACCCCATAACGAGGGGTTCAGGGCACACAGTGTCCCTGAGGGAAGCTTTGGCCTCTGCACTAATTACAGCGTTTCTGTAATGCCAGCTGTGCATTAGTGCAGCAACCAAGTTTCAAGGGAAAGGGTGAGGTGTTCCCACTCCTGCTGTGGGGGAATCGTGGAATCCCAGAATAGTTTGGGTGGGAAGGGACCTTAAAATCCATCCAATGCCACATGTGCAGGGACATCTCTACTATCCAGGCTGCTCCAAGCCCAATGTTCAACCTGGCCTTGGACACTGCCAGGGATCCAGGGCAGCCACAGCTGCTCTGGGCACCCCATGCCAGGGCTCCCCACCCTCCCAGGGAAGTACTTCCTACTAATACCTGCTCTAACCCTGCCCTCTGGCAGTGGAAGCCATTCCCCCTGGCACTCCAGGACAGTCTCTCTCTCTCTCTGTCACTCATTTTCTTGCAGGCTCCCTTCAGGCACTGAAGGCCACCATGAGGTCCCCCCAAAGCTTCTCTTCTCCAGGCTGAACAGCCCCAATTCTCTCAGAGCTGCTCCATCCCTCTAAGTTCCCTTTCCATGACAGGCTTTCTGCATCACCTTCAGTCACCTAAGAGGGAAAAGCTCTTCCCAGTGGAGACCATCCCTGAGTTCTGCTCTCACTGCACAACCCAGGGCACACTCACACCATGAGCTGAAATGCAATCTGATTGTGCAGCTTCCCAAACCAGACATGCATTTTATCCAGCAAATTCAAGTTAGAAGCAAATATTTCCCAATATATACAGACCCTGCCTAGCTTTGCTCAGCATTGCAGCTCGGGCCTTCCCTCACCGATGCTTAGTTACAAACACAGCCACTGGAAAATACACATGTTCCAGGGTTAGGAGGGGATGATCTTTAATTAAGGTCCTTTGCAACCCAAACCACTCATGGTTGACCAGAGCCAGGTGTAAGTCTCCGATACCAAGTGCTCCCACCCCACGCTGTTCCCTCAGGAATTAGCAGTCCATGATGTACCAGAGTGTTCGGGAACATGCAGGACACACTCCCAAACAAAAAAAAACCGCAGGAAGAAACCTCCCTTCTAATTAAGCCTGTCTGACTCCTTAAATCATTTAAATAAAAGCACTTCTGCTTTGAGGGAACACTGGACCCAGCAAACTGTAAAGGGGTGTTTCTTTGGAACCACTATGGGACTTCACTGACAAACCAGAATAAAGGTCTGAGGAAGTGCAAACTTGTGACAGTGAAAGGTGTAGGAGTGGCGTCTCCATTTCAAAGGCTTTGGACACACCTTTACCTAAAACACACACAGAGCTTCAACAACACCAGCTCAAATTCAAATTACCGAGCACTTTATCAGCCACTTGACATTTTCCAGCACGGCCCCACTCGGCTTCCTGTAGCTGGTTTCTTTTAACCGGTAAAGGCACCACATCCGCCCCACTCCTGTCCAGAGCAGCTCCAGGCAATTGCCACATCATCACCAAACCAGAAACTTGGGCCTTTTGTTCTCTTTAAAGATTCACTGAGTGAGGAAACAACAGCTTAGCAACACTCTTCTTCCTCTTAGATAAGCTCCGTTTTTAGGAGAGGCAGTGATAAAAGCTTCCTGAGCGCTGAAGGTTTTGTCCTGGACAGCAGCACTGACCACAGGTGCAGGGCAGTTACCCCCTGCCCTCCGGATGAGAGAAAACAGCAGGAAAAGCAACTTCAGCCTGTTGGGATGCTGAGCGACTGTCACCACTGCAGCCAGGCTCCTGAGCACCGCAGCACCTCCAGAGCTGTGCTTTTGGCAGCAGAAAGCCACTGACCATCGCTGGGTCAGCAGACAGGCACAGAACCCTCCCTTCCAGGGGCACTGCTTCTGCAGGGCAGCGGGAGCTGCAGGGGAATTCCCCAGCAGTGGGACTCAGCAGGAGGCTGCGCCCAGCTGCTCCTCCCTAAGCTGCGGACAGACAGACATCAGCACGCATCTGCACAGCGCGGGGAATGCGCTCACTCCGGGCAGGAAGGCACAGCGCTGCGTTTCACCGGGCTCCTACACGTGGCTTTGTGTCCGCTGGGAGCACAGCGGGGCTGGGAGCACAGCGGGGCTGGGAGCCGAGCACTCGGGTCACTCGGAACATCCCCGAACCCTCAGGTCACTCAGTGCATCCCCAAACTCTCAGGTCACCTCAGAGCATCCCCGAACCCTCAGGTCACTCAGAGCATCCCAAAACTCTCAGGACACCTCGGAGCATCCCAAAACTCTCAGGACACCTCGGAGCATCCCCAAACTCTCAGGACACCTCGGAGCATCCCAAAACTCTCAGGACACCTCAGAGCATCCCCGAACCCTCAGGTCACTCAGAGCATCCCAAAACTCTCAGGTCACTCAGAGCATCCCAAAACTCTCAGGGCACTCAGAGCATCCCCGAACCCTCAGGTCACTTAGAGCATCCCAAACTCTCAGGACACCTCACGGTCCCTCACCATGAGCTCCTGACAGCACGGTGGAAGGGACATCCCTTCTCAGACCACCTCTGACCGGCGGCTGGGGGAAACTCCCCGCCCTAACCCACCCTGTGCTCATTTAACCAAAACCAGCAAGCGCTTCCCCCCCGCTGCCCAGACACCCACCCACGAACGGGACATCACGAGAAGCATCTGCCGGTATAGTGAGCCCCACAGCGAAGCCCCCGCGGTGGGCGGGCACCCACACGCACACCAGGTGAGGCTGGGGGCGCCCAGAGGGGCCGTGTGGAGCCGGGACCCCCCTCCCGCCCTCAGTCCCAGCCGGGGCCGGGCTTTAGGACCGCGCGTTACCTCCGGGCCCGGCGGGAGCGCGCGGCCCCTCAGCAGCTCCCGCGCGCCGCCGGCGGCGCCTTTTACAGCGCGGCGCGTTGCCCTTGGCTCCGCCCACCCCGACCGGCCGGGGCTTCCCATTGGGCGAGGCAGGAGTGGGCAGAGAGGAAGCCGAGCTGAGGAGAGGCGCGATTGGAGGAGAGGGCTGTCAATAACAGACAGGCCACGCCCACTGCCGGCGCGGGTTACCTGCGGTCAATGCCCGGCGTGGTGCGCGGGACACCGGGGCTGGGCTGTGCCAAACACCGGGAATAAACCGGGAATGGGCAGTGCCGAACACCGGGAATGGTGCCGAACACCGGGACTGGGCTGTGCCAAACACCGGGAATTGGCTGTGTCGAACATCGGGAATTGGCTGTGCCGAACACCGGGACTGGGCTGTGCCAAACACTGGGAATAAACTGTGCCAAACACCGGGAATGGTGCCGAACACCGGGAATGGTGCCGAACACCGGGAATGGGCTGTGCCAATCACCGGGAATAAACTGTGCCAAACACCAGGAATGGGCTGTGCCAAACACCGGGAATAAACTGTGCCAAACACCAGGAATGGGCTGTGCCAAACACCGGGAATGGGCTGTGCCAAACACCGGGAATGGGCTGTGCCAAACACCGGGAATAAACTGTGCCGAACACTGAGATTGGGCTGTGCCAAACACTGGGATTGGGCTGTGCCAAACACCGGGATTGGGCTGTGCCAAACACTGGCAATGATCTGTGCCGAACACCGGGACTGGGCTGTGCCAAACACTGAGATTGGTCTCTGCCAAACACCGGCAATGATCTGTGCTAAACACCGGGACTAGGCTGTGCCAAACACTGAGATTGGGCTGTGCTGGACACCGGGAATGGGCTGTTCCCAACATCAGGATTCGGCTGTGGCCAACACCGGGATTAGGCTGTGCCAGACACCAGAATTTGGCTGTTCCTGGGCCAGGAGCACAGCCCAAACACCGCCCCAGGCTGTGCTGGAACCGTGTGAAGCTCTGGAGCACCTGGGGTGCTGTGGTGGTGCGGGCTGACCCAGCAGAAATTTTCGGGGAACAGAGGAAAATAGAATCCTTCTGAAAACTGTTTTTTGCTGTTTTGTCCCTCAAGTAAAGTAAGGCTAAGGGCAAGATTCAATAGGACAAGAGGAAATGGCCTCAAGTTGCACCATGGGAGGTTTACGTTGGACATCAGGGAAAAATTTTTCATGGAAAATGTTGTAAATCATTAGAACAGGCTGTGCAGGGCCATGGTGAAGTCACAATCCCTGGAAAAGTTAAAAAATCCCACGTGGATGTGCTGCTGGGGGACACGGTTTAGTGGTGACCACGGGTTGAAAATTTGATTTGATGGTCTTAGAGGTCCTTTCCAGCCTTAATGATTCTGTGAAAAAGATTCTTAAGTAGAGCCCTGAGCAACCAGAACCCTTTGAGCAAATGAAACAGGAGATGATGGTTCATGAGGAAGTTCTTGGGCCATTCTGGACAGGGCAAGATGGAAAATGTGCTCCAACCTGGAGCAGAAATCTCTGGGGAAGAATCATAGCGAGCTTTTAGATTCAGGGATGCAGGGGATGAGAAGCCCCCTGCACTCCAGGGAGGAGCAGTGTGGGGCTGGCAGAGCACAAACCAGTCCTGTGCTGCTGTTTTCCAACCAAGGTCCAGGCTGGACCTGCTTAGAGCATCACCAGCACAAGCACTGGGCAGTTCTGATGTCCAAGCCCCCCATTACCAGAACCTGTGGTCTGGTGGCAGCTCCACCCTCTCCTGCCCTCCCTGGGTCTTGCTCGTTTAAGCTGTTGTTCACCAGTGCATATTGACTTCTTTCTTAATTTATTTTTAAGAGTTATGATCAGGTAGATCCATATAACTGTTCTCAGTTGTTCCTGGCTGATAAAGCTGCAGAGAAGCCAGGATTTTGTTTATCCTGTTAGGAAAACAGCTGTATCTGTGAAATGAATTATTGCTGCTATTTTCCTGGTGCAGACCAAGAGTTCCAAGCCATTGTTTTGTTTTTTTTCCCTGTGAATTCTTCTCTGCCTCCTTCCACTGCCCAGAGACATTCCCCACTCACACAGGGAGGGGAGGGTTTGGTTCACACCACTCAGCTGATGAGCAAAGCTAAGGAATATGTAGCTGGGGAAGCTCCTGGCAGAAGGTCAGGCTGCAGCTGGAGAGGACAGAGCAGTGCTGGGGATATTGCAGCTGTAAAACAGCCCAGCAGAGCAGGACAGGAGGGCCAAGAAAGCCTGGGGAGCCCTGTGCTGTCCTCTGGCCCAGCCAGCTCCAGTTCTTGCTGTGCTGGCTGTTTCCCTCCTGCACTCTGAGCTTTCCCCTGCAGCTCCCCAGTGTCCCCATCTCTCCCCAGCTGTCTCACCTCCTCCTCTCTGCAGCCCCTCCAAGGTGGCTCCATTCTCACTCACGTGGCAAATTTATTTTGAAGAGCAAGACAAAACAGCAGCCTGGAAGTTGGTGAGATCTGGAAAATTCAGATTCCTGACCCTCATACTCCAGGCTGCCCTGGTCCTCAGCCAGGACCTGCTGTGTTGATGAGGGGCACGTCATTCCCTGTGAACCAAGGAGAGCTCCAGGGGCAAAGCCCAAAGGTTAACTCGAGTGGCAGGAGTCACCAGCTCTATTTTTGGCCATTCCCTGAGCCATCAAATTACCTCGGCCTCGCTGTTTTTCATGTGCTGCCTGTGTCCTTGTCCATCAAACCGAGGTTGCATCACTCCCAAGGTAAATCCTGTGCTGTTTGCTGAGCTCCTGCTGGTTCTGGGGCCAAAGGGGACCACGGTGGTGCTGAAGAGCAGAGATGAGCACAGGTGGTCCTCAGGCACAGGCAGGAGAGGGGCTGATACCTGAGAGTTATTATTGATTGGTGATAACACAGCACAGCCCTTTCTAAACAAACCAGGAGTTGCTGAGCTTGAAATAGCAAATGCACCAGAATGGCTGGGCCTCTGGTCAAACAGCTCCTCTGCTGGCTCTGTGTTTGCCAGGATTAACTCCTGTGGAGCCACAGGGCTCTCGGTTCCTGAGCAGGGTGGCCCCAGCAGCTCCAGGAAAATGAAAGAACCAGGAGCAGGGCAGGTTGGGTGTGACCCAGTGGAGAGCAGCTCTGCAGAGAAGCACCTGGGAGGGAATTACAGCTGCAGGAGGGTCAATGGGATCCTGGGGCATTGGGAAGAGTGTGGCAGCAGGGCAGGAGTGATCCTGCCCCTTGGTCCTAGTGAGGCACATCTGGAGCAGTGCCCAGTGTCCAGTTCTGGCTCCACGGTTCAAGAAAGACAAGGAGCTGCTGGAGAGAATCCAGCAGAGGCCCCAAAGATGCTGAGGAGTCTGGAGCATCTCTGTGATGAGGAGAGACTGTGAGGGCTGGGCTGGTTAGTCAAGAGAAGAGAGGGCTGAGGGAGGATCCCATCAATTCTATATAAATATACAAATATCTCCAGGGGGGGTTCAGAGGATGGTGCCACTGCTCAGTGGTGCCCAGGGACAGGACGAGGAGTAATGGGCATGAACTGAAACACAAGACAAACACCTCAACATGTGGAAGAACTTCTCTACGTTGAAGGTGGCCGAGCACCGGAACAGCTGCCCAGAGAGGGTGTGGAGTGTCCCTCTCTGGAGACATCCCAAACCCACCTGGACACTTTCCTGTGTCACCTGCTCCGGGTGGCCCTGCCTTGGCTGCACTGGGCCATTTCTTGTGACACAAGACCAGGAGAGAGGAGGTGGCTGCAGGTTCAGCCTCGAGCTCTGCTGATAACACAGGCTCAGCCTCGAGGGGAGGACCAAGACCTCCACAGAATCCATTTGGTTCCTGTTGGTAAATCTCTGGTGAGAACACACACAAACCCTTCAGCTCATGATCTTGGGTGAGTTACAGCAGTGTCTGGGTTTTCTGTGCTGGGACGTTACAAATTTTCACCTCTGTGATAAAAGTCACTTTTTCCCAAGTGTAGACACTCCCCTGGAGGTGTTTAAAAGATGTGGAGATGTGGCACTTAGGGACATGGTTTATTGGGGGGCTGCCAGTGTTAGATTATTTGCCTTGGTGATTTAAGGGTCTTTTCCAACTTAATTCCACTATGCCTTCATGTTTCTGCCTCACCTGGACATTTCCAGGTATTTCACATGGGTGAGGCAGGGGGAGATGCCAGCAGGGACAGAGCTGTCCCTCACAAGAGAAGAGCATCAGGATAAGAGCAAAGGCCCAGGATAAATGCAGACTGGGGCTGTGGGATTCCAGATTTGTGCGTGTCAAATCACATCACTGAGGGCAGGAACTCTGGTGCACAGGTTTGGTAGTGAGACATGGACTGGCTGCTGCTTCTTCCCCTCAGCCACAGCTTTCCTGTGCCCTACAGAACATCACCCAGTGAAATTTCCATTTGCAGGTTCTTTCCTTTCCTACCTCAAGCAAAGCATCATCTCTTCGTGCAGCTGTGGACACAGAGAGTGGAAATTGGTTTCTTCTTCAGCTGAATGGTATGGAACAAGCCCTGTCTGCCCATCTGAATTACCCAACACAGTTACATAATTTTCACTTTTATCACCAGCCCTGGCACTGGATCTGGGTGCTATTCTGGGCTAGGACTCCTCTGATAACACTCCCTAATTCCCAGCTCCAGAGTCGCTGGTGGCAAGTGACTCAACCCAAGCTGTTGCACCACAGGACCTTGACTTGGAAGATAATGGGGCGTGGGGGGCCAATAAAATATTTCAGCAATTTCCACTTGAAACTGGACATGAAGAGAAGATGGATGTGATGAGGAAACAGGCTGGAAACCACGTGGTCACAGGCAGGAAGGGAGACAGAAGAGTCTTTTTATACCTGAGTCATTTCCAGACTTAAATTTCTCATAGTGTCTTTCCTGTCAAGGACTTGCAACATCTTTTCTGGTCATGTGGAAGGGTCTAGAGCAAATAGGTGTGGGAAATACTGGAAAACCCCCAAAAAAACCACAGCCCAAAAGCACCCAAGCACAACAAAAAGACACACACACATTAAAATCCCCACCAAATTATGCTTTAGATTAATATCCAACTCTCAACTGTCATAAATCAGCAAAGCCAAGGACTCATCATCAGGACACAGCAGCTGATAACTGACCTTTATCTGCCTCTGTCTCTGATTAAATGACTATTCTGCAATTCTCATAAATAAAACAGGGCAAAAACTGTTTACCCTGGCCTGTCATGGGCATAAACTCCTTTTTAATTTTTTTAAAAACTGCACACTCATGGATTTTTGGAACAACACAGAGCGGGCAAAGGCTGTTTATGCAACATGCAAAGTGTAGTTTGTGGAATACATATTTATAAAGCCTGAAAAGCAGTAGAGAATTAGGATTTCTTGGCTGTATAATTATTTAGTTTGATATCAGATATCACCTCACTTCAGAGGCCATGCCTATATCCTCTGAATTCAACTTAAACCCAGACTGCAACACCATCTATGCCCACAGGTAGTGCCAGTTTTGGGAAAGAATTTGCTGGAAAGCCATTTGCTCTAAAATGAGATGGATACAGAAGCTGCATGGAGAAGAGCTGTTTCCAGCAGCTCAGAAAAAAATCCAATTGGACCTCCAGAACTCCAGTGAAAATGGAATTCTGTCTTTTCTCTCGCTGCTGGAGGGCAATGGATGCTCCCCCATGGCCAAGCCAAGGGACTTTGTGGCAGTGGTGTCACAATGTTTGCCAGGCAGAGCAGAAGCTGTGCTGTAACAGGAAAGGATGAATGTGTAACCAGAGACAGGCACACGGAAATGAGCTCTGTCCCTCGGTGACACCAGCCAGGTGTCACTGCAGGGGACAGCACGAGCTGACAACTCCCTGCTGATGGCTGACTGAGCTGGAGTGAGCTGCAAGACCTCTGCACCTGCAATTCAGCCCAAAATGTTAATAATCCACAGGGCCACTTAATCATTTTCTGTGGTTTTTAAACATAAACTCACCCAAGTAAAACAGTTAAAGAGCTTTAAGATACTCACAGCCACAAGGATGTTGAGCTCCCCTGTGTCAACAAACCAAACCTGTTTGCTGCATATTCAGATTCCAAGCTTCCAGCAGTGCCCAGGGGGCCAAGAAGACCTGGCTTGTGCCAGTGGCCAGCAGGACCAGTGACTGTCCCCCTGTGCTGGGCACTGCTGGGGTCACACCTCAAATCCTCTTGTTTTGTGCCCTTCATGATTGGAAGGACATGGAGGGGCTGGAGCGTGTCCAGGGAAGGGAAGGGAGCTGGGGAAGGGGCTGGAGCAGCAGTGTGAGGAGGAGCAGCACAGAAGGCTCTCTCCAGGTGCCCCAGGGGCTCTTTCTCGCTGCCATGCAGGTGCTGAAGGTGCCACCACCGTGCGTGTTGTTGATTTTGTGTCCCCTTCCCACCCCAGGGCTTCACTTTGATCCTGTCCACCACTCCCTCAAGGCTCCTGTTTCAGCACATGTGGTTATCTGGGAAATGAGAGGAGCCTGATTCCAGCTCAGAAAACCTGTGCTTTGTGCAGAAATTCCATTTAAACCCTGCCCAGGGGCTGTTCACTCGCTGAGGGTTTCGTTGCACAGATGTTGTGCAGAAGCTCTGTTGACAAAAGCTGAGTGGATTCAGTCATATCAATATGACTGCACTTGATTACCCCCAAATTGTGGACACATCCTCCTCCTGTGGGCTCAGGAGGCTGCAGCTCCCTGCAGGGAGTGGCACATAAAAACCCCACAGGCACTGTTTTTTTTCCATGACTTTATCCAGTGTTTTTAGTGGAATTTCCAGGCAGCTACGGCCAAACCAAACAGATAAAACTTCAGATAAATGCTTGGTCCTTGAAATCTTGTAAAAGGAAATATCCATGGTGGGGGAAAAAGGAGCATTTGGGGTTTTAGCTGCGCTAAAAACTTGTTAGGGGGAAGATGTGAGGTTGACAAGAGTGACCTTCCCAAATCCTGTGTTGTGCAGGGAAACCTTTGCCAGGGAAGGGAGACAGGAAAAAGAGCACAGGAAGGGCTGAACATCCACTCTGCTTTCTCCCACCTTCAGCACTCACCTGTTTACTTCCAGGCTGGGCAAGGCTGAAGAAAAAAAATGCTTTTTCACTGCCAGGACAGGACAGAGCATTCCATAACAGCCTGGAATTCATTGCCCTGCTGGGGAGACGCGTGGGCAGAGCAGGACAGGGTACGGTGCCACTGGGAAATTCCAGAGTGGCCTTGGCACAGCCACACTCAACAGATTTCTCCTCTCAAGTGCAGCCAAAAGCTCTGGAGAATGTTGTTGTCTGAGCAGCAGCAAGGCCAGGAGTTTGTGATGCAGAAAACACAGCCCTGGGGCTGTGGCTGGAGCAGGAGCTCACCCACAGCTGTGCCCAAGAGCTGTGGCAGCTCCCTGAAGGAAAAGCTGCAGTTTGCACCAGACCCACTGAAATTTCCTTGGAAATAGCTGGAATGGAGATTAAATGGAGATTTAATTCCTAAGTGCACCCCCCTACCTGCAAAAGCAGGACTTATTTATGTGCACCACAAATTAGAATGATCGTGAATGAAATGATCCTGAAGTTTAATTTTACTGCTGATATATTAAAGGGAAAATCCATGATCACAGATGGGATGATCATCATAACCTGCATAGGATGGTGCTGTGGGACAGGGGACATGGACAGGCACCAGTTCAGGCTCTAAATGTTTTGCACTGAGCTCACTCAGCAGTAAAACACAGTGTGGAGAGAGTCCCAGAATCATTAGGGCTGGAAAACACCTCCAGGAATGGGGGGAGATGACACAGAAATCTCCCAGGCAGGAAAGTGCTGCCTGGTACCCATTTAAAACAAGCAAACTTTTTCTTTAAGCAAAAATTCCAAAGGCAATTTTTCTGTTTCTTTCACTTTTAACCCTCTGGGAATTTTTTTCACACAGGAAACAATTCAAAGGATAGTTTCATTTCAGGTTTCATTTCCAGCACCCAAAACAAGAGTGTTTTCCATGGATTAACACAATATTTCAAAGGATCCCGCTACCTTTACAAGGAATTTGCTTTCATCAGAACACAATTTTTCTGTCAAAACCTCCCTTCAGTGAAATCAAGTCAATCAGTGAGACCTTTTGGGTGGGATTTGGTTTGAGCTGAATTCCAGATTGCTTTGAGGAATGTGCCCTCCTGTGGGTAGCACAGACAGCTGCAGCGAGCTGCTCCTCTGGGAGAAAAGAGAAGGAAGAGAAAAATCCAACTTCTCTTTCTTTACCACCAACTTTTTGAAATGAATCTTCTTCCCCCAGCCCCTGTGTGAGAGGAGCGAGATCTGGCTCATGAACAGGCTGGAAGAAACAAAGAAAAATTAATCCCAGTGATCAGCTTGGCACAAGCAGATCCTTAAGGAAGATCCCTAATTAAAAATTACAGCGCTGTTGGTGATTCCCTGGAGCTGCCTCACTCCAGGGTTTCCCAAAGGTGTTGTGCTCAGAATTACCAAAAATTTCAAGCATTATCAAGTGTTCAAAACTCTGTGGTTGTGGCACTTGGGGACAGGGTTGATGGTGGCCTGGGCAGTGCTGGGCTGGTGCTTGGGGTTGAATTTGAATTTCAGGATGTCGTTGTCACCTGTGCTTTGGGTTTCAGGCAGTAATTGGTACTTTGGGAGGAACAGGAGCACAGCCAAATGTGTTTTATATTTATTTTCCAGAGGAATGGATGCTGTTCAGTGGGGAATTGTGCCCTGAAATAAAGGGATAACAGAGCTGCAATAACACATTGGAGGAGATATTAAAGGGGAGAGGACTGAGGAATTTCATTCAGCTCCTGGTAAATTTGAGTGATAATTCAAAATCAGCCTGGTGTAATCCAGTGTGGCCAAACCCAATGCACGGTGCTCAAGCAGGAATAAGTGACCACAGGATTAAAAAATTGCTGTTTATTGAGTGTTTTTAGGAAAGGTCTGGGCTTTTCCAGTGGGAAAACCAGAGGATTGCTTGATTTGTAAAACAAGAGATTGAGGGAAGGAATGAGAACAAGCTTCAAACACATCAGGAGTTTTTAAGGCAAATCTATTAATCTGGTCTCAGATTCCAGGAGTAAAGGTGGATGTTTATGTGTACTAGGTGATTTCATAAAAACTATTCCACCTCTGTTTTCTCTTTTACTGTATATTTCACTCACCTAAAAGTTGTTCTTTTAAAATATCTACGGCTTAAGCATCTACAACCCATTAAAAATAAAAATTATTTTTCTCAGGAGCTTCTCAAAAGCTCACTCAGTGTGTCCATGGTGGTCAGACACACAACTCCATGAATTTTTCCAGTGTAATTTTCATGGTAATCTCCCAAAAGCAGGAACAGCAAGCCCAAATTTGCAGATGGACCACACGCTAACCAGTATCTCCAATTTATATTGCTGCTCTCAGTCACTTCCTTTTCCAGTAACTCCTTTCCCAAAGCGTTAGGTAAGAAAAGTAATAATCCTGTGGTGTTTGGAGCAGGCTGTGTTATTGGAGTCTCCATGGGTACAAATTCCACACACTTCCTGGGCTGAGGCTGGGACATACTTTTCAGAAAACGTTGCAGAAAAAAATACATCATAAAAGGTTGTTTTTTTTTTATTGCATGTCAGGAAGGTGATCCTGGAAATCGTGAAATTCCTCATGGGGATTTTTCAGAGCAAGTGGTGGTGATTCTGCTGAATTTATCTGTAGGGGAAAACCCCATAAAAACCCCACAAAGAAAGATATTTTGTAAAGCTTTATAAAAAATGCTGCTTTCCTTGGCAGCACCTGCATTCAAAAATTTGTGAGAGCGACCCAGGGCTTGTGCTGGGTTTCATTGACAAAATAAAACAGGACAGGATGTGGGGAGTGAATCCCCATCCAACCTGGCCTTGGGCACTCCCAAGGATCCAGCTGTGCCAGGGTTCCCCACCCTCAGGGAACAATTCCATCCCATATTCCATCTAAATCTCACCTTTTCAGTAGGAATCCATTCTCTCTGTGTCCTGTTCCTCCATCCCTTGTCCCCAGTCCCTCTCCAGCTCTCCTGGAGCCCCTTTAGGCCCTGCCAGGGGCTCTGAGCTCTCC
>JAOTQP010001122.1:2273818-2291582 GCA_026413545.1 Cichladusa arquata
GTAACCCCTGGGCTCCTCACCTGTCCTCACCTGCTCACTGCTCCACATTGGGGCTCCACAGCCAGGTTCTCTGATGGTACCCTGGTAACCCACAGGCTCCTCTCCTCACCTGCTCCACACTGGGGCTTCACAGCCAGGCTCTTTCATGGTACTCAGGTGTCCTGGGCTCCTGTCCTCACCTGCCCCATACTGGGGCTTCACAGCCAGGCTCTCTGATGGCAGCCAGGTAACCCACGGGCTCCTGTCATCACCTGCTCACTGCCCCACACTGGGGCTTCACAGTTACTCTGGTTACTCTGATAGTAACCAGGGAACCCATGAGCTCCTCACCTGCTCACTGTTCCACACTGGGGCTCCATATCCAGGTTCTCTGATAGTAACCAGAGGTTCCTGTTCTCCTCACCTGCTCCACACTGGGGCTCCATATCCAGGTTCTCTGATGGTACCCAGGTAACCCACGGGCAGGTCTCTAATAGTGACCAAAGGTTCCTGTCCTCACCTGCTCCATATCTGAACTCTGCAGTGTTCAATCCCCAGCTGAATGATCAAGGGGATGGGTTTGCTGTTACTTCACTGGGTAAATTTTCCACCTCTCTGTGAGCAGTGGAAAAGGAGCTTCTGTAAGACTCACTGATCATTAAGGCTGGAAAAGATCTCCAAGACCATCCAGTCCAACCTTCATCTAAACCTCACCATGCCCACTAAACCATGTACCCACATCCACTCATTATTTGAACACTTCAGGGGTGATGGCTCCACCACTTCCCTGGGCACCCCATTCCAATGCTTTATGAATTTTCCAGTGAAGAATTATGTTTCCAGTGAAGAATAATATATATTATATTATTACCAACAATTATGTAGTTCTAAAAATACTGTGGTCCAGACAGATCAGAGGGGGCCATGATTTAGAGCTGGTTTGCAGCCCTTGCCTGCTAGAAATTAATTCCTTGGTTGGGATACACCACCATGCAGGCCTGGCATGGGTAACTGTGAGCCTTTCCTCTGAGCAGGAGCAAGGCAGGAGTAACTGTGAGCCCTTCCTCTGAGCAGGAGCAGGGCAGGAGTAACTGTGAGCCCTTCCCTTGAGCAGGAGCAGGGCAGGAGTAACTGTGAGCCTTTCCTCTGAGCAGGAGCAAGGCAGAAGTAACTGTGAGCCTTTCCCCTGAGCAGGAGCAGGGCTGGAGTAACTGTGAGCCTTTCCCCTGAGCAGGAGCAGGGCTGGAGTAACTGTGAGCCTTTCCTCTGAGCAGGAGCAGGCCTCGTGGGTGTGCCAGTGTGAGGAGGGCATGGTGCAGAAGCTGGAGCAGGATTTCAAGCTGACTCTGCAGCAGCAGAGCTCTCTGGACCAGTGGGCCAGCTGGCTGGACAATGTGGTCACTCAGGTGCTGAAGCACCACGAGGGCAGCCCCAGCTTCCCCAAGGCAGCCAGGCAGTTCCTGCTGAAGTGGTCCTTCTACAGGTACATTTGCTTTCTCATTTTGGGGGTATTTCTACATCAGGCTTGGGGCATGTAAAGAGCTCCTTGAAAAGCCAAGGCCAAGTTCTTTACTCCCATCAAACTCTGGTTCTGGTATCCTTTCAGGATGGGGATAGAACACTCCATAAATGAATCAATTAAAGTGTTATGATACTTTTGGGTCAGAGGCAGAGACAGTGTTGGGTCCCCAGTGTCCAGAACTCACATCAGCCACAGCTCAGGTGTAAAACAACCCAAATTTGTGCCTCCTGCCATTTCCCAGCTCCATGGTGATCCGGGACCTCACCCTGCGCAGCGCCGCCAGCTTCGGCTCCTTCCACCTGATCCGCCTGCTCTACGACGAGTACATGTTCTACCTGGTGGAGCATCGTGTGGCCCAGGCAACAGGGGAGACCCCCATTGCTGTCATGGGAGAGGTGAGAATCCTTTATTCCCTACAAACCACCCCAAAATAAGCAGCTCCTCAAGAGACACCTCTGGTTCGCAAACCGCGCTGTGCCCTCAGTGTGTTGTGTTTGTACAACAAAAATTATTTACTGAGCTGTTTCGAGTGCCTGGCACAAGGATAGAGCTCCTGGAGCATCTTCCCTGAGCTGGTGGGTTTTGGGTTTGGGGTGGTTGAGCATCATTTGGGCTTTGGAGGCCTGGAGAGGTGGGGGAAGGATCTCCCCACTCCTCTGCACCACCTGCAACTGCCAGCCCTGACTTTGGGACTCCTGACAGGGCAAAGTCCGTCTAAATCAAGCAAAAATGGTCCAAAAGTTGCTTTCAGCAACTGAACTTCTCCAGGCCTCTACAAGCTCCAGCATTACGTGCACAGTCAGCCACTCTCTCTGTTTTTGAGGTGAAGAAGAGGATGATAGGGTTGTTTGGGCTCTTTGTGAGGGTTTGGATGTTTTTTTTTTGGCTCACCAGACAGTAAGTCTGGTGCCTGGCTTGCAGGCAGGTCCTGTCCTGCCTAGCTGAAGCCACATCCAGTTTTTCTCTCTGAAATAGAGTTAAAAGCCCCAGATGAACCTGTGACAGCAATGTTGAAACTCCTGTGAGTTTAAAACTGAGCTCATGTGCTCAAAATTGATCTCATTTGCTCCTTGAAGCTTCCACGGAGCTCATGCAGGGAGCCAGGCAAACCAAAGCCTGTTGGTTCTGCCTTCCCTCCCCCTCCCACGCTGCTCCAACTGCAGTGCTGAGTCCCCTATTCCCTGCAAAACCTCCACCATTATTGATATTAAAGGAACATGAAAGGCAGAGACTGGCTCCCAGCAACACCCAGCTGTGGGAGGCTCTCATCCCTCAGGCTTTTCCTTCACTGAAGCCTTGCAGTATTCCTGTTCTCCAGGAGGAGGCTGATTCTTCCCAGCAAAGGATGGATCCTGTCCTTCCATTCCCACTGAACTCTGCAATTCCCACTCTCAGCTCCTGCTGAGCTTTCCATGACTTTTCAGCGTTGTTTTCCCAGCAATTTGGTGTCTCACCATTGAGAGGGACACCACATCTCCAGAACCAAGGAGCTCTCTGGTTCCACTTGGCACCACAGCCTCGCTGGCCAAACTCTCTCTGACATCACTGCAGAGGCTTTGCAGAGAGGGGAAGGTGGAGTCCAGGAGAGGGGTGTCAGTGAAATTAATCCACAAACACCAGAGGTTTATGTCCACAAAGGAGACAGAGGAGTTCTTTTTGCTTTATTTGAATCAAGGGAGAGGCCATGGGGCATTCCCCTGGGATCTCTCAAATTTCTGGGGATGCAGCCTCCTTTCTATCCCAATTTCCCTCTCTCTTTCCCCATTGCTGAGGTACTTGAGAGGTCCAGACTTCCCAGAACCCTGATGCCTGAGATTCCCCTCTAATGTACAACCCTCCCTTTTAATTTTTAATTCTTATAGAATTCATTATTTTTCCCCATTGCTTCTTTTATCTTCCAATATCCAATTTCATTTATCAGCAAACCTACAGTTTGTTTGTAAAGGCAAATATCTTTCTCCATTCATCAATCAGTGGAATCCATCTCATTGTTTCTTTTATCTCTGAGTGGTGGTTGTATCTAGCAGCAGATCCACAGCTTGTTTGTAAAGACAAATCTGACATTCCTCTGACAGGTGGAAGGGTCTGGAGAAAAGATCACTTGGGAGATGGAAAAATTTCTCCCTTCATTTCAGAGCCAAATCCTGCCCTGGATTGTTGTGTGTGGTGCTTGCCCAGAGGTTTAAATGGCAACAAAAGGCTTTTCCCCCCAAACCTGTGGCTGGTTTGGATTTCTGCTCTCCACCAGAGTTGTTTGGTGCTGCCATCGAGCAGGTCTGGCTCCTTGGCTGCCCAGAGCCTCCCTGACCCCGTGACTCCTTTTTCTTTCAGTTTGGTGACCTCACATCGCTGTCCCCGACGCTGCTGGACAAAGGTACCACCATCCCTGCGGGGAGCTCTGCTGGGTCAGGCTGGGCTGGCTGTGGGAGGGGAGCCCCTGCTGGCCCTGGCTGTGGGAGGGGAGCCCCTGCTGGCCCTGGCTGTGAGAGAGGAGCCCCTGCTGGCCCTGGCTATGGGAGGGGAGCCTCTGCTGGCCCTGGCTGTGGGAGGGGAGCCTCTGCTGGCCCTGGCTGTGCTGGGAAGAAGCTCCCAGTTGCTCCATTCCCTGCCCTGAGCCGTGTTTTGTCCTTTGCAGATGAGATGAGCGAGCTGGGCCCCGAGGCGGAGCCGGAGCGGGCGCTGGGGGAGCCGCTGGTGAAGCGGGAGCGCTGCGAGCCCGGCCACTCCCTGCAGGACATCTGACACCGGGACTCGGCTTGGACGGAGCCCTGCGGAGCGTGCCCAGCCTGGGAGCCCGGATCTGCGTTATTATAGTGCCTCTTAGTTTCTCTGTATGTTTACTTGTGTTTGAGGATGGGCTGAGCCGGAGCAGGCGCTGCTTTGGCCGCCGGTGTCCCTCCAGGGCGGAGGAGGAGCTGCAGTCTGCTCCCGAGGGATGGAAGCCTCCGTGGCCAGCAGCAGGTGGGATGTGCCTGGCGGGGAGGAGCTGTCCTCGCTCTCCAGCCGGAGCCGGGCGCACAAACGAGGTTTCCTCTGTCAGGGAAGGTGCTCCGGGTTCCTTCCCCGCGTCTCAGACTTCACTGTGATACAGACTTGAACCAATCAGTGCCCAAGAAGAAGGAAGAATATCCGGCCCTTCTCCTGCAGCCTTTCAGACAGGCTCTCCTGGCTCTGGCTTTGCCAAATCTCTTGCAGCGGGTGGCACAGCACAGCCGGTGTCCCGTGTCCCCACGCGGGGAGAGGCTCCAGGCTGCACGTCCCTGCGGGCACAGCCGTGCTCTGGACTATGGGATGAGCATCCCCACCTGCTTCCATGCCTCCCCAGCTTGGCACTTCACCCCAATGCTCCTGGGATGCCATCAGGCCAGCTCAAGATACCAAAGGACTCCGAGGCGGTGGCAGCTGGAGACAGAGCGTGTTCCTTGTCCCGTGCCACAATGCCTGGGGGCAATCCCGTGGCAACCCCATGGCAATCCCATGGCAATCCCATGGCAATCCCCTTCCTCCACGGTGCCCAGGCAGACAGGAACTGGTCCCACATCTGGGGGTTTGTGAAATTCCCACTCCATGTCCTGCTCTGAGGTTGAAGGAGGGTCCGGAGCAGGGGCCAGGGTGTGTGACCGCAGTGCCTTAGGGTGGGGCTTGTTCCCATTTCCCCTGCTCCAGGTGGGCCAGCACAGCTCAGACTGGCCCAGCAGCCCATCCCAGGTAGGGAGGGGCTGGCACAGACCCCGGGGGCTCAGCACTCCAATGGCATTTCCCTCTCTGGATCCCTTTGCCTTTTCCTGCAGTGACAGTGCAGGGGTGGCTCCATGGGGCTGAGCTGGGGGAGCTCAGCAGGGTTTTTCCCCCTTTCCCATGTCCTGTGGGGTCTGTGCTGACATGGATTGCCCTGGGATGCTGTGGGCTACACTGGGGTGCTGTGGGCTACAGGGCAGAGGAGGGGGGGGATCTATCATCAAGCTAAACTGCAAAAACAAAGCCCTGGGGCAAATCTCTCTGTGAATAAAGGCCGTGTCATAAATAGCTTTTATTATGGTTTCTAATGATGCAGTGTTTGGTGTGAGCTTTTCCAGGGGTCTCGTGTACATTTGCCTAGCAGAGTATATTCTATCCAAATCTCTGATTTTCTTGTTCCCAGTGGCACTAAGGCAGCTGTGACACTTTCAAACACGTTCCTAATGGCAAGTGAAACCAGAGTGTGTGCAGTGGCACAACTTCCCTCTGTCCCATGCTGTGCCAGGGTGATGTTTGTCTGTAAATGTCTCACATGGAAGTGGCAGGAGAGAAGTGAGAGAGACAGATTTAAATGTACATAACCATGAAAACTCCCTGGGTCAGAGTCCACACTTGGGATCCTGCTAATGAGATAAGAGAGTCTCAATAAACAACTAAGCAAACAAATCTTAACTGCCCTGCTCCCACTGAGGGCCATAGGAAGTTCAGCTCTTCCTCTGAGGGAAGCCAGCGTGCAAAGGAGATGCTCTGGAGCTCTGCAGCAGCGTGTGGGGAGGCTGGAGAAGCACCCAAACCCCCTTGCACAGAATTCCCAGCTAAACCTGAACAGCAATAAATGTGTATCCAATGCTCAGGCCTGCACAAGGAGTGTCGTGGTCCCATTTCTTCTGCAATCCCTGAGAGGTGCCAGGAGATGCTGCAGCAGCCTCAGGGGGATGCAGGAGCTGCCCAGGGCAGGGTAATTAAAGCAGTTTTGGGTAGGGAGGCAGATTCTCCCTGGGGCAGCAGCTGTGTGTAGGGATAACCCCATCACAGGCAGGCTCAGAGGGGAGGAGAGCCTGAAGGATCAGACTGAGCACAGGGCCTCAGGAGGATTTTCTAATTAAGCTTCCAGACTAATTGAGAGGATGGGAGCAGTGAGGATGGGAGGGATGTGACAAGTGCTGGGACATTCCTGCTCTCACCCCTTGGGAAGGTTCAGCCTCAGCCTCTGTGCCTTTGCTTCACTCTCCCTCTGGATCACGCCCAGTCTGGCTGGACCAGTTTAGAGCCTCTTCCTTTGGGAATCTCGGGTCTGGAAGCAGGAGATTGTTTCCCCCAAGGGAGCTGGGCAGCACCTCCTAACCCTGAGAAAATCTGCCTCTAAGCAGAGCAAACACAGCTCAAAATCCTCCTGTTAGTACCTGCACCCCCCATCCTCAGCCTGCCTCTGGTCTGCCCTCCCAGATGGGCAAATCCTGCAGAGATTTCAGCACAAACATCCCAGGGTTTTGTCTTCCACCTCTTCCCAGCTGGCAGAGAACACCAGGAGGTGGCAGGAGAATGGGGGGTGGCCAGGGGTTGACACCAAGCCCGGGGAAATCAGAGGGGTACAACATTCCAGAAGCAGTGGGACATTGCCAGTCCCTGTGGCTCATCCCAGAAGGGCAGGGAGGGAGAGCCCAGGGATTCCTTGGGAGCAGCCCAAGGGGCAGGGGACACTGCAGAGCCACCAGCCTGGGAGGTGCTGCTGCTCTGGGGACAGCCAGGACTCCTTGGAGAGCTTCAGTCTGTGCCAGGGTGTGAGGGGGGCGTGAGCCCTGGACTTGCCTCCTGTTTGTCCCCTGGGGAATGTGTCCCTTGGCTGGGATGGCTTTAGGTTCATGGTCTGGCACTGGCACTCCTGGATTGTCCCCACAGCGTCAGAGAACAGGCACCTACGTCTAGGAAGCCTCTGGGAAGGGGGACTTGCAAAGAGAAATGAGATGAAGTTCTCAAAATGAACCAACACAAAAATACAGATTTAAAAACAGGAGCCTGAACCACTTTCTATTGTTTGCTTGCAACTTTTCCTGTCACCTGGTCTGAAACACAACCTTCTCTTGTGCCAGTGGAGCCCTTGGCCTGTCCAAGTGGCCACAGGGCACAGGAACATCAGCCAAGCCTGGGCTGGACTGGCAGGAGAGGCTCAGGAGGCTCCCAGCACCAGCCCTTGCAGTGGCAGTTCCAGGTTCCACCCAGCTCCAATGTCCCTCCCTGGCATTGTCCCCAGCCCAGTGTCATCCCCTGCCTGCCCCAGCCCTGTGTCCTCACCTTCCCTCTGGTGCCCAGCACGGGGCTCAGGCCATGGGATGTTTCATTCCAGCCCCTTCTCCATGGAGCCAGGGCCCCTCCTGTCCCCCTGCCCTGCCCTGGGCTTCACACCATCCCTGCTCCCTCCCTGGGCTGGGGGATGTTGCTGCAGGGGGAAGGGCCTTTCCCTGCTGCTCTGGCAGCACTGAGGGCCCAAAGGATTCCCTGGACAGAAGCTTCCCTCCCCTCCATGTGGCTGTCACCATCCCTGCACAAGGCACAGACTGAGAGGCTTCGTGGCTGCAATGCACTGCCCCCCTGGCTACCAGAGGGGACAGGTCCTGCTGGCCCTACCCTGCCCGGTCCCTGCAGCCCAGGCAGGAGGAGCCTGGCTCATCCCAGGGCTCAGCTGGGGCAGTTTAACACCAAACAGCTTTCACCTGGAGCAGGCAGTCTGGGGGCAGGTCTTCAACCACCCCTGCATTGCCTTCAGGGTGTGTTTATAAACCCACATCCCCCTCACCCTGAGGGCTTTCTCTCTCTCTCTTTCTTTCCTATCTCTTTTTTTTTTTCTTTTTTTTTTTTTTTTTTTGCCTTTGTGTTTTGGGAGCCTTAGTTTGGGACTGAGGGGGAATTTGGGAGTTGCTACCTTGAGGTGTCTGGGATGTACTGCTAGAAGTTAGAATTTCCACCCTTCCAGTGCTACCAAGCAGGTAAGGACACAAAACCACCCCTTCCAGTGCCCCTGGGCTGGGTTTGGGGGCTGCAGCCCAGAGCAGGGCTCTGTCCCAGGGCTGGCGTGGTCAGGGTGTCCCAGCACTGTCCTTTTCCAGGTGAAGGACAATGTCTTCCCATGACTCTGGAGTGGCCTTGGGGCTCGACTCCCAGCCCAGCTGCAGCACTCCAGTGCCTGTCCCAAGGAATTCCTTCCTGGCACGGCCTCTCCCTTCCCCGTGGAGCTGCTCCCTCTCCCTGCTCGGCCAGGAGGGCGTCGTGGAGAGCTACACTGGGTACGTGGGGAGGGGCTGAGCCTGCTCCTTGCATATGTCTGTCCTCAACGGGACTGGGACGTGTCCCTGATCTGGGATGTGTTTAATTCAGTCTGGGATGTGTTTAATTCAGCCTGGCTCTCCTGGGATGCTGACAAGGCACAGGCTGGAGCTGTTCCCTGTACCCAGGGTAGCCCTGCGTGCCCGTGGTGTCTCTGCTGTCCCACCCTGGCCCAGGCAGCAGCTCAGCCCTGTGTCCCCACTGCTGTGCAGGGACTCCTGTGAGCTGGGGGTGGCTCTGCTGGACTGCAGCTGCTCGGCCCCAGACCCGCAGCTGGTGCGCAGGATCGTGGCCCAGGTGGAGTTCTACCTGTCGGACGAGAACCTGGCCAAGGACGCCTTCCTCCTCAAACACGTGCAGAAGAACAAGATGGGCTTTGTCAGCATCAAGCTGCTGACATCCTTCAAGAAGGTGGGTGCTGGGTGCTGGTGAGCAGAGCTGGACTCTGCCCTCAATACCCTGCAGCAGCTCTGCTCCCAGGGAGGGGGGCTGGGGGAGCAGGGAACACTCCTCAAAACACCCCCAGGGCTGGATTCACATCTTCTACCCACACTTCCCCTGGACTGCTTTGGAAGTGATCATCCCTTAACTTAAAAAAAAAACCAAACAAACAAACAAAAAAAAAACCACCAGGGAAGTGCTGGTGGTGTAGCTTAGGGGGAAGTTGTGGCCCCTTGCCAGAGCCTAGGGGACACCAGGGATTGTCTACAGATCCCCAAGCTGCTCCTGTAGAAAGGGGATATTGCCGTGGGGGACATTGGATGGGGTCCCAGCCTGCCTGGGGGTGGGTTTAGGGTCCCTGCCTGGGGAGAGCAGGGCACAGAGACAGACTGACGGGGATTCCACCCCCTCTGCACAGGTGAAATACCTGACCCGGGACTGGCGCCTCACCCTCTACGCCCTCAAGTTCTCAGCGCTGCTGGAGGTGAACAAGGAGGGCACCAAAGTGAGGCGGCGGCTCCCCATCCCCGAGTACCTGCTGAGCGTCCCCCCCAGCAAACTGCTGCTGGCCTGGGAGCTGCAGCCGCGGGAGCAGGACCTGCCTGTGCAGAAAAACTTCCTGGAGACCATCACGAGGATGTTCAGCCCCTTCGGCGCCATCGCCTCCATCCGCCTGCTGCGGCCCGGCCGCAAGCTGCCCTCGGACGTGCGCAAGTTCTGCTCGCGGTTCCCCGAGCTGCTGAGCCGCTGCTGTGCCCTGGTGGAGTACGAGAGCCTGGAGAGCGCCCGCAGAGCCTTCGAGAGCCTCGGGCAGCGCGACTGGCACAGCATCAGGGTGGTGCGGCTCTGCGGAAAAGGGGGCAAGAAGAAACCCGGGGAGGAGCGGCCGGGGTGGAAGGGGGCTCTGCCCTTCCCCTGCAGCCTCGAGGATTCCCTGCCCAGCAGCTCTCCGCAGCGCGATGATGCCTCGGGCTCGCTGTCCCTGCTTCTGAACCAGGATCTAATGGCACCGACCTGGCTTGGCAGCGACTTCACGGCTGGGAATTCCAGCGCTTTCCCCAGCAAAGGCTTCTCTCCGCTCGGGGCGGGCACCGAGAGCCGCCGGGCCAGCGCCGCGGGCTCCTGGAGCCCCTGGGCCAGCGGCCTCTGTGCCGCTCCCAGCACTGCCCTGGCTGCACCGTGGGGCTCCGAGCCCCTCGGGCTGTGGGACGGGGTCCTGCGGCTGCCCCGCAGCCCCCAGGGCACCGCGGGCTTCGGCAGTAGCTTCGCGAGAGAGGAGCTCGCCCTCCGGCGCTGAAACTCCTTCCAATTCACGGTTCATTATTTTGTTTCTCTTCCCTTCTCTCGAGCAGAAGAATTTTCTATGGCCCTGCGAGCTGTGGGCAGTGGCAGTGCAGCTGATCCAGGGGACAGAAGTTTTGGGGCAGGGACGATGCTCGAGGCAGACGCTGAGCAGCAGCAGGAGCTGTGCCATGCTGTGCTCATGCCAGTGGGACTGTGCTTGCTCAGGGCCCAGAGCTGGGTTTGGGGTCCAGGTTTTGGATGAGAAATGGACAATAAAGAGAGATGAAGTTTCCAGGCACTCTCTGGTTGTTGCTGTGATTCCTTTCTTTGGTTTTTTCCCCCTTTCCAGGTCTTGCTGCTGCCTGAGGTGGGGCCAGACAAGGCAAGGAGGGTCCCTGCCTGCCTGCAGCTGCCTCCCTTGCTGTCCTTGGGGTGGTGGGGACACCGAGGGGTGCCCAGGAGAGGTGGCCCAGGTTGACTGAGCCTGAGAAAGACAAGAGGAGTTATGGCTGTGGTGGCAGGGTGTGGTTCCTCCTGGCTGTTGTCTGCTCAAGGCTCTTTGGCATCTCTCAGGATGGAATGTGGGGGCTTCTTGTGTCCCTCCTGCTCCCACAGCCTCCCCAGCTCCTCTGGGAAAGGGTTAAGGGAGGCTACAGGCAGCTCTCGGGGTCTGCCAGTGCCCTTGGTCTGTGCCCAGAGCTGGGATGAGTCCCATGCCTGCAGGGCTGGTGAGGGGATGGGGTCACACCTTGTGAGAGGAGAGGTTTGAGGGCAGTCCCTGCAGTCAGGATGAGGGGGATGGAAAACCAGGCAGGTTGTGCTGCCCATCACCCAGCCAGGACCCTGGCACTGAGGAGTTGTTCTCTAGCTAGTGAGGAGAATTCTCTGGATCAGGAATTCCTTGTCCTTGTGGTGAATTTGAGCCTCCCAAACCCCTGCTGGGAATGGCCTCTTGCTGGGGCAAGCAGGTCTGGGAAATTCCTGAAGTCTGCTGGAGAGAACTTCTTGTCACACGTGCTCAGGGAGCCACCAGGAAAGATGCTGGTGGATGGTCTTGGGCCCAGTGCTCCTGAAGTGGTTGAGTTGAATGCTGTCAGTGTGAGGAGAAAGATGGACACCAGAGCTGCTTCCCAAGACTTGGAGAGAGGAAATGTTCTGCTCCTCAGGGAGCTGCTCAGCAGAGTTCCCTGGGAATCTTCAAGAGGCTTCTTTGTGAACCTCCAGATAAGGTAATTCCTGGGTCTGGAGCCCCCCTCCTGTTCCCACTGTGGCAGGGTGAAACCATCCTCTCCCTGCTCTCCACACCACACCACTCTGGATCCTGGTTTTCAACAAAAATATCCTTTTTATTGACATCTCTCTCAGTGCTCCAAACACATCCCTCAGCGACTGCAGCCAGACAGGAGCTTTGGGGCCTTGGAGCCCCCACAGACTTCAGGCTTCTCCCCCTGCCAGAGAGCAGCCATTAGAGCCCCAGCAGGGATGGGGATGTGTCCCCAAGGCCTGCTGCCCCCCCAGAGCCTTGTCCTACCTCGTAGAGGTGACAAACCAGCCCCAGCAGCGAGGCCTCTGCCTGTGCCTGCAGCTCATCCGTGTGCTTCTGTGGGGGGACGCAGGGCTGGTCAGGGGGGTCCCCACGGTGTCCCAGCCCTACCTGGAACCCTGGTACCCCCCTGCCATACCCCATTGACGGTGATCCAGGGCACGTACTGGTGTGGGGGCTGCAGTGCATCGGTCACTTGGGCGTTGTGGTGCATCAGGGCCATCCCTGTGTCCCCCTGCACGCAGGCGGTGATGCGGCCACTGTCCAGCTCTGGGGCGTAGATCTGCAGGCACTGCCGGGGACAGGGGGGCGGTCAGGGGGGCAGGGGCACCCCCACAGTGGGGCACGAGGGGCGGGGAGGGGGACATACAGCCTCCAGGTTCTTGGTGACAGAGCTGCCCGACTCCAGGCAGAAGATGAGAGCGAAGTAGGTGCTGAAGTTCTGGGCCTCGTGCATCAGGCAGGCCTACGGGGACAGGGTGGGCGGTGAGGGGCCGCTGGACCCCCCCGTGCCAGCACCGTGGGAACGGGGACCGTCACCTCCATCATGTTGCCCAAACACTCCTCGGGGCCGTGCTGGCACTTGAAGTCCCACCTGCCGCTGACGTTCCTCTCCTGCGGGACCAACCGGTCTGAGCGGGGCCGCGGCAGCGGGGCGAGCCCGCGGCGTCGGGAGGGCCGCCTCCTACCTGGGCGTTGCCGTAGGGCACCAGGGTGATGTTCAGCATCTCTTCGGGCAGCAGCAGCCAGGTGGGGAAGAGCTTGAGGACCAGGAACTGGCGGCAGGCCGGGCACAGGCTCTCGTAGTACAGGCTCAGCTGCACGGGCGCGGCCGCGGGGCGCGGGAGGCTGGGACAGCGGCTCTGCACCTGCACACGGGAGGGTTTCGGGGTGCACGGGGCGGATATGGCTGCAGCCCCCCATCCCAGTGTCTCGACAAAGCTCCGGGGATGCAGGGAAGAAAGGGGATATGAGGGTGTGCAGGGCTAGAGGGAAGTGAGAGTGGCCGGGAGCTTTCTGCTGCCACAGGATCCTGTGCGTGGCTGACACCCAGCGCTGGGGCTTTCCACCAGAACTTCCCCAAAACATTTCAGGGGAAAACAAATTTAGACCAGGACATGCCTGGGTGGGGGTACGGCCCAGCACCCACTGCCAGGGGGAAGCTGCGGCCCCGTGGGGCTCACAGGGCGCTGCCACCGCCCGACTCTGTTTGGGGCAGAAAAAGCCGAAACGCGGTTTTACACTGAAAAAGCAGAAGTGCCAGCGGTAGCTGAAAGGGGCCGCGGTCAGGGTCCGGCTGGACCGCAGCCATTCCCCAGGGATGCTGGGCAATGCCGTGGTGCCCGTGTGGCACCGGAGGCTCTGAGCATCCCTGCGGGTGTGACAGCCTGTGCCTCAGCGATGCTCGCAGCTGGCACTCGCTCCGGGTATCGTGGCCAGGCGCTGCCCCAACCCTGTCCCCGCGTCCCTCGTCCCTGCTGCGGGGCAGGCGGGAGGTGGCCCCCTGCCCTTGTCCCACCCAGGGAGGTGGCCGGCTGACCCTGCCCTTGTCCCCAGCCCCGGCAGCAGCAGCGGCTCTGACCTGGCAGGCGGCGGCGGTGTCCCTCGAGCTGCACCAGCGGTGGGCAGGGTAATCACAGCCGGGGGGGGCCACGCCGAGCCCCGGGGCCACCAGGGCCACCAGCGCCAGGACAGCCAGCGGCACCGTGGGGGCCATGAGGACGCCGGGGTGACGCGGAAATGAGCCCGTCCCAGCGGGGGCTTTTAAAGCTGGGCTGTGCCCGCCTCCCTGCGCCCTTCCTGCCCTTGTGCCGCCCCAGCCGCCGCCTCCCGTGACGCCGCCGCCCCACGTGGGGCCGCCGGGTCCGGCCACCGGGTCCCCGCTGTCCCCTGACTGCAGCTCGGGGCTCATAGCCCTGCCCGCAGCCACCGGGTCCCCGCTGTCCCCTGACTGCAGCTCGGGGCTCACAGCCCTGCCCGCAGCCACCGGGTCCCCGCTGTCCCCTGACTGCAGCTCGGGGCTCATAGCCCTGCCCGCAGCCACCGAGTCCCCGCTGTCCCCTGACTGCAGCTACCGAGTCCTCGCTGTCCCCAGAGCTGCGGCTTGGGGCTCACGACCCGAGCCCCCGCGGGTTGTGACAGGTCGGGCAGTGAAACCCAGCCTGGAGCTGGAGCTCCCCGAGCAGGGAAGCGGGGCTGGCTCCCAGCACAGCCCCCGGGCGGTTCCGGGTGCGTGAAGGAGATGCAGCCCAAGACATCCCGAGCTCAGCTGCGGGGCCGGGGGAGGAGGAACCTCGTCGCTCCCCGGTTTGTAGCCGCTGTTTCCGGCCGTTTCTCAGCCCTCGTCCACACGTGCCCCAGCCCTACAAAGCCGGGAGCACAATCCTGGCACGATGGGTCACATCCTGCACCCAGCCCAGAAACTGGGGCACAGCCCCACCACCCTCCTGCCCCCGCACAACCTCCCACAGCAATCCAGCAGCCTGGTTCATTAACTCTGTTTATTTCCTTTTTTTTTTTTTTTTTTTTTTTGTTGTTTTCGTGGGTTTTTTCAAAGTACCGTACAAAAAAAAAAAATCCTCTTACAGTAACAAATACTGGGTTTACATTAGTAAACATCAACAGAAAGGGCAGAGAGCACTACTGCTGGTAACGGACAGCTCGGGGGGCAGGTTATTCTTTATTGCATATACCTAGAAACTAAAACCTCACGCAGCCGCCACATCCTCTCCGAGCACAGAGCCTCCACTGGCACCGTGGAGTTACATGGGGGAGCCTGGAGCCCCCCAAGAGCAGGGACACGGAGGGACAAGCCCCAAACTGTGCCCCGGGGAGCAGGAACAGCCATGTGGCACCCACGGGATGCGGGTGTGCGGCTCAGCTGGGGGACGTGGGGGTCACAAGCAGCAAAGCACAGCCCAGCGCCTCGAAACACAGCCGGGTTCAGAACGAGCCAAAGCAGCAAAGGACAAATCACAACGAGCTGATGCTGGGGGAGCTCCGGGCTGGGCTTCCACCCCGGGGAGAGCAGGAAAGCTGCTGTTCAGGGAGCCAAGTGAAGCACCGTCAGGGAAAGGCAGCCCTGGGGAAGGGCATCTTCCTCCTCGTCGTACACAGGACGTGAGCAGTGCCCTGTCAAGCACAGGCTGCCAGTGGGCAAGGAAGGCAGTGCTGGAAGGTGCAGAGGGGTCACTGTGACCCCCCCTTGGGCTGTGGCTGGACAGCAGGAAGGGACAGCACGGGGACAACAACAGAAATTCAGCCAAAAGGATAAAAACACAGGATAAAGAGAAGCTGGAATTTCCCTGGGCAGCAGAGCCAGGTGAGCACCAAGCGAGTGTTGACAGGTGACAGCTTCAAGCTGAGACTCTTCCAGATGCTCAGCAGGTCCTGGCATGAGCGGGGAGCAACACCCCCAGGCAGGACTGGCCCCAAGCTCACATTCAGGAGTGGTGGTGGAGGAATGTGGGAGCCCATGGGATGAGAGGCTGAGGATCCCATCTGCCTGCAGCCTGTCCTGTGATGTGGGGATGTGCTGGAAGTGCAGGGACAAGCACAGGACCAGCAGAGTCCCCAGGCTGAAAAGGTGTGGAACACTAACAAAGCTTTGGAGTGTTGGTGCAGCCCCCTGGCCACTCCACAGGCCCCAGGAGGCCTCTGGACAGAGCTGTGAGGACTGAGCCTCCCTGCCCCAGTCCCACGTGCCCTAATCTCTCACGTGCCCAAGTCCAAACTATTCCCTTAATCATCCCTGGCAGCTTTTCCCAAGTTATCCCCGAAGCCAACCACAGCCTCTCCTGGGCCGTGCCCCCACAGCTCCCTTGACCCACTGCCTGCACCTGAACACCAAACACTGACAAACCAAACCCAAAAACCAGGCCCAGGGCCTGGAGAGGACATGCAGGGCAGGGAACAGGGCTGTACAGTTGGGCATAGGAGAGCTGCCACAAGCAACAGGAATGGGACGTTTGCTCCAGCAGCCCCAGCTCCAAAAGGATCTGGGGACCAGCCCAGAGCAAGGCAAGCAGCAGAGTTGGCTGGGGAGGGAGGGACAGTGCGGTCCCCAAGGCAGGGGGCACATCAAGGACAGGATGCAGGCACAGCATGAGCACAGAGCACCCCATGGATCCGGCAGAATCCAAGCTGCAACGGGAAACAGAAGTGCCAAAGTCCACGGCATCCACCAGCCTGTCCCAAGGAGGAGCCTCCAAGAGGGAATGAGCCACTCTGGCAAATCAAGAGGACCAAGACTGCTCTCCTCCAGCCAGGCAGCTGAGATAACCCAGGAAAGCCAATGCCACCACGGCCTCAACTCTCAGCTCAGCTTTTAAAGCTCTTCTAGGCCCACCTGGGCTGCCCTGGGGCCCTCTGAGCTGGGACACAGCACCCTGCCCCAGCCCCATACAGTACCCACGATTGTTAAGTGCTTTGCATACGTAGTTCACCATCATGCAGATACATTTCAGCATGCCCTGGGCCCCACAGATGTGTCCTCCTGCAGCAGAGAGGTCCTTCATTGCAGGTAGGGCTCGTAGTGTGCGTTGGACTCCAGCCCTCTCCTGCTTCAGCTGCAGGGCCCGGGGCTGTGGCAGCCTGGCAGCTGCTGCCCACGCTGGGGGTGGCACTGGGGGCTCAGCAAACACCAGCACCAGGAGAGCAGCTGGTCACAAAAAGAACCATATTTACAGAGCTACAGTCAGCTTCAATGGGTTATGTGTGCAGAGAGTCACCGCAACCAGCCGGAAACAACGAGCTGTGCATCCCACAGATCCTGCCAGGAAAAACACGGGTACCAACAGGGGTTTCACAGCTTTGCTGGCACAACTGAGGTGGGAGATTCACGGCTAAGCAGATCCTCCCTGCCCAGACAGCAACACTCCAGAGGTGGTTATGACAAGAGGGAATGGTGGCGAGGTGGGGCACAGCACGGAGTGAAGATCTCGGCCGGGAAGCCGCATGGAGGATGAGGTTTCTCCTTCCTGAATGTGTCTCTGCATGCAAGAGCAGCACCCCTCGTACCAGACACCATCACAGCCTGCGAGGCCACCAAGGGAAGAGTGAGGGATGTGCACACACTCAGTGGAGCCTCCTCCTCTGCCTCCTCCAGTGTCCAGGCAGGGAACCCCTCGGTCACAGCACCGAGGAATCAGGAACCAAAGCTCTACAGTGATGCGTAGCGGGGCGACCTGCCAGCAAGAAGGGGATCTGACCTGCTTGTCAGGGAAGGGGAGGGGGCTGTGCTCACCTCCAGCAATTCAATCACAACTGGATCCCACCTCCTAGAGGCTGGAGCCCACTGCGAATCTACAGCCCAGCCTTTGTGTCCCATCAGCCAACACGGGTTTCAGCTACTGACCAAGAGGGACATCAGGAACGGTCACAGACATCTCAGAGGCTCTGAAGGGGCAGGAGCACAGAGACTCAACTATACAGGGTGCAAGAGTCCAGAGCCAGAAAGCAGTGCCCTGGGGAGAAGCTGAAGGCAGCTGTTGTGTTGTGCATGGGCTGCTCATCTGGCTGGTGGCTGGGAAAGGACCGGGTGAGCCAGCGTGACATTCAGGGAGTCATTGTGCTGCACCAGGGACGTGTGCTTGTAGTGCAAGACCAGGTCCTTGAGGGAGGCATAGAGGTTGTAGGGTTCAGCAAACCCATAGCCCGTCGCCGTCTTGTAGATCACGCAGTGCTTGGTGTCACCATCCACCCTGCCAGGGAGACACAGGAGCCTGGGTCAGCCGTGGGACAGGGGAGCACAAGCAGGGCCACCAAAGCAGCGTGAAGATGCAGCTGGCCCTGGCAGGAGAAGCCAAGGCAGATGGGAACTGTCACCTCCAGCATCTGGAGGGTGGAGCGATGTGGGAATACAACCTGGGCCAGCCCCATCCCATCCCATCCCATCCCATCCCATCCCATCCCATCCCATCCCATCCCATCCCATC
>JAOTQP010001122.1:2291965-2310023 GCA_026413545.1 Cichladusa arquata
CATCCCATCCCATCCCATCCCATCCCATCCCATCCCATCCCATCCCATCCCATCCCATCCCATCCCATCCCATGCCATCCCACGCCATCCCACGCCATCCCATGCCATCCCATCTGCACAGGGATACTCACACCACAGAGCAGGCATAGCACCCCTTCTGGCTGCTCTCACGGATCAGGAAGGTGCCGTCCCGTTTCCCACACAGCATCTCCTCTGCCTGCACACGGTTGATCTTCCCCACGTACCACGTCCGCTCCTCGTGGTGGGGCAGCTCCTCCTCGTCATCCATCATGGAGTACTGACTGCAATGGAGCACAGGCAGGGTCAGATTCCCTGAATTCGGGTGTGTGGCCCCCACATCTCCCCACACCGCTAGCTGCCATCGCCCATCTGGCAGGGAAGACATCCCCAGCCCCCAGGCAGGATTTGCCCAGGGGCACAGCACAGGCAGAACCAGCTGCACAGCCTGTGCTCCCACATCCCCCAAACCCCACAGCACACGAGCAGGACACTCACTCCTCTGTCTCGTTCTTGATGCCCAGCCACTCGTTGATCTTCTTCTGCCGGGCACCCTTCTGCGTCAGCCACCTGGGGAAGGAGGGCAGAGCTGAGCGCGGCTGCGGCGAGCCCCGGGCGTGGCCATCAGCAGAGGGCAGCAGCCGCCGCTGCCGGGGCCCGCCGAGCCCCGAGGCCGCGCTGTGGGAGCGGCTCCTGCCCGCAGCGGGCTGCGAGCCGGTCCAACGAGCCGCGGAGCCCCGGGGGAGGCAGCTGGATGGCTCCCGGGCCGGGCTCCAGGGGCACTACGTACACCAAGTACTGGTCCCGCAGCTTGCGCAGCTGCATCAGGTCTGGCTTGAGGCTGTTCATGCGCTTGTCGATCTCCCGGTTCTCCGAGGCTTGTTTCTTCAGGTCCTGCTCCAGCTTCATCTTGCTATCGTGGATCTCTGTGATGCGGGACTTGAGCTTCTCCGAGTTCATGAGGATCCTGGGAGAGAGAGGGGGGTTTAGGCTGTGAGCCAGAGTGGGGGAGGCAGAGGAGGCAGCCTGCCAGCTCCAGCCCACAGCATGCTGCTGGAGAGACAAGGAGTCCACGTGCCTCGGCTCTGTGCTGAGCCAGGAGGATCCTTCCAGCCCCTGGGGCCCTTCTCCAGGCAGAGCAGGCCACCACCACCCCCATCCTCACCGTTGCACCTCCTTCTCATTGCCCTCCCTCCGGAAGCGCTCGATGTACTCCTTGCTGCACTTCTCCTGTGTCTGACACTGCTCCTCAAAGATCTTGATCGTCTCATTGAAGGCCTCGATTGCAGTCCTCTTCATCTGCAGCTCCTGGGGAGAACGGAGGAAAAAGCTGAGGAACATTTTTGCACATTTGCATCCCTTCTTTCAACTTCCCCAAAGCAGCTCTGTCCTTGCTGCAGGCAAAATATACCCCTCATCAAAGCCTGTCCTCTGGAGAGTCCCTGCAAGTCTATGAGGTGACAAATGAGGCAACAGGTGCCATGTCTCTCGTCTCCCCTGTGCCCAGCAGGGTGGCTGCCAGCACTCAGGGGGTGACAGAGCAGCCCTTGGGGGTCTCAGGCAGAGCCCACCTACCTGGGACGTGCGTGTGTACTCCTCATACAGCAGGTCGTACTCCCAGCTCTTGTCCTGGTACTGCTGGTGATAAACCTTCAGCTGCTCCCCCACAGCTTCCACGCTGTCCTCCTTCACCACCTGGTCCTGCCATAGGCACAGCCCCAGTCAGGACCTGCTCCAGCTGGTCCCACAAAACCCCACAACAAAACATTCCAGCACACAGGGAAAGGGATGGGACACTGTCATCTACCAAAGGGGCAGGGATGGACGAACAAACGCCCCTGGTTCAGGCTGTGCTCACCAACCATGTCCCTGCAGCACAGGCCTCACCTGCTGGTACTTGGAGATGGGGTAGAGCAGCCTGGTGTCCAGCTTGGCGTTGTACTGGGCGAGTGACTCGTGCCGGTAGTGGGTGATGAGCTCCACCACCGAGCCGAAAGTCAGGGGCTCTGAGAAGCCGTACTTGCCTTCCCGATGGAAGATCTTGATCAGCTTGTTATTGCCTCCCTTCCTGTAGCGGAGGGGAGAGGAGAGGGCACTTACCACCACCCCAGCACCCTACACTAGCCAGAGACCTTGGCATCCCTGCAGCTGGAAGCACAGGGACACGTCCCAAGAGCTGCACCCCTGAGGCTCCCAGGGGATGCCAGCTCCCAGAGGCTCCCAAAGCCCTACCTGAGTGTGAGTGTGTATTCCCCCTGGATCTTGCTGGAGGCATCACGCACCAAGAAGGTCCCATCTGGTGTGTCCCGGAGCTTCTCGTTCACCTCCTCCCTGCAAGGAACAGGATTGTCATGGCCTGGGAGGTGGCCCCAAGGCTCACCTGATGGACAGAGCACCCCAGGCGTGAGCTGCCAGTCACCCCCTTACCGAGAAATGTCCCCCCAGTACCACTCGGCGTCCTGCAAGGGCGCGTTGTTCCCGTTGGCCAGGCTGGCTGCGCTGGGCTTTGGCTTTGGTGGTTTGGGAGGCAGGGCTGTGAGAGGAGGAGGGATGAAACAGGATAAGCCCAAATCCCAGCTCCCCACTGGCAATCCCTTAGAATGCTGAGTCCCTCTCCCTGCAGTGACTGGAAGGCCCCTTGGCCACCCCCACTCCTGGAGCTGCTCCAGGCACATCTCCAGCAGCTGAACACCTTGAGCTGGCCTCCAGGCACAGCTGGGCTACCAAAACACCCTGGGCAACCCAATCATGGGGGCAGAGAGTCCACACCCACACATGCCAGTGCCTCAGGCCCCAAGGAAGGGGTATCTCAGTACCTGGAGGCAACTGTTCTGGCTCCACCTCCTTCGTCTGCAGAAGTGTCTCCAGAAACAGCACAGAGAAGTCAGGGCTCAGCTCTGGGCTGCAGGGAGAGAAGAGGCAGGTTAAGCACAGCAGTTGTGGGGTAGAACATGGCTCTGCTCCTATATCCCCTGCGGTCAGCTGGTTCATCCCAGCTGCCAGACCCCAGGCTGACAGGGCAGCGAGGGCTCTGTCCCAGCTCTGAGTCCCACCTGTGTGTGCTGCCAGCAGTTTAATCCCACGTGCAGCCCAGCAGGGGCCGTGGGCAGCCCTCTTGCTCCAGGCTGGACTCCTTGTCCTGGCAGGCACAGTGGCCAGAGCTGGGAACACTGCTGGGACCAAAAGCCTGACATACCTGGCGCCAGGCAGCCGGAGGAGAAGGGGGCCGAAGATCTCTGCCAGGGCCCGAGGGTGGAGGCTGTTGCTCTCGGCCTGCTGCGATACCTTCCCCAGATGCCGCAGCAGGAACTGCAGGGTGAGCGCGTTCTGGAGCGGCACCGCAGGCGACTCCAGGGCCAGCAGCAGCTGCTTCCGGCAATTCTCTGCCTGGGGGATCTCTGGGGAGAGAACAAGACACAAGGGAAGAGCTGGGACAGCCGGCACCACTCTCCGCACTCCGGCTGCAACACGGCACCGGAGCGCTGTCAGCAGTGGGTCATGTGCCAGGCTCCAGAGGGACAGGGCTTATTCTAACATCCCAGATGTGTCCACCCCAGCCAGCCACCCATTCCCCAGGCAGCCAGGGGAGGCCCTTACCCTGCAGGATGCGAAGGATATCTCCATGCACTGACAATGGCACCACAGGGGAGGGCAGGTCCTGCAGGTAACCTCGCAGTGCCTCGCCCAAGGAGTGCACGTCCAGCGGCTCCAGGTCACCCAGGGTCCAATCTGTCAGGGCACAGATTTCCCATGGGAGGGTGAACACAGCACTGGTGCTGCCAACACCCATCCCAGAAACCATCACACAGCAGCCAGCTATTGTGAGAGCTCACCAGCACCATGAGGGAGCTCAGGCAGCCTTCAGGCAGCCCATGTTACAGAGGATGTGCATCCCAGAAATAAGCTGGCTCTGGGAACCCCAGCAGTTCCCCTTGGGAGAGGGCAGAGGTCATTCTGAGTATGCACAACCTTTGCCCTGAGCCCCAAAACAGGAATTCTGGGCAGGCATAGCTCGGGTGAGTTTTGCTCCCTGCTGCCAGCACAGGTCAAGCACAGACCGAGCAGCCACACACTGAACCCAACGGGAAAACACCTCCCTTAAATGTAGGATTTTGGGAAGCACATCAAGCCTGCCCCAAGAGCCCAGCTGGGCTGACAGCACAGTGTGGTTGGGGTTTGCAGGAACGTCTGTGGGAGGGGACTCGCCAGCGTGGTGCCGGATGAGGCCCCAGCCCAGGCGAGAGGCAGACGGCTCCCAGGGCTCCCCGGCAGAGACATGGGCTGCCAGCACCATGGAGCCACAGCTCCAGCCACCAAAGCGAGCTGAAAGATCCTCCCCTCCATATTAGTGGCATGACAGAGGCAGAGAAGCCTCCACCAGGCACCAGCAGAGCACCCCAAAGACAGCAGGGGACCAGCATGAGGGTTCACTTGTTTGCCTCCAAGTCTCTGGGCCAGCACCACATCCCTCTGTTGCCCCCCACAGATGGTGCCAGGAATTCCCCCCGTCCCATCCCTTCCACACGACACAGGCATGTTGGGATGGGGACAGCCCAGCCCCAGAGGCAGCGTGCTGGGAGTCAGGAACTGCCAGGGACAGGCGAGCCTGGCCTGGATTGCATTACTGCTGGCGCTGTCACATCCACTAATCTCCTCCATCTGAGCCGATTCGCCTCCACCGCGCCGAGCTGGTTCTTACCGGTTCTCAGCGCCTGCCTCAGTTCGGAGCCAGATGTCCTGTACAACATCTCGCTGTCCAAGCCTGCGGAAGGGGGGACACTGCTGTCAGCTCCAGCACAGGCACTGGTTCAGTGCCAGCCGGGCAATGGCTGTGACACAGCCAACCTGGCCTGGATGGTGTCCAAGCCAACCCCCTGCAGAAGCTGCTGCAGCCCCCTTGGCCCCCAGGACACCTGGTTCAATGGCCCCATTTCTCCACCATGGCACAGATCCAGGCTGGAAGCACTTCCCAAACCCCAGCACCCACCCAGTGTGTGTAGGTGCTGAAACCAAACACCCTCATGGGATTCAGCAGCTCAACCCAGGGATCAACATGAGAACAGCTGTGTCCTGTGGTCCCACAGAGCTCAGCTTTCATTGTGGGGTTTTGGGGTGTATCAGCCTCCCCAGTGCTCAGCATTGCCCCCTTACCTTTCTTCTCAATAGCTTCCACCAGCTTCACCAGGAGCGGCGGAGCAATCTCAGGAGGGCTGAACTGCTCCTGCAAGTCTGGCAGAGTAGACCCTGGGGGAGAGGGAGGGAGAGAAGGGCTCAGCACCAGCTCAGCCCTCAGCAGCAGAGCTGGGCCAGGGCACGACCCAGGCAACTCCCAACAGGAGCAAGGAAAGCCGTGGCTATCACTGTGAGGCTGTGGCCCAGGCAAACACAGCATGGAGCCTGTCCAGGAACCAGCACAGCACTTGTTGAGCTCCAGCTCTGACTGGGTGTGCACAGGGATATCTGCTGCTCCGTGCAGAGGCTTGGAGACAGAGCCCATCCCCCTGGGGACCCGTACCCCCCAGCAGGCAGCACAGGGGTTACCAGGGCTCCTGGAGCTCAGGCCTGGGTCCCTGCCCAGCACAGGGGCTGCGCAGGGCTGGCAGCAGAGCAGGGTGAGCTGTGATTAATCCAGCCATTCAGACAGAATGCCGTGTCAGCAAATTCCTGCCCTTGATTGCTCGTTTAACATGGAAACCGGCCCTGTGCCTCCCCCTCCCCATGAGCCCACAGCCTCTGTGCAAGCTGCTACAGGGCACAGACAGCCCGTGGCATGGCACCAGGGTCCCCCCACTCCTGAGGGATCTGCAGCCCCGTGTTGGGTGGTATTTCACTGCCACTTCCAGAAAATCTTGAGGTTCTGGCTCCAGGCACCCCTTCCCCCATGCATGCCGGGGCAGGAGCACGCAGGCCTGGCTGAGGAGCTGCCAGCAGGAGGTTTGCTGAAGGATGAGCGGTGCCAGGCTCCATCCCAATTCCAAAGGAGCACCAGCCGGAGCGGGAGGTTCCTCCAGGCTGGTCCACAGCACCTGGCAGACCCTGGGGAGCCCACAGTGGGGGAGGACACCCAGCACACTCCACTCTGCAGAGGCAGAGCCAAGAGGCTGCTCCCCATTGCGAAACAGCTCCGTTGTCATGGATCTGACCCGAACTCGCCTGGTGTGGTCTCACCACAAGGCGCAGCAAGCTGGAACTGCGCACCCAGCTCAGCCTCCTGCACCCACGGCCTCGAGGGGAGACAGGACAGCCATGGGAAGGGAAGCACACGGGTCAGGCACCCAGCAGCTCTGCAAAGGCCTGTGCTGCTGGGGAGGAGGGGACAATCCCCCACTGGAGCGAGCTCCTGGGCACGGGAAGGGGCCCAGCATGGTGTGGGTCAGTGTGGGGAAGCTGCAGGCAAGCTTCCAGGCTGGCAGCTCCCAGCCTGACCCTTGGGAAGGGCTGAAAGGAGAGTAAATACTGGCGCTGCCCACGTGGCCCGGCCGGGAATGTGCTGCTTCAGCAGGCAGCAGCTTGTCTTTTTTTGTCAGGCACAGAGCGGGAGCCAGCAGCAGCTCCTGAGCCTGCCGGGCCTCCGGGCTGGGCCGCCGCGAACAAGGCTGCTCACAGCACGGCCCGGGCAGCTGCGGAAATATTCCCCAGCCGCATTTTCCGCTCGTGTTCTCTGCGGAAGGCAAACACCAGCAGCTCGTAAATCCACTGGCAGAACGCGCTGGGGCTCGCTGCTCCGCGGGGCCAGCCCTGCTCCCGGGACAGCTGTGGGGCTGGCCCTGCTCCACTAGGGACACTGAGGGGCTAAGGGGCTCCTGCCAGCCAGGGCAGGAGCTGGGAAGCAGGGAAGGAGTTTCATGGGACTGCCAGGAGATGGTTCTGCACCTCCTGAAGTGCACACCATGAAGAAATAAGACAGACTTGGCTCAAATATGGTTTTTCCATTGCAAAAATGTGTCTCTCCAGCAGAATACAGAAATAAAGAATCACAGAATACGCTGAGCTGGAAGGGACCCACAAAGATCTTCAAGTCCAGCTCTTAAACGAATGGCCCATACAGGGATCAAACCTGCAGGCTGAGTGTAAAATAGCTCTGGGTGTTTGAACAGCCTCCCTGCAGGCCCTGCCTGTGCACGGAGTGGAGGCTGGCTCTGGGGATGCCACCACAGGGGACAGGGCTGGCACTGGTCTCACGTGCCATACCCCATGATCCATCCCTGGGCAGGATGCAGAGCCTGGCTTTTGGTTTCCTTCCCAAATTTGCCTTTTCTGTGTTTCAGGAGCTTTGGCACTCCCCAGAGACCCCACCAGTGGCTTTGACTACACAGACACACCTGCAGCAAGCCCCCTTGAGCAGAGGGGAGAGCTGAGGAGGGCAGAAATGCAGCCCCCGAGGGAGTGCTGAGATGCATGCAGGCAAGGCCAGCACAGCCAGCACAGAGCACATCCCAGGCTCCTGAGAGGAGCAGCTTTCTTGGAAAGGCAGGTTGTGAGCTGGATGACTCAGGTCAGGCTCTGGCTGCCAACCCAAACGCACGCAGGGCCCGGCCACGTTCCCACCCTGCGGAGATGTTTCCTGGGGCCGCCCCTGCGGCTCAGCAGCGAGGGAGGCAGCTGCAGGGAGCTGCACCAGCCCCACAGCCCCGGGTTCGTCAGACCCCAGAGGTGTTTTCACACAGCCAGAAGCATCTGCTGGGGTAGCCGTGGCTCCCAGGCAGACAGGGACGGGGAGGATGCAGCACTGCCAGCTGGGAGCGTTCCCTGGCACCCTGCAGCTCCTGCTGCTGACCCCACTCCTCCCATGCACACCAGCTCGAGGTCTTCGGCAAGGCAAGGGAAGGCAAAGTGTGGCTGTCACCCCTCAGACAATCACAGAACGGTTTGGATTGGAAGGGACCTTAAAAGATCACCCAGTTTAAACCCCCCTGCCTTGTGCAGGGACACCCTCCACTAGATCAGGTTGCTCCAAGCCCCATCCAGCTTGACTGGGAACACTTCCAGGGATGGGGCAGCCACAGCTGCTCTGGGAAACCTGTGCCAAGGCCTCACCACCCTCACAGTCAGGAATTTCTTCCTAACATCTAATCTGAATCTCTCCCTTTTTTAATTTAAAACTTCCCCCTTGTCCTATCTGTCTGTAAAAGAAGCCTCTCTCCCTCTTTTATATAAGCTCTCTTTAAGTACTGAAAGGCCACAATAAGGTCTCCCAGAGCCTTCTCTTCTCCAGGTGAACATCCCCAGCTCTCCCAGCCTGGGTCTCGAGCAGAGGGGCTCTAGCCCTAGCAGCATTTCTGTGGCCTCCCCTGGAGTTGCTCCAACAGATCCACATCTTTCTTGTCTAGCCCAGACTCAGACTCAGCACTGCAGATGGAGGGTCTCACAAAGGAAGAGTAGAAGGGAGAAACCCAGGAGCTGCTGAGCCCTGGCCACAGGGCTTATGTGCCTGGGAGCCAAAAAAGCAGGCAAAGAGCAGGCAGCTGCCACAGCTCCACAGGCAGGGCTAAGGCACATTGGCTCTCCTGGCCCGGGTCCGTGCCAAGGCCAGGGGGTTGGGAGGCAGCTGCAGGTGCAGGACAGCCCATGCCCAGCCCCAGGGTGGCTGCCTGGCCCCAGCGAGGGCTCAGCGACCCGCGGGGTGGGCTGGCTGCCAGGCAGACAAGCAATTAGCTCCAGTTCTCAGAAGCACTCTTTTAGACCCTGACTTTTCTCCTCTTGCCCAGAGACAAGTAATTGTGTCTCTCAGCGGGGCTGAGCAGCTCTTGGCAGGGAGCACTGCCCCAGGCGCTGCAGAGGCGGGGAGGTGGTGGTTGGGAGAGGTCAGGACTTATCCTGAAGGGAGGGAGCCTGGCAAAACTCAGTGGAGCAGGGAGAAGGACCGTGGGGATCCTGGCTGGTTGCAGAATAGAGAGAGAAAAGAATCTTGGAGATGCAAGAGTGGGACAAGGCTTGCCCCAGGAAGTCTGCTGAGCAGACTGACAAGCTGGAGGAATAGAGTGCTTTTCTCTGGGCCAGAACTGAGAGAGGCTGGCTTTTGGTTGCGAGTCAACTGCACTGCTGCAGAGATGAAGGTTTCACTGCTGTCCAATGAAGCCACTCACACACTCTCATCTGTCACACAGCGAGACTGGAGGTGTCCCAGAGCAACAGGGCACACAGCAGGGCTTACCTTGCTCCAGAGCCTCGGGCAGGCGGCAGCCGCTGGCCCCTGGTGTGGCAGGCAGGGGTCGCTGCACTCGGGGCCGGTGGGAGGGGACAGCGATTTTCACCGGCCCCACATACTCCACATAGGTGCCAGGAAAGTCCCCCTTCTGCTTGGTGCGCTCGTTGACGCCCAGGATCCACCCGATCTGATTGGGGGTCTGCTCATCTCCATCTTTGAAGCCCAAGGCTTGCAGGGCCCCCTTGCTCACGACCAGGATGTCCCCGGGCAGCAGGTCAATGTCCTCCTCGCGCTCCTTGCGGTACGGGTAGAGCGCGCGGTACTGGAAGCCGTCGGTGCTGCCCATCCTCTCTGCCGGGGGAGAAGGGCTCTGAAGAGTGAGGCAGCACGTTCCAGGTGGGAGAGGAGAGCCCTCAGAGGCAGCTCTCCCTCATCAGCACTCTGAACTGTCTGTGTGAACCCGCACCCCAGGAGCCTGGTCTGGGTGCACCGGAGCACTTAGGTGCAGCCCCTTTTCCTCAGCTTGAAACCACGATTCAACCAAATTATGGAGCAAAGGGAGAAGGAGACAAACATAATCCAGCACTGGTGAGCGGGCATGCAGCAAAGAAACCCGAGATCAGAGTCTGTTTCACCAAAAAAGCCAGTCTCTTGGAGTGTGGGGAGGAAAAGCACAGTAGGCTTCCCGCATGGAATAGCGTGGCACGCTACGTTTCCCTTCCCAGTGCCTGCAAAGAGAAGAAGAATTGTTACTGCATAGCCAGGCACCTCACACCCTTCTGACACACCAACATTCAAACCAGGGGTTCACCTGAGAGAGGCAGGACTCGTTTCTCTCCTACCTACAGCTGATGCTGAGCCCTGGATCCAAGCAGGGCATGCTAATCCTGATTTACACTCCCAAAAGCGAGTGGCTGTGGGCAGGAATGCTACCTCCTCTCTGCTACAGCCAAGCACCAGCTCTGCATCTTAAAGAGGTTCACCCCTGCTTCTTCAGCTTACCCTCCTCGCAGCACTTATGCAAACAAGGAGACAACAAGTGGGACAAAACAGCCTTTATGCAGGATAACTTTTGCATACAGAAAAGGGTGACCCTGCACCCACCAGCTGCAGGCCCTGAATAGGAGCAGAACAAACAGATTTAACCTTCCCTTGTTAAATCGATTAAATTTCACAGTTCACCTTTACATCTTGCCATGCAATCCCCCACAAAGGCATCTTCTGAAGGGAGCTGCCCACAAATGTAGGTTAACCACGCTTTCAGCAAAAGGCTTTCGAGATGCGCTGCCATTCCCACAGAGCAGCACTTCAAAGCTTCGCTCTGAGCAAAAAGTCAATTTTTGAACTTTTCAAAAGCAGAACAGCAGCAGCATCAAGTGCAGGCACAGGTTCTTTTCGCAGAGATGGAGGCAAAAGGAGTTAAAATAATCCTTAGAAGCCTTCAAGTCTACTTAGAGCTCCTAACTGCCTTTCAGCTATTCAGAGAGAAATTAAATATGCTGCCTGCCCTGCCCAGAAATCCACCAAAAAGAATAAACCTGGGTTATAACATGCTGTTGGAGAGATGTACGAGCTGGGACATTCCCACCAGCCAGGCAAGTCCTCTTTTCCCATCCCCTTCTGGCTGCACAGGCCAGTTTTCCACCTCCCTCAGGCAAATCCCAGAGTTCTGGTTCCCGCAGAAACGGTGTGCGGCCGAGGACCAGACCTACAAGGCACTGGGGGAGCCAGAACCCAGCATTCCCTGAGATCCCAGCCTTCCCCCAGAACCCAGCATCCCTTCAGAACCCAGCCTTCCCCCAGAACCCAGCATTCCCCCAGAACCCAGCACTCCTCCAGAACCCAGCACTTCTCCAGACCCCAGCATTTCCCCAGAACCCAGCATTCCCCCAGAACCCAGCCCTCCTCCAGAACCCAGCATTCCCCCAGAACCCAGCCCTCCTCCAGAACCCAGCATTCCTCCAGAACCCAGCATTCCTCCAGAACCCAGCCTTCCCCCAGAACCCAGCACTTCTCCAGACCCCAGCATTCCCCCAGAACCCAGCCTTACCCCAGAACTCAGCCTTCCTCCAGACCCCAGCCTTCCCAGGGACACCCTGGGCCTGCTCAAATGCTGCAGGTCCTGGTAAAGGCTTGGGCTGTTCTGGCCCAGAAGCCATCAAACCCAGCTCAAACTCTTGAGTTTCATCTGAAAACTATTAATGAGCAGGAAGGTGCTTCTCTGGGCTGGGAGCCTGGGCAGAGGGAGGCGAGGAGGCAAAGGGAGCCAGGACACCATTCCCAGAGGGGTCAGTGAACAACCAAGCCTGGCACAAAGCCAGGGCTGCTCCGACTGCTGGTTGGACTCTGTGACAGGCACCAACGGTGGTGATCTGCAGGATTTCAAAATAACCCTTCCAGGCCAGCAGCACATTACAGTTCATATCAGCTACAAATCCCTCTTTCCTCCTGCACGTGGGATCACCCCTGCACGTGTCACCACATCTGCACGTGCTGCCACAAAGTCTGAGATCAGGGTGAGTCCCCTGAGAGGAGCCAGCCCCACCTCTCAGCCAGGCTCTCCAGCCCGGCACCAGGGCTCCTTCCCTTGACAAGGACAAAAGGCACAAAGAGGCCATGGCACAGGAAACCTGTGCAGCAGCCAGAGCCCGCACCGCCTGCCTGAGCTCGGGCAGGCGTCCCAGCCGGGCTGTCTTTGCCATGAATGAACAGGCAGTGCCTGCGGGGAGGTGAGGCACTTGCGGCCAGAGGCGGGTGGGGAACAGGATTGAGCCTGATCCAGCTTGCTGGAGAGCTTCTCCAGAACTCCAGGAGCAGCACCAGACTGCAGAATTCATGGAGAGACCCTGCAGAGGTTTCTGATGTTCACGAGGGAAGCAGCACATCCCAGCATGGCCGCTGTGAAAGCTCCCACCATGCTGGGATGGTGGCTGCAGGGAACTCGCAGCAGAGCCCACATTTCCCCAGTCCAACCAGCCCCAGCCAGGAAAATATTACTTCATAATCTAGCACATAAAGAGAGATCTATGAGTACACTCACTGGCTGCCCCTCTGAGTGCTGCCTGTCAGGGTCCCCCAGAGCAGAGTCGCCGTGCCGGGGGCACTGTCTGAATGCCAAGGGCCTGAGTGGCCGCTGCCCGCTGGGCACGGCGCTGGCACTCCCCCTCCTCCCGGGGAGCACAGACCCCAGAGTGCACCCAGAGGCAGCAGAGCCCAGCCCCAGCAGGGTCGATGCTCCCCTGCAGGCACCCCCCCAGCTTCCACCTGTGGATCCCAGCCCCGACTCCAGGCGCCTCCGACAAGCCGGTGCAGCTGAAGAGGCTGGAAGGACAAAACGCTCAGGCCTGGCAAACTTGTTCAGTAGCTTTTAAAAGCAGATCTGCACGGAGGGGTGGGAAGAGGAGAGTGACTCCAGAGCACTGAGTGTCTCCAAAGAGCAGGTCCCACAGCTTCTTCCAACCGACTCCTTCCACAGCCTTCTTCCCTGGGGTGGGAACTCAGGCTCAGCTCGGTGCCACCACGCTCCCCATATCCCAGCAGGTCACTGGGCACACGAAAAAATCCAGAGGACTCAGAGCCAGGCTATTCCTGGAGAAGCCTCACCTGCTTTTGCCACACTCAGCCCAGGTGGGCACTGAGTGCTCGTGAACTTGAGTGAGGAGCCCCCCAGGAGACCCAAATCCTCATGGCTAATGCTGGCACCGTCCTTTCCAGGGGCAACAGTTGTCCTCTGTCCCGCCACGGACCCAGCCAGAGGCTTCCCTGGCTGAGCTGCAGGAAAGCTCTGCACCCTCGGAGAGCAGCTGACAGAATCTTTGGGGATTGGGAACACACACTTCCCAAAGCCCTGAACAGCTCTTTGGAGGGAAGGCAGCGCCGAGAGGCCAGGACACGCACGAGCCTGTCGGCTGGAAGCACACCTCCGAGCAGGAGAGAGGCAGCACCTTGCCAAAAGATTTCTGCTGGGCCCAGCTCCAGGTGTGTTGGGCTCTCGGAGAGGAACCTTGTGTGTCTGTGCTGGCGAGCACTTGCTTAGGCTGCTCTGAAAATCCCATGCATCAGACAGCTAAATACCTTCGGTAAATCTATCTCAGTGCCCAGAAACAATCCCTCGATTCATTAACTGCTGTCAATACTTTCTTTGTTTAATACATCAGTTTGAAACAAAAAACACATTACAAGTCTTTTTGTCTCTGCCCAGCACATAAATAAAAGCATCTTAACATTTTAAATGTGGTTCCTGTGCTTTTTAACCCAGTTCAAAATGCAGTTCAAAGTGCAGCTTGACTTGAAGCGAGACTGAGTTACTTTCCTTCCAGAGAGGGGAAAGAATGCATAAAAATATTTAAAAGAAGAATATGCTCAAAACAGTATACACAGCTCCCACCTCTCCAAGTTACATCAGATCCTCAGCGAGCAAAACAAACACCATATTGAGTTTGAACTGCAAGTTACAGACAAAAAGAACAAATTTTTCCTTTAATAAAAAGAGAAAATAGAACAATGCAATGATGGATGGGAATAAAAATGGTCAGGGAACTGCCTGCCATGGTGACATCTGCTGCTGCATCACATCCTTCTGACCCATGCAGCCAGGGCAGCTCTGATGGCCTCAGCTCCTGAAGCTGGCAATGGCAAGCACATCATGGATCATCCTGTGCCCACCAGCACCCAGGGCAAGAGCTTGGCAACCCCTGATTTATAGTCAGGACAATGAGCACAGCAAATCCCTGTGCTCCCAGGCAGCTCCCCAGGCCCGCTGCCTCCCCAGCAGGAACAATGACTGGAAAAACGTCTGGCGAGGCTGGAGCCATGAGCCAGGCCGTGGAAGAGGCAGCAGTGGCACGAGGAGCTGTGGGGGAAGGAGCTGGGAGAGCCTGCAGGGAGCTGGGGCGGGCGGGAAGCGGAGCTGGACGCGCTCCAGCAGCTGCCCCTGGGGACGCGGCCAGCGGAGCAGCGAGAGCTGCAGCCCGGGCAGAACACGGCGCTGCCAAGTCAGCTGGTATTTCCTTCCAAACAGGGAAAAGCTGCAGGGGAGGAGGGGAGTTATGCCTGAGCCATGCCCCAGCCAGGCATGGGACAGTCAAGGCCGTTTTCACCTCTTCTCTTCCCCAGAAATGCTTCCCCCAGCCAGCCAGATCCCCAGGAGCAGCAGCTCCTGCCCACAGCCACAAGCCACCCTCTGCCAGGTACATAGAGCATTTGCTGCTCATGCCTGAGTTTCATTAAATATTTTGCTTTATTCACCAAAGACTGAGGAAGTGAAGGAATATCTGAAATATTTCACTGAAAAGGTCAATGTCATGATGAACAGGGACACGAGGAGCTGAATAAATCAGGATGACCAACACCTTCCACGCTTTTGGGAGACCACTGGAGGTCCCAGAGATCTCCTGCTCAAAGGCTGGACAGCATGAGAGCACCTCAGGCAGTCTGTACACCTACTCCAAGTCTTCTTATACTGTCCAGAGGCTTCTCCTGACACTGAACTTCCTTGCTCCAGCTGAAACTTGTTCTTTCTTAACCACCTCACAAACTTTCTCCTCCTGCCTACAAGAGCTTTTTACTTGGCCAGAGACTTTTATTTGCTGGCAGCAAGCAGAGCACCCAACACCAGCCCCATCACCTCACTCCAGGCTGCTCTTACACCATCCCCCATGCAGCAAGAACACACTAATTCCATTTTAGGAGCATTCATGGAGCTGGCTTTAGGGATATAGAAACCCAGGAGATGTATTTTGGCAAAAAAATTACAGTTCTAAAAAAAACCTGAGTACATGAAAAAAATCCAACTGCTTTTGCTAACTTATCTGCTTAAAATCACATTCCCCAGGGTATTTGGAATTTATATGATTTATTAGCAGCTCTGCACAGCTCAGCAATCACATGAAGTAACTGACGAGGTAAGAAGCACCCAAGTTAATAGATCAGCATGATTTGGATATTGGTGAGAGAGCCAAGACCTTCCAACTGGAGAAATCCACCATCCCTTCCTCTGTCTGCTTTTCATCTTCCATTACCCAGCTACTTTAGCCCCAAGCTGTGGCTCCAGAGATTCCCAGAGGAATTAAAAGAGCCCTCGATATTATAAATACTCTTTTTCATTGTAAACACACCCCGGCACTCAGAGCTCTGACACGGCTCCAAACTGGCTCCACAAACCACTCTGCTCCTCGCCACATTCCAGCTGAGCCACGCTTTCCCTTCCAACCCAGCGCTTTTGTCCAAATGAGACCCAACTGCAGGCAGAGAGGATTTTCCTGTGTGCTTAAAACCATGTTCCAGCCAGTTGGGAACGCGGGGTTTGGGGGCAGAGATCAGCTTTAGGAGGAACGAGTCCGTGCCACAAACCGCGCAGGCAGATGGAAGCACGAGCTGCCCACGTCAAAGAGAGTCACCAAAGAAACCAAACCATGGCTTGGACTTTCCCACATCGTGGAAGGCTAGAGCAGAGCCCAGTCCAGCCTCGGGGACACACCAGCCCTTGGCATGTCAGGGAGGGGTGGGGGAATGGCCAGGAAAGCAGTGATTTAGGCTATATTTACTCAGCTGTCTCCATTCTCTGCTCTCACAGAGAAAGTCACAGGGCCAGTTCCCCAGCGGCTCCTAGAGCTGCTTGGGAAATCAAAGCCGCGCATTAGTGGGAGGAGAGGCAGCCACGGCTCCATTGAAAGGCAACGCTGGGGCCGCTCCAGCTCTTCACAGCTCCCATTTTTCGACAGTTTTGTCCCCTGGTTTTATCTCCCATCGATCACAGACCCCCAGTTTAGGAGTAGATGACCATGGGAATCTTCCTCCTCACGGGGCTGAGAAACATCCACAGGAAGAGAAGAAATGCAATGACCAACCTCCCCGGGAAGCAGTGGGGGGGCTCATGCCCGAGCCAGGGTTTGGGGGATGCTGTGCTGAGGCACAGCAAAGCCACCCTTGGGCTGAACTTGGCACATCCCTGGGGCACCAGCTCCAGCCTGGGAACTGCTGGGGGCGAACTGCCCCCAGGGGAGGGCAGGGGGAACAGGGCTGGGACCCTGAGAGGCCGCTCTTTTCTGGCTTTTCAGCTTTTCTGGCTTCACCGCTTCCAGAGGGTCCCCGGGACTCTCGGTAATGGGGACTGTGCCGTGCTGAGGGGGTCCCTGCACTGTCACCACGGTGGGGACAGCGGCACAGGGGGGAATCTGTGATGGTACTGCTGGGTTGGAGACAACCAGGACGGATCGGGGGACACAGCCCCGGCACCGGGGGGACAGGGACAGCCCGGGAGGAATCGGGGGACACAGCCCCGGCACCGGGGGGGACAGAGACAACCCGGGGGGGATCGGTAGGCACAGCCCTGGCATCACGGCGAAGCCACACGGCAGTGGCACTGCCCTGGCAGCGGGACACCCTGCGCCTGCAGCTCCCGAAGGGTGCGGGGACATCGTCGAGGCTGCCCCATGAGAGACAGAGCCTCGGCCCAGGGCCCTCCCCAGTGCTCCCCGCCGAGCCCCGGGGCGCCTCACGCTGAGGGGGTCCCGACGCCCACCCTGGGCCTGGTTCCGATCCGGGCCCGCTCTCTCCGATCCCGATCCCCCCGCTCCCGATCCCCCCGCTCCCGGCCCGTCCGCACCTCTCCGCCGGCCCCATCCGCCGCCGCTCGCCGCCAGCCCGCTGCTGCCTCCGGCCCGGCGGAGCCTTGGACAGGCCCGAGCGCTGCCGGAACGGCCCGAACCCGCCCCGGAAACAGCCGACAGCAGCCGAGAGAGTACGGAACTGCCCGAATCTATCCCGGATATAACCGAGAGCAGACGACAGAGGACGGAGCTGCCCGAAGATCCCGGCCCCGCCCCTCCGCTGGGCCGATCGCCATCGGGGCCCCGCCCCTCTCGCGAGCCGCTCCGGAAGGAGCCGAGGGGGTCCAGGGAGAGAGCGCGGGCGCGCCCCCTGGTGGCGAGCGGAGCAGGCACCGCATCGGGCACAAGGCTTGAACTGGGATTGAACCGGGATTGAACCGGGAACGGGGCATGGCACCGGGATTGAACCCGGATTTAACTGGGATTGAACCAGGAATGAGGCATAGCACTGGGATTGAACTGGTATTGAACCATGATTGAACTGGAAACAGGGCACAGCAGCATGATTGAACTGGGATTGAACTGGGAATGGAGCACAGCACCGGGATTGCACTGGAATTGAATCGGGATTGAACTGGGATTGAACCAGGAACGGGGCATAGCACCAGGATCGCACTGGGATTGTACCGGGAATGAACATAGCACTGGGATTGAACCAGGACTGAACTGGGAACAGGGCACAGCAGCAGGATTGAATTGGGATTGTACTGGGATTGAACTGGGATCGCACCGGGATTGAACCGGGATTGCACCAGGCACTGGGCACAGCAGCAGGATTGAACTGGTGTTGTATCAGGATTGCACCAGGAACAGGGCACAGCACCAGGACTACACTGGAATTGCACCGGGAGCAGGACACAGCACCAGGCACTGCACCGGGCAGTGGACACTGGGCACAGCACGGGACATGGGGCACTGCACTGGGACTGCACGGGGCAATGGGCACTGGGCACAGCACGGGACACGGGGCACTGCACTGGGATAACACCGGGCAATGGGCACTGGGCACTGGGCACAGCATGGGGCACTGCACTGGGACTGCACGGGGCAATGGGCACTGGGCACAGCACTGGGACTGCACTGGGACTGCACAGGGCAATGGGCACTGGGCACAGCACGGGACATGGGGCACTGCACTGGGACTGCACGGGGCAATGGGCACTGGGCACAGCATGGGACATGGGGCACTGCACTGGGATAACACCGGGCAATGGGCACTGGGCACAGCACGGGACATGGGGCACTGCACTGGGACTGCACAGGGCAATGGGCACTGGGCACA
>JAOTQP010001122.1:2311587-2329109 GCA_026413545.1 Cichladusa arquata
GGGGCAATGGGCACTGGGCACAGCACGGGACATGGGGCACTGCACTAGGATAACACCGGGCAATGGGCACTGGGCACAGCACGGGACATGGGGCACTGCACTGGGACTGCACGGGGCAATGGACACTGGGCATAGCACGGGACATGGGGCACTGCACTGGGACTGCACCAGCCAATGGGCACTGGGCACAGCACCGGACATGGGGCACTGCACTGGGATAACACAGGGCAATGGGCACTGGGCACAGCACGGGACATGGGGCACTGCACCGGGAGCAGAGCATGGGGCACAGATTTGGGAATGGGCCATAGCTGGGAGTGGGGCAAGGCACCAGCATGGGGCACTACTCTGGGCACAGGTCATGGCACTGGGACAGCACCAGTGGTGTGGGACACTGCTCTGGGCACTGGTACCACACGGAGCACCCACAGCCAGGACCCTTCCAGAGCCAGGCTGGGTGCCAGCCACCCCAGTGCCACTGCAGGGCCACCTCCCCTCCTGTCCCACCTGTGCTGGGACCCCGTTCACCCCTTGCCATCACCCACAGAGCAGGCACTCACTGCCCTGCACCCTCCAGTGCCACTGGACACCACACTCAGCGCAAGGGACAATTTTAATCCGACATAAAACTTCCCGAAGGTACGAACAGAGCTGGGCACTGGGCAGGAAGACACAGTCCCCTTGGCTTCTAAGACATTTCCCATTCAAAAAATCCTCTTCCCACCCTATGCACACCACCAGTGCACAGCCAAGCTGCCCCATCCCGCTGTGCCAGTGGGCAGGGGGTGCCCAGTGTCTCCCCAAAACCCCGCTGCCTTTCCAAGACCTTAATACAGAGAGTGGAGGGAGAAGCAAAGGAAACACAGAGCAGCTCTGGTTGCTCGTTTTTGGGGGAGGTTAACAGCACCAGTTGAACGGGAGAAGTGGGATACGGAGCCTGGCACAAACCACACGTGCACAAAAGAATCCAACACGCAGCCCAAAAATCCACCGGGGGCACGGTGATGCCTGATGGCAGCAGGGTTGGCAAACCAGGGATGTCCCCCTGCCACCATCACGGTGCTCAGATCACCACAGCACCAAACCACGGCAGAGGGGGGAAAGCCAGAACATGCATCAACAAATGGAAACGTTTATATCCCAGAAACTGGCAGAAATAGGGGAGAAATGCTGGGTTGAGCTGTTGTTTGTTGGATAAAGAGCAACAGGGAGGAGGGAAAGAAATGGATGAAATTCCCAAATTACGAGTGAAACAGCATAGGTGCTCACTGGGTTGGGGTGATTTTTTTTTTTTTTTTAAAAAGATTAATTGGAATTTTGTAGGTGTCTGTGCACTGACCAAGCAACACCATGGGATTTTGTGTGAGAGAAATGGAAAGAGCAAAAACTGACCCTAAAAATCCCATTAATATTCCTGTCTGTGGAATGTCTCAGTTTTCTCCACCTGGAAGGGCCAATGGAGCCAGGTAGCTATAAAACCTCTAAATTAAAATAACTGAACCTTTTTTATACCTCCTATAAGCTTATAAAATGATCCATATGCTCATCATCTGATGATCCATATGCAAAAAATATCCCCCCCCCTGCATCCCAGCCTGGAGTACCAGCATTTGGGGGATGTTGCTGTGGATTTGGGGTTTTGATTTAATTTTAAATATTAGAATTATGGGATTCTTAGGAGATCCAGGCTGTTTCCAGCTAGAATTGAAGTTAAAAAGTAGGGAAAAGCAAGTGGGTTAGAAAACAGTGGGCTGGGAGTTGGGAGACGCACGGGAAAGGCTGGGACTCCCAGAGCTGGGTTGGCCCCTGCGACAGTCCTGCACTGCCCGTTTAGCTTATAAAAAGTAATAAATTAATTAAGGAATATTTGCATCGAGTCCTTTCTGTACACAGAGGCTGGGGCCCAGCTGGGGAAACGCCGCTGCCGGAAAAGCTCCTGCGTCTCTATAAAAATATGAGAATCTTTCAGGGAGTACAAAAAGCCTTCCAGGGGGGCGAAGAGCCGGGGCACAGCCGGCCCGGCCAGGGTCCAGAGTGGCTCCGGGGACGTTTCTCTCATGGATTTGCCACACAGGACGGGGTGCTGGGGAGGCACTGGGATGCCACAGGGAGCCTGAACCATCCCTGGTGCCAGCGTGGGGCTCAGGCGTGCTTGGCCCCGCTCCACATGCCCCGGGGAGCCGGGAGATGAGCGCCCGGCGGCTCCTGGCCCTGGGCCGGCACTTGCCAGTGGCCGGGTGATCCCTGCCCGCAGTTCCGCTGCTGCTGGGAGCCACGGTCCCGGTGCTCACACCCATCCCACCACGGCAAGGCGATGCTGCTGTTCGGCTGCTCGGCGCTGCTGATGGGGTAGGAGCCCTGGCATTCCCACTCGGCCACCGCCGGCTCCTGCTCGTCGCTCTCCGAGCCCTGCACGGCGATCTGCGGCACCGTGCTGGGCTTGGGCCTCGCCGGCGGCTCCGCCGCGCCCTGCCCTTCCTCACTCTTGTCTTCGCTCCCTGCCGCCGTCTCCTGCTCGTCAAAACTCACTTCTTGAACCGCCTCTTGCTTCTTGAAGGAGTCCCGGCGCTCCGACAGGTTCAGGCGCCGCATCACCACCATCTCCTGGTCCCGGTCGTGCCTGGCGGGGTGGTACCCGTGCTCCCCGGGGTCGCCCTCCCCGATGGCCTCCCCATCCAGCGCGGACATCTCCAGCCCCAGCTTGCGGCCGCCGCCGGTTTTCTTCTCGGCCAGGATGGTGACGATCTTCTCGGCCGACTGGACGCGCTTGAGCAGGGGGGAGCGGGGGCAGTCGGCGCTGCGGGGCCGGGAGCTCTGCCGGACGATGGTGGGGGGGGACAGGGTCTTGCCCTGGAAGGAATGCGGGGTTTTGGGGTACCCGGGCAGCGGGGATGGGGAGCGCTGGGGCGAAGGCGGGCGCTGGGCCGAGGAAGGGGTGCAGGCCAGGGGCGAGGGGGGGATGCTGCTGGTGGATTTGCGACGTCCCACTTTGTAGCGCTGCCCACCCAGTTTGGGGGCCAGCCCGTGCAGGGAGCTGGGGCGCACGTGGCCGGCGGGTGACGTTGGGGTGCTGGAGGAGGGAGAGGTGCTCTGAGGGGACACAGCATCTGCCGTACAAAGAGAAAAGGTCACTGTAGGGGCAGAGTGACACGGCCTCCCCGAGGGACACGCAGCATCCTGCCCTGCCCCGAGCCAGCATCCCCCCGTGGGTACCTGAGGGCAGGTCGGGAGCGGGGCTGCGGCACGGCGTGGTGGGACCCGGGGACAGGCTGTGCGTGGGGGACTCCGGGAGGCTCTCGCTGGAGGACAGAGAGTGGTGGAGACCGGAGGAGAAGCTGCGGCTGGTGTGCAGGACCGACGACTGCTTGGAGATCTTCTTGAAAAGGGATTTTCTCCTGCTGGGGGGACAGCAATATCTTTGGCTTCTCCTTAAAGCTGTTAGTCTCAAGTCTGCTGACCTGGTGGCAGCAGCACCAGACCCCACTGGACATCCCAGTATGGCAGATCCAGAGCATCCAACCCAGTGCTGACAGGACCAGACCCCACTGGACATCCCAGCATGGCAGATCCAGAGCATTCTGCTAGTACCCCACACACTGGAACAAATGCTATTTTATCCCAGTTTTATCTACCTGTCTTGGCCATCCCTCTTCCTGCTCTTTTTACTCCTCCGTGCCATCCTTGTCTTGGAGCTGTTTTTCCGTGCAGGACCGATTTTAATGGAGGTGTTTTCCAGAGCAGTGGTCCGCAGGGCCACTTTATTCCCACTCTGGGGGATGGAAAACAAATCTTTGCAGCACCAGATCTGTGCCAGCTCCTGTTCAGCTGCCAGCAAAGGCAATGCCAGGGAGCTGCAGAATTGGCAGAGCAGAGTGGCTCTGGTCACCCACCTTCAGCAGCAGCTCCACGACGTCCCGATGGACCAAACCCAGCACGGACTCTCCATTCACGTGTGTGATGAGATCTCCTGCCCTCAGCCCAGCCTCCTGCGCAGGGCTCCCCTCCTCCACGCTCTGCAACCCAAACACAGCGATTTTATTTGGATGCAAGCCTCCTCCTGGGGTTTTCCCACTGGGAAAGGCAGAGTTTGGCACCACTAGACGCCGGGGCACGTACCCAGACCATGTGGTGGACGGTGTAGACGTCGCTGTCGCCCATGTAGACGCGGATGGCTTGCAGGGTGAAGCCGTACTTCTTCCCCGAGCTGTGGATGATGATGGGCGGCCGCAGGCTGGCGATGGCCAGCGAGGAGTCTCGGCTCGGGGAGGAGTCCCGGGAAGAGGGGTTGGATGAGAGGGAGTGAGGGGAGATGGGGCTCATCAGGGCACTACCACCAAAGTCATCTGCAAGCAGAAGGAGCCAGCTCAGCCCGGTAAAACCATGTGACAGTGGCCATGCAGGAGGATAAATCCCACGGCACACAGACCTGAGGTGATGATGAGGGACAGGGCTGAGACTGAGGCAGATTTGGGCACACGGCTGCCCAGGGAGGCTCTCTGCCTGTCTGGGATATCCCTCTGGGTGCTCAGCCGCCGGCCCCCGCTCGGCTCCAGGCTCCGGGGAGTCGAGTTCTTGGTGCCGGTGCTGTTGCTCCGCAGGCGGATGCGGTTCAGGCTGACAAGATCGGCTGCACAGAGGGGAGGAGGGAGAGTTTGGGGATGTGTAGAAGCCACCCCGTGCCATGCAGGACCCTGGCTGCCCGCAGAGAACCCCACACTGGCCCCCAGAGAACTCCACAGCCTACGCACCAGATAACGCCGACTGCTTCACCGCGCCGCCAGTCCCCGCATCCGAGTCTCCCACCACAAACTTGGGTCTCTCTGGCTTGGAGGATGCCACACAAGGGCTCTCATCCTCTGAGGAGAAGGCAAACTTGGGCATGGTGTCCAGGCTGAGGGTGCTGGGCAGGGCGGTGGGGCTGCGGCTCCGCTCGTGCCGGGAGGTGTACGGCGTGGAGCTGCCCGACGTCCAGGAGCGGAGGCTGCGTGGAAAGAGCAGGAGGGCTCAGGACAAACCAGGGTGGGCAAGGGGGGGTGGCACTGAGCCACTGCAGCACCCCCAGGACACATCCCACTGACCTCACCAAAGCCTCAGAAATAACACAAACCCCTCGGTGCCATCACAAACCTGTGATGTCAGCACAAATCCTTGGTCCCAGCACAAACCCTTGGTCCTGACACAAACCTGTGGTCCTGGCACAAACCCTGGGTCCTGGCACAAACCCTTGGTCCTGTCACAAGCCCTGGGTCCTGGCACAGCCCCGGGCACTGGCAAGAGCCCACCCCAGCAGTGCAGCCCCCTGAGCACGCACCGGGGCTCAGCGCCCGCTGGCCGGCTCCTGTCCTCGTCTCCCGAGTGCCGGTCCCACCGCTCCTCTTTGTCATCGCAGTGACTCCGGTCAGAGGAGGAGAGGCTCAGGGTGGAGTTGACTGCCAGGAATTCTGAGCTGCTGTACACCTGAGAAGGAGAGGAGCCATCAGCAAGGAGCAGAAATTTGGGAATTTGGGTGTTCTACTGTCAGCCAAGACACCAATGCTCGGCACAGCCACACTGTTTGCAGTGCCAAAGCATTTTGGGTGCTGCAGGAGGGACTGGAGCACCTTGCTGAAGCGGTGGGAGCAGGAGGAGAACTGCCCAATCTCCACTGATGATTCCTCATCGTTGGTTTCCTCATCCTCTGAATCCAAGTGACGATACCTCTCGGAGCGAGCTGAAAGCAGGAGCCAGAGGGGAAGGGATGTCACCCTGCCTGCAACACCCCACAGCCTGCCTGCAGCAGGGCCAGGTGGGACCTGCACCCACAGGGTGACAGCCCAGTCCCAAATCCCAGGGGAGTTTTAGGGGGAGGAAGCTGGTAAGGGTGAGCAGCCTGGAAATAGGATTATGTCTGCTTGGTGATTTGGGTTGTAAAGCAACCAGCTCCATCCAGGAGATTTTCATCCCCCATGGGTGCATCCAAAGTGCAGCTGGGATAATGGATTGGCAGAGGAGGAAGAGGGATGGATTTGGCCTCACTGTCAAAGTAGCTGGTGTCATCCTCTGACTCCAGCTGGGGGATGAACTCAGCCTTCTGCCGCAGCAGCCCGTTCCAGTCCAGATGGAGGAAGAAGGAATGGTGCTTCACCTCATGTGCACCTCCTGCCAGGCAGAGAACCCCGTGTCAGGAGTATGGGGCAGGATCCAGGATGCTCCCACTCCCACCCCAAACAGCACAGTGTCTCCTCCACACAGCTTAAAAAAGATGGACAGGAGCCCTGTGCAGCCTTCCTGGGGGGAACCCCGAGCAGCAGACCTCCTCTGAGCACCCTCAGCACGGTAGGACATGTTTTGGACACAAAGCCATGCAAATGTAATGGGAATCAAGGTGCCAGGTCACCCCCTGAGGGGCTGCTGTGCCTACCAGTGCCCAGGCGCTCCAGGGGACACTGCCTCAGCAACCGTGTGATCAGGTCCTGGGCATCTGCAGGGAGAGCCTCGTCCCCTTCTGGCCACATAATTTCATCTGCAAGGAAAAAGCAAAAGGGGTTTGGGGTGGCTGAAAGGATTTGGGCAACAGGAAAGTCCCCTGGGAGCTGCAGCAGGGGAAGAGCCCTCCCAAAGTGGGAATCAAAGCTTGAGGAGCCTCCTCACTGTTCAGCCAAGTGTGACAGGAAGGAATGAAGCTTCCCACCTGTTAAAGGACAAGCCTTGGCTGCTGGGAACACAAACTTGTCCCTGACACTCACCACTGATGACCTGCCCGAAGAGCTCCTCGGGGGTGTCTCCGAAGAAGGGGACGCAGCCCACCAGGAACTCGTAGAGGATGATGCCCATGGCCCACCAGTCCACGGGCTTCCCGTAGCCCTGGATGAGGATGACTTCGGGGGCAATGTACTCTGGAGTGCCACACACCTGTGTGGGAAGCAGGGGCTGACACCTCTGCAGTGACCTTTGCAGCAAATCCCCAGGTCATCTGAGATGGCAGGTCAGCCACGAGGAGTGGGACCTCGTACCTGCTTGTCCATGAACTCCCGTGTGTCCTTCTCCATGTGCCCTTCGTAGAGGTTGGTGGTCATGTTCATCAGGCCAATCTTTGACAGACCAAAGTCTGTCAGCTTTATGTGGCCCATGGAGGTGATGAGCAAACTGCAAGAGAGGACAGACACCCCACAATGCTGCTGTTTGCATCTGGGGAGACCTGAGATGGACCAGCCGCACCCCAGGGCCTCTGGTCCTGATGCAACGGCACAGAACCAGTCTCTGAGGGACAAAACCCTTCCCTTTTGCCCTTCCCCATCCAAAGCCACCCCCACCCTTGCTCAGACCTGACCCACATCCTCACTTGTCAGGTTTGAGGTCCCGGTGGACGATGCCATAGTTGTGCAGATACTCCAGTGCAAGGACCGTCTCAGCAAAGTACATCTTGGCCATGTCAACGGGCAGTGGGCCCATATTCTTCAGCAGCGTGGCACAATCCCCCCCTGTGGGAGCACAGAGGCCTCAGGGAAGGCAGTGAGGTCAGCAGGAGCAGCAGGCTCCCAGCCAGCCCCTCTGAGCAGCTGATCCCCAGGCATGGAGCACAAACGCTCTCCTAGGTGACCATGGCCACCACCTTCATCAAGATCAGGATCACAAAATCATCTCCTTGTGCTTCCCTCTGTTCCCTGGAGCAAAGCAGGGCAGGAGATGTCCAGGTGGTGCCCTTGATGCTCAGACTTTGATACCCTCCCCTCCTCCCTGCTCCGTCCAGCCCCGAGTGCTGCTCTCACCTTCCACGTACTCCATCACCATGCAGAGGTGTCGCTTCGTCTCAAAGGAGCAGAACATGCTGACCACAAAGGGGTTCTCAGCAAAGGTGAGGATATCCCTCTCCACAAACACCTGCTGGATCTGGTTCCTCAGGATGAGGTTCTGCTTGTTGATTTTCTTCAGGGCGAAGCGCTGCCGCGTCTCCCTGTGCCTTACCAGGTACACGGCCCTGGAGGAACAGCTGGACCTCAGCACAGGCCCTCCAGCCACCCCACACAGTGGGGCTGGGACAAAGAGGGGCTTTGGAGTCATTTACAGATGGAGACAACTGATGGGAACTCCCCAACTCACCCATAAGCCCCATTGCTGATCAGCTTGATGGTCTCAAAGTCCCCCTCGCAGGGTTTCCTCCGCGGGACGGTGACCGAGGGCTGGCTCTGAGGGAGACAAGGGTTTTAATGCAGGCAGGAATTCACCAGCACCATCATGTACCACCTTCAGAAGCTTCTTTCTGCCAGAGCCCTCTCCAGCCACAAACCCCAAACCAGAAGCCTAAGGTGCTCTGCAGATCAAGAGCCCACTCTGAGCTCTGTCCACTCAAGAAGCCAAATGAGGGGCTGTGAGATCTTCCCCTTGAATGCATCAATCACCCCAGGGGACAATCCAAAATGAACATCTCCCAATCTAGGACAGCTGCAAGGAGCTCTGGTGTGGGGTGAGGTGGAGGAAGCTGGAGGCTCCAGGTGGGACCACACTCACCTCACAGGTGTCATCATTCTCCGGTGTGATGGTGTTCCCACTGTCAAAGTGATCCAGCTGCCCCATTTCTGCAGATGACAGGGATGGATTTCACTTTCCTCATGCTCAACACCCCTAAAATCACCCCCTGCCCAACCACTCTCCCTCCAAACCCAGAGACTCCATGGGGATTTAGCCACATGCTTTGCTCAAGCTATCATATGGAGAAATTGAGGTCATGACGTTAAGAGGTTCAGCACAAGGTTAAACATTTATATAATTCTTTTTTTTTTTTTTGATAGTCATTCCTGCGTTCTCCAGGGATTATGATTCCCCCCCAGGGCCACGGATTAAGTGTTTTTGAGCTTAATCTGCTTTGCTGAACGTGTTGGAAGCAATAATAAGGGATGTGGGGCTGGCCAGAAGGACTTGGCCATCGTCCTGGTCCTGCTGTGACCTCCCCGCCATGACACCAGCTCAGCCCTACAGGTCTCCCTGACACCTCCCAGTGCTCAGGTGTGATCACCAGTGGCCAAACTGGGAGTCCACACTTTGCTGCAGACCTCAGAGTCCCCAGCCCAAGCGCTTCCCTACCCTCCAGTGGGTCCTTGACGAGCCCCAGTTGGCTGATGATGTATCGGGGGATATCGGTCTTTATTCCCTGTCCAACTTTGGCGTGCCCTTCTGCAGCTTCCAGGAGATGGTAAAACTCCTCTGGGTCGAACTCCTGCATGGGGAAAACCAAGCACAGTTGAGGAGAGAGATTTTGCAAAGTTGAACTTTTCCCCTAAGCCTTGCAGGTGACACTTGTCTGGGGACAGGCGTGGGATGCATCGCTCCCCCCGTCATTCCCCATGTCAAGGGTGATGGGAAAAAAAAAAGTGTCTCTGTGAGTTGGCCGAGGAAGGAAAACTAAGGGAGATGAAAATTTCATCAGGAACCACAGCACAAGGTCACTGCTTTAGAAATTCAGCAAATCAACAGCAAAAAAAAAACCCTGAAAACCACAGAATACCAGAATGGTTTGGGCTGGAAGGGAACTTAAAGTTCATTTCATTCCACCCCCTGCCATGGGCAGGGACACCTGCCTCTATCCCAGCTTGCTCCAAGCCCCATCCAACCTGGCTTTGGACACTCCAGGGATTCAGGGGCATCCTGGGGGCTTTGCCTCCTCTCCAGGCTGGCACAGACCATGAAAGACAAGACAGCAGCTTCCATGTCTTACCAGGCACTCCAGAAGTCGGGCAGGGCGGGAGATGATGATCAGCAGCTTCCTCACCAGCTGGTCAATGAACTTCACTTCCTCGCTCTCAGAACGCTCCTGGGCCTGTTGGGGATGGAGACAGAAGCCAGGTGTCTCTTGGTGGCCTCAGGAGGTGGCCCCAGGCAGGGAACTGCCCCGTACTCACGTCTCGGAGCATCTTCTCCAGTTTCTCCTGCAGCTCCATGAAGTAGCGGGAGGTGATGAGAGCTCCCTGGGACTTGGCCAGGCAGTCTCGGGCCAGCTCGATGATCTGGTGGTGGATGAAGCCCAGCACCCCATCAGCCAGGGGCAAGGTGCTGCTGGGGGAGAAGTTTGTGATGGTGTCCTGCAGCCGCTCTTCCATCTGGGCTGTGGCCTGCAAGGAGGAGTGGATGGTGATGGCCAGGAACACACGGCCCCCTGCCATGGGTTTGGCCAGCCAGGATCTCACCCTACAAACTCCTGCACTGGCTTTTATCAGTCATAATCTCACCCTACAAACTCCTGCACTGGGTTTTATCAATCAAGATCTCATCCTACCATCCCACCTCCTGCACTGGTTTTATCAGTCAGGATCTCACCCTATAAATTCATGCACTGGGTTTTATCAGGATCTCATCCTACCATCCCCTGCATTTTATTTGACCATCCAGGATCTCACCCTACCTCTTGCAGTGAGTTTTATCAATCAGGATCTCACCCTACCACCTCCTGCACTAGGTTTTATCAGTCAGCACAGGTTTTACCAGTCCTGCACTGGGTTTTATGAGGATCTCATCCTACCATCCCCTGCATTTGATTTGACCATCCAGGATCTCACTCTACCTCCTGGATCATGTTTGGCCATCCAGGATCTCAATCTACCACCTCCTGCATTGGGTTTTATCAGTCAGCACAGGTTTTATCAGTCCTGCACTGGGTTTTATCAGGATCTCATCCTACCACCTCTTGCACTGGGTTTTATCAGTCACAATCTCACCCTACAAACTCCTCCATTGGGTTTTGTCAGGATCTCACTCTACCACCTCCTGTATTTGATTTGACCATCCAGGATCTCACTCTATCTCCTGGATGGTGTTTGGCCATCCAGAATCTCACCCTACCACCTCCTGCACTGGGTTTTATCAGTCAGCACTGGTTTTATCAGTCATAATCTCACCCTACAAACTCCTGCACTGGGTTTTATCAGTCAGCACAGGTTTTATCAGTCATAATCTCACCCTACAAACTCCTGCACTGGGTTTTATCAGGATCTCACCCTACCACCCCCTGCATTTGATTTGACCATCCAGGATCTCACTCTGCCTCCTGCACTGGGTTTGGCCATCCAGAATCCCATCCCACCCCTTCCTGCAGCTCAAATATCTACATCCAGGCCCCAGCTGGGACCCAGCTTCCAACAGGTTGCCAAGTCTCCACCAAAGTCTCCAGAGACCTCTGCCTGCTTGTGTGGATAACCAGCCACAGGTTTGTTATGTCCCAACACCCCCATATCTACCCATGCATGGAGGCACCAACCCCCTCATGCCCCAAGTGCTTGGGGATGCAGTTACCTTGGGGAACCTCTCCTTGTAGACGTGGTTCATCATCACCACCTCATTATCAAACGTTCCACCCGTCCGTCCAGGGCTGCACAGGGAGGAGAACAGAGGTGTTAGAGGTTCAGGTCATTTACATCTCTGCAAATAGTCACCAACCCTGGAGAGCAACCTGGTCCCTCCTCCTAACTCCTGGTTCCAGGTGGTTAAAACCCATCCAAGTGGAGCCATCAGCCTTGGGCCAGCACGCCCAGCAGCATCCCAGCCACTGGAGGTCCCTGGGATGTGGTCTAGGGAAGCTTAACCCTAAACACAAATCACTTGGAAATCCAGAACTGAGAGGCTGTTCCATCATCCACTCAGCCTTGAAGAGTGAGCTCATTTTTTCCTTCCTCTGGATCCCACAATTTCTTGCCATTTTTGCCATTTTTGCAGCTCACCAGCAAACAAAAAACCCAACGGAACCTCGTGGACACAGCAACCTTCATTAAACATGGCTTTCCTCCTTCCCTGACCCAGCACTGCCCCTCCCAGGGCTCTGCCTGGTGATCCCGTTATGCAAAGCAAGTCACAGGAGCAGCCAGCAACACATTAACCACTAAAAAATAACAAACACAGTGATTAAAACCAGCCCCAGCCCTGCCCCAGCCTTTGCTCTGCCAACTGCAGAACTGGCAACTCCTCAGTGAAAATCTCACCACCTACAAACTCCTGTCAGATAATTAATCTGATTTTAATGAAAAATCAGCTGGCAACACGCAGGGCTGTGGCTCTGCCTCTGGTAGCAAAGAGGGTCAGGAGATTTTTCAGAGGGAAAAGAGGATTTAACCAAAACATCCCCTGCAAAAAGCACAAGCCTCTGGTGCTGGCCAATGTGGGTGGCTCACTGCACAGGCTGTGGTGTTGCCTGCAAGGTGGAGCTCAGCAGGTACAGCTGAGGGTCAGCTCACACGTGCTATGGCCACTGGCTCGATGCTTTCTCCAAATTTTTCCTCTCTCCAGCTCACACATGTCCATTCACCTGCACTCCTTGTGGTTTTTTTGTTTTTGGTTTTTTTTTTCAGAGGCAAAGGCCAGTCCCAGCAAGCAAAGGTGATGTTTTCTGATCCAAGCCCAGAAATGGGATTTTTATTTTTTAACAGCAGGCAAGTCATACAAGGATGGCCACTGCTTGGGCTTCTGCTTGGTGATCCCTTCCTCACCTCCAAAATCCTTCAGACAACTAAGCAAGAGGCTGCAAACCAACTACTGTGGAACAAATCCCAGTTTCTCCAGCTTCAGCTCTAGGAGACAGGTATTGCCTGCTGCCAGGAGAGCAATGCCATGTCCCAACAGCTGAGAAGATGCTCAGAACCGGACCATGGAGCTTAGGATCACAGAGCCATGGAATACTTTGCGACACCTTCCACCAGGCCAGGTCAATCAGACCTTGAATATTTCCAAGGATGAGGCACTTACAACCTCAAGCCAAGGTTTCTCCACTTCCCTGCAAGGGGAAAACCCTTGGGACACCTTCCACCAGGCCAGGTGGCTCAGACCTTGAATATTTCCAAGGATGAGGCACTTACAACCTCAAACCAAAGTTTCTCCACTTCTCTGCAAGGGGAAAACCCTTGGGACACCTTCCACCAGGCCAGGTCGCTCAGACCTTGAATATTTCCAGGGATGAGGCACTTACAACCTCAAGCCAAGGTTTCTCCACTTCTCTGCAAGGGGAAGACCCTTGGGACACCTTCCACCAGGCCAGGTCAATCAGACCTTGAATATTTCCAGGGATGAGGCACTTACAACCTCAAGCCAAGGTTTCTCCACTTCCCTGCAAGGGGAAAACCCATATCAGGGTTTGGGCCAGTGGCAGGACCAGGACACTCCAGGAACAGCTCGTGAGAGGGCAGAGGATGCCCTGGCTGTGCCAGCACCCAGAGCATTGTGCTGGGAGCTCCTCCCAGGCCAGGGGTGCCCCACCTGAGGCTCCTGGATCGTGGGCGCAGGCAGGGCGAGTGCCTGCCCTCCTCGTCCGTGACGCTCTCCGTACTGCGGAAATGCTTAGAAAGGAAATGCAGCTCGTCGGGGGTGGGCTGGTACGGCAGCTGGTGCAGGCGCTCCTGGGAGGATGAAGATGACTGCGGAGAGAGAGAGGGATGAAGGGGGTCAGGGGATGGGGCGGGAAGCAGCAAGCCCGTGAGGGAAACTAGGAGGCTCTGAGGAGGCTGGAAACGCTGACAGGCGGCATGGGCTGGGCTTGGGAGTGTGGAATGTGGAGAGGAGCAGTCTGGGGAGGTCTGCACTCCCCCCTTCTCCCACTCAGTTTTGATCCACTGAGCCCCATCCCTTGTAACTCCAGCATCCCAGGCAGCTCAGTCCTGTCACACCCAGGGATGCTGTACCTCCCAGGGATGCTCTAATGTCCAGGGATGCTCTAACATCCAAGGATGCTGTAATTCCCAGGAACACTGTAACCCTAGGACACAGTAACTCCCAGAGATGCTGTAACTCCAGGGATGAAGTTAACCCAGAGATTCTGTAATGGAACACTGTAACCCCTAGGGATGCTCTAATGTTCAGAGATGCTCTAATGTCCAGGGATGCTCTAACATCCAGAGATGCTGTAATTCCCAGGAACACTGTAACCCTAGGACACAGTAACTCCCAGAGATGCTGTAACTCCAGCGATCCTCTAATGCCCAGGGTTGCTGTAATTCCCAGGGATGCTCTAACATCCAGAGATGCTGTAACTCCCAGGAACACTGTAACCCTAGTAGGACACAGTAACTCCCAGAGATGCTGTAACCCCAGGGATGAAGTTAACCCAGGGATGCTGCAATGGGACACTGTAACCCCCAGGGATGCTGCAAGTCCACAGCCAAGCCTTATGGCTTTCTTAAAAGCTCATTTGGGAAGCAGGATGCAGCTAAAGCACATCATCCTTTAAAACCCAGCACCATGGAGCTTGGGAGGCATTTGGCCAAAAATCAGGGGTTTTAGGATCTTATCTACCACCATGAGAAAGCAGAGGTTACCGAGACCGTGGAGCTGGGGGTGTTGGTCCCATAGCCAGAGGAGGGTAACGAAGCCAGTGACCACCTTCTGCCATCAGCCCTGCCAGTGCAAACGTGACAATCACATGCAGGGAAAAATCCCAACATCTAAATGCAAATCAACAACATCAGAGCTAAAAGCTGGGGAAAAGGACACAGCGTGGTTTGAGGAATAAAGCCCTGAAACCTCTTTTCAGAATGGACTGAAATTGGGTGAAATAAGGGGTTTGCAGGTGAGGGGGGCTGCAGGGACACTGGCAGGCAGCAGGGTCACTGCCAAGGGACAGAGCATCGAATCCATTTCAGACAGGGCAAAAAGAAACGCCTGACAGAGTCTGATTTTTAATTAGAGCAAAATCCAGCCCTCTGGGAATTTTCTTGGTGAGCAACTGGGATTCCCAAAGACACATCCTGAGACAGCAGGCGCCGGGGAGCAGAGGCTGGCTATAAACAGGAAGGGAACTGCTCATACGCAGGCGAATGCTTCCTCCTGGAGATGTTTCCAAGGGATGGGGACACATCCAGGTCAAGACCAGGCCCTTCACCTCCCAGTGCATTTCCCGTGCAGGGTCAAGGACAGCAGGAGCTGGCAGGGTGCCACATGCAGCTCCAGCAAACTCCTGACCCCACAGCCTGGCTGCTCCCTCTGGTAGGAGTGTGTGAACCACGCCAGAGCCTCCGGCGTTTTTCCATGCCGCGATCGATGGGTTCAAATCAGCCACCCGCCCTCCATGTGAGCAATTAATTAATTAGTTAAACAGGGTTTGGTGGCTGCATCTGGAGCAGTGTGAGCTGGGGAGGGGATGCAGCAGGATCTGTCTCTGTGGGGATCTGGATGAGCATCCACCCCTGAGAATCCATCAGGAGTCTGAGATGGGGCTGAACACATGGCCAGGGGTGATGTGGTGAGAACTGAGATATTTCTACCTCCAGAGCTGCAGGCAGCCCAGTCCTGCTGCAAAATTTCCCACCCAGAGATGCAAAGAAAGAATCATAGAGTTGCAGATGGGAGGGCTTGCATTGGAAAGGACCTCAAAGACCCAGTGCTACTCCCTGCCATGTGCAGAGACACCTTCCACTTGACCAAATTGCTCCAAGCCCTGCCCAGCTTGGCCTTGAACACTTAGAAAAGAAGGTTCCTGATGATGTGGAACAGACACCTCCCCAAAATGCAGCCCATGGCCATCTCTGGTACTTGCCTGTCAGTCCGAGGAGCATGGCTGGGGTGGTGGGAGGAACCAGTCATGGCAGAGGAAACACCACCAGGCCAGAAACCAGGCAGAAGAAAAACAAAAATAAAAGCAAAACAAGTCACTTGAGATCAACAGAACAGTTCCCTGGTGGGGGAATGATCTTTACTAGTGAATATTTACTGCTCTGGAAGTGGGGTTGGGAGCTCACCTGCGAGCAAAGGGGAAGTTGATGGAGGTGCTGGCAGAGAAGTTTCGTGGGCTGTCCAAGGGACTGCTCCCAGCTGCAGGGAGAAAAGGGGAAAATTCATCCAAAAACATAGCCCAGGACAATGTCCAGAGTGCTTCAGGCTGCTCCTTCAGGGGAACGTGTTTAAGTCACTTCCCAACCTATTTCCCCCCTGGAAAAGGCACCTGGCATCCAGGAGCCAACCCACTGCTGCTAACAAGGTGCTGAAGCCCTGCATAATATTTGGGTAATTCTGGGAGATGCTGAACCCACCCGCTGGGATAATCCCTTACCTGTTGGCACGGAGAGCGGGGAGAGAGGCCGTGAGAGGGTTGGAGAGGGGGTGCCCACCACTAAGCTCTTCCTATTGCTGCTTCGGCAACTAGGGGAGAGAGAGAGGGAAATAATTTAGGGAATCAATGCCAGCCAGAGCTGGGTGGGCTCAGGCACGTAAGTATCTGCTTGCACATGAATTTCTGTGCCAGGGAACACAGCTGCTGTCACCCCACTAGTTACAGATCTCCTGCCACAGGGAAGATCCATCCCCAGGCCCAGCGCTGCTGGAGATGGGCAGACAGGGTTATTTTTAACAAAGAACTGTCCCATCAAGGTCTCACTTCTGGTTTTGGCTGCTGGAGGGGGCAGAGGCAGGAGGTGCCTTAGGCAACAGCCCCAGGGCAGGAATAGAAAAAGGGATGTAAAAGGAGGAAGCAGTGTAAATGCCAAGCGGCCACAATGACCTGCTCCAGTGCATGGAAAATGCCCCCGGTTCCTATAAATCTGCCCTTGGTGGTCCCCATGTCACAGCAGAGAGGACAGTCCCAAACCCCTGAGGCTGCAGTGCCACCAGGAATTTGTGGGAATTTTGCCCCATCTGGCCGTGCTCTGTCTGGCAGCAGGAGGGAGCCACGTGCAGCAGCACCGGGTGAAAAGCAGCACCAGCACCCTGACACCCCAAAACTCCCCAAAATCCCATCCTGGTACCACAGCCCAGCATCCCACAGAGCATCTATGCAAGGCCACATCTGCAAGCACTGCGTCTTCACATCCATTCCCACCCTCCCAGCTCACAGGGTTTCAATCCTCACAGGAATTTTGTTCTTCCTTTCCTTTCAGCCCTAAGCCCAAGGCTGCTTTGCAAGAGAGGCTCAACCTCAAAAATTCCCACTGCTGCAGCCCCACTCCTGTCTTACCCCACTCCCACATTTCAATCCTGTTTAAAACACCATGGGCTCATTTAAGTTCTCTTTCACTCTGCCAAGAGGAAACTGCAAATATCCAAAGCACAGAGCAGAAGCTCAAGCACGAGGACAACCCTCCCCTTCCTCTATTTCCGCTTCCCCAAGCTGCAGACTCTGCAGAGACACCGAGTTTCCTCACCAAGCTGGGAACAGGAACCCACACAGATGCTACTAATTAAAGGACACCTTTAACATCACACCATGCCACAAACACCCACAGCACTGAGGGGGTGAACTGGAAGTGAAGGGATTCTCCACGGTTCCCAGAAACAGGAGGGAGTGGCAGATGTGGCATCCTGATTCACAACAGGTCCCTCCAGGTGGATGTACAAGACACTGATGAGCAGCCAGTGCCAGCAAGGCGTGGTCACAGCTCCACAGGCATGAACAGAGCTCCACAGGCATGGACAGAGCTCTACAGGAATGGACAGAGCTCCACATGCATGGACAGAGCTTCACACACATGGACAGAGCTCTACAGGAATGGACAGAGCTCCACCCTGTTTCTGAGCTGTTAACACGTATTGTTAGAAACAGAAACTGTCTTTACATGCACAAAATTAATCTGCTAAAATTA
>JAOTQP010001122.1:2344328-2362049 GCA_026413545.1 Cichladusa arquata
GGGCTCCCCGCGCTCCCTCCCGCCCCCGCCCCGCCGGGCAGCACTGCCGGTGCCGGTGCCCGTGCCCGCTGCTCACCTGGAGACCCCGGCGCCGCAGGATGCTGGGCTCGTCCATCCCGCCGCGCCGCCGCCGCCTCCCGCTGCGCCCGCTCCGCCCGGTGCGCCCGGTCCGCCCCGCCGGTGCGCCCGGGGCGCCGCCCAGCGGCCCCAGCGCGTCACCGGACGCGCATCAGCGCCGAGCCCGGGGCTGGCACGGCACGGCACGGCTCGGGGCTGGCACAGCACGGGGCATGGGGCTGGCGTGGCATGGGCTGGCACGGCATAGGGCTGGCACGGCAGAGGGCTGGCGTGGCATAGCACGGCACGGGGCTGGCACGGCACGGGCATGGGCTGACATGGCATGGGGCTGGCACGGCACGGCATAGGGCTGGTACAGCAGGGGACTGGCACGGCACGGCATAGGACTGGTACAGGCATGGCACAGAGCTGGCACGGCATGGCACGGCATGGGGCTGGGGTGGCGTGGTACAGCATGGGGCTGACATGGCCTGGGTCTGGCACAGCATAGGGCAGTGTGGCACGGCATGGGTCTGGCATGGCACAGCATGAGGCTGGCACAACATGGGGCTGACATGATATGGGATTGGCACGGCACAGCACAGGGCTGGCACAGCATGGCATAGGACCCACATGGCACAGTGTTAGAACAGCACAGCATAGCATGGGGCTGGCACAGACTGAGGATAGCATGGCATGGGGCTGGCACAGTACAGAACTGGCATGGCATGGCATGGCACTGGCACAACACAGCATGGGGCTGGCGCAGCCCAACATGAGGTGGTGTGGCACAGCATGGCCTGGGGATGGCACAACACGGCATGAAACCCACATGGCCCAGGGCTGGAATGACACAGCACAACATCGGACACAAAGGCATGAGGCAGAAATGGCAAGGGGCTGAAATGGCATGGGCCTGGCACAACATGGGGCTGGCATGGCATATGGCACAGGACTGGCACGGCATGGTAGGGTGACAGGGCTGGATACATTCTGGGTTTGGCACAGTCTGACTGGGTCAGTACAGCCTGGTATGGCACAGTCCAGCATGGCATGGCACAATATACACATGATGGGGTTGGCAAAGGCTGGCACAGTTTGCCTGGCTCAGCACATCCTGGCACTGCAGAGCCTGCCACATCATGGCACAGTGTGGAATGGCACAGCATGGCAGAGCATAGCCCAGGCCAGCACAGCACAGCACGGGACAGCCCAGGCCTGGCACAGCCTTTCTGGCTGGATACAGCCCAGCCCAATTGCCGGGGCACACACAGGATGGCCTGGGACTGGCACAACCTGCCTAGCATGGTACAGCCAGCATGGCAAGGCCTGGGCCTGGCACAGCAGGGCATGGGGTTGGGAGCTTGGTGTGGTCCAGCCCAGGTCTGTCCTGGTTGCCACAGTGGGCACCACAGAGTGTATGACCAGTACAGTCCAGCAGGGCACAGCACGGCCAAGCCTGGCACAGCATGGTCCAGCATGGCACAGCTTGGCATGGCATAGCATGGTCTGGCCTGGTTCAGCATGGCACAGCCCAGTCTAGCCCAGTCCTGCTGTCTGTTGGGGCACAGCAAAGCCCACACTGTCCAGTTGGCACGGCTTGGTGTGTACCCTCACCCCAGGCAGGACAGGGGGACACCCAGGGAAAGCCAGGAGGTGCCAGGGGACCCTCTGTGCCCCCAGCCCGGCCGTGCCCACGCTGTCCCAGCACAGGGACACTCCCGCCACCGCCGCCCTCCAGCCCCGAGCAAGAGCCACACAAGGGGCCGCTTTCTGCGGGAACAAGGGCACTCTGTGCGCGGCCTCGGTGCCACCCGGCTCCGCGTCCCGGCTCAGCCGCCCGTCACACGGCTCTGGTGCCACCGCGCCCTCCTGCCTCACTGCGGCTTTGTTCTCGCGGCGCAGGCAATGAGCGGCTCTGGGCACCAGCACAACAGACGCCCCCCAAAAATCCCAGAGAACCCCAACCTTGGAGCAGCCGCTGGAGATCCACCCAGTTACGGGCAAAGGACCAGAAACATACTGTGTGCAAAAAAAAAAAAAAAAGAAACCACCCACCAAAAACCCCAAGACTCATCTTTCGCTTACCTTGCGCTTCTCCTGTGCCGGGGCACGTGGCGCGGCCGGGACATGCGGTGGGGCAGGGCTGGCCTCATCCCGGCAGCCTTGCCGGCAAAAAACGGGGATATTTTGGTTGCTTTCTCTTTTGTTTTTGGTAAAAGTGGGGCATGCACTCACGTCTAGGGCTCTGCCCTGCCTGGGAACGGCAGACTCTCAGCAGAAGAGGAAACCCCAAGCGCGGGAAGCTGCGCTGAGCACCGGGGCTGCCGCCGCGCCCGAGAGGGGCACCCGGGGGTGCCGGGGGATTGGGGGGCAGCCGGGAAGGGCAGCGGAGCCCGGGTCCGCTGCGGGACAGCCCGGCTGGGCCATGCTGGGGTGGCTGCTGGCGGCGCTGGCGGCGCTGGCGCAGGGCGGTAAGTGCTCCTGCGGTGCTGGGAGATGAGAGATAACTTCAGAAGACTTTCAATGAATGATTCGGGGGTGATAAGACCTGGGGAGCTCCCAGAGAGAGATGGAGATACTCACCCAAAACCACAGGGACGGAGTAAGAATGGTGAATCCCCGCTGGCAGCGGGCAGGAGCCGGGGCGAGTGGCACCGGCCAGCGCCGCATCACCGGGGAGGGGGAACACGGGGGGCTTGGGGTGAGAATCGCCGGTACAGCTGCTCTGATCCCCCATTTGAGCAGCATGGCAAGCACTGCTCATGGCACCACTGCTCCCTCCATGCGCGGGATGGAGTTTGGGATGCAGGAGCCTCCAGCCACTGCCCTGTCCCGCAGGCACCGTGGCAGCCCACGACGTCTCCTGCTGGAAGAAATGCAGCACCCCCAAGCTTTTCCACTGCTCCTGGCCGCCCCTCGGCCCCGCCGGCAACACCTCCTACGTCCTGAACTTCTGGTGAGTCGGGCAGTGCCGCGGGGAGGGGGAGCCCACGGGATGTGCCCGGATCTCACCCTGAGCCCGCTCCCTCCCCAGCTCTGAGAAAAGCAGCCTGTGCCGCCGGTTCGAGGTGGGCACGGTGACCAACTACAGCCCCCCACATGGCAAAATGTTCTTCTTGGAGAACACCACGGCCTGGGTGGAGGCACGCTGGGGGGACCAGGTCCACAGGACCCCCAACCACACCCTTTACCTCGACAAGGCTGGTGAGTGCCCCAGGGACCAGGCTGGCAGCCAGCACCGGCACTAAAAACTGCCAGACCACCCAAAACCGCCTCATCTTTCCAGTCAAACTGGATCCACCTCCTTGTAAGACGCCCTTCTCCAAGACTGGCGGCCAGCTGAGAGTGCAGGTGCCAAAGCTACAGTGCCATGGCCTGGAGCAGCTGCCACAGCATGAGGCTCGCTTCTGGAGGGTGGGAGACAGCAGCTGGACACAGGTAAAAACTGCACACAGGTAAAAACTGCACACAGATAAAAACTCTGTTTGCTGGAGCTGGCAGTGACTGACAGGACAGTCAGGAGCACCACAGCAGCCCAGGGAGTGTGGGGGCTCAGTGACGTCACTGTCCCCCCCAAACCCAGCTGTGTCACATCTGCTTCTCTGCGTTATCGGCTCTGCCTTGTCCTCTGGCTGTGGGATCCTGCTGCTGCCCATAACAGGATTCTCCGGGATTACACAGACAAAACCCCAGATTATACTAATGACGACAACAGATCAAATCCGGATGCTTGTCCCCAGTGAAGCTCTCACAGCTGGGGACCCCCATCCCTCTCAGTTGCTGCCCGGAGGGTCCCAGAATTGAGGGGACCCCTGGCCACCACGACCCCTCTACTGTTTGGCTCTCCCAGCCCCTGGGATGTTTGGGGATCACAGGGCAGCATTGATGTCCCAGTAAAGCACTGTTTTTACTGGCTGGGTGTCTCCATGCCTGGTTCTCTCTGCAGGTGACATGTGAGACTGTGATGGTGACAGGTGGAAATGTCGCAGGTTGGTTTGTCCTGTGGGGTTGTTGGGGACAAGCATCTCCCAGAGATGCTCCTCAGCCAGCAGCTTGTGATGGCCAAAAGTCGGGGAAAGGAGGAGTCACCCCCCAGCTGACCCTGCCACCCCTCTCTAGTGACCTGTGCCCTGGGGGTCAATGGCACCTTCGTGGTCCAGCTCCGGCGCAAGTCTCCCCACTGGAGCAGCTACTGGAGTGACTGGAGCAGCAACATCTCTGTTCCCGAGGGTGAGGAAGAGGAGAGGAGCCTGGTGAGATCCCAACAGCTCCCAAAAATACTGATGGCTCAGTCAGGCTTGTTCCTCCTGCAGAAATCCTACGGAGCCCAGTGCTGAGCCATCATCTGGGCAAACTGGGGAGAGACGGGCAGCGGGTGCTGAGGCTGAGCTGGCAGGTACAGTGGCATCCCTGGGGGCTCTCCTGCATGTCCCCCACAATTTCATCCCCTGAGTCACCCCCTTTTCCTCCCCAGCCAGTCCTCAAGGAGCAGAGGAATGTCACCTACAAGCTGGACGTCCACATGTTGGCGTGTGGCTGTGCAGAGCCAGATGAGGAGGACTCTGTGGAGCTGGGCTGGGAGGAGACAGAGCACAACCTCACCCTCTCCGGGGCGGAATACGAAATCCTGCTGACGGCGGTCAATGCCGCGGGGCCGGGGCCGGCGCGGCAGCTCCGTGTGCCGCCAGAGCAGCGAGCGGGTACCTGCCCCTCTAGAAATGCTGAGCTCCCCTGGCAGCCCTCAGGGCGTTATTTCTTCCATCTACCCCAATTATCCCCCGTTTCATCCCAGATCTCAGCTTCAAAGAGATCAGAGTGGCCGAAGGCACCGTGACTGCGCAGTGGGAAGCGCCGGTCCCTGGCGATGCTTTCTGCTTCGAGCAGCAGACACTGCCAGGGCCTCCGAAACAGGGAGTCTGCATCCAGCAGGAATTCCCTGCCAACAGCAGCCACGTGCAGAGAGGCAAGGGAGCCCCTCAATCCCTCGCTGTCCCCCCAGCCGGGGGCAGAGGGTGTAAACAGCGCCCCAATTCCTCCGCAGGAGCGCTGGGAGCGCCGGGCTGTCACCGCCTGGCCGTGCACGGCCGGGACGAGGAGCGCGGCTGGGCCACCTTCGCCCTGTGGCACCGCTACCACAGCAACGGTGCGTGTGCGAGCGCGGGGCGTCCGCGCCTGCCTTCGCTCCACAGGGGGCTCTCCTGAAATAATCCCCCGCGTTTTCTGCACGCAGATTCGCTGTTCGTGCCCATCAACATCAGCAGCGGAGATGTCGCAGCTGTGCTGCAGTGGACGCCGTCCCCACGTGCCGCCTGTCCCGGCGCGCTGGCCAAGTACCTCATCTGCCACTCGGCCGAGGGGGACAACGAGACCTGTGAGTGGGACCCCCCATCCCCGTGGGGCAGGAGGAGGGTGCTGCCCCCAGGCAGCCGCCAGACTGCCCCACATTCGGATTTGTTTGCCCAGACAGTGAAGTGAATGCCACGGCATCAAACTACACTCTCCAAAACCTCCAGCCTGGCACAACCTACAGGGTGGGTGTGTGGGAGGTGCCAGACGACAGCGAGGGGACCTGCAGAGTTTGGTGGCACTTCCAGACCAAGGCGCTGGGTAATGGCTGAGACCTCATGCCCTCCCCACTCCCCATGGGGTGCTCTCTCCACTGTGTACTCGCCCTCACCCCAAAACGTCTCCTGTGTCCCTGTTTGGGGCAGGGATGTCACCACCCAGCCGTGCCTATCCCCAGGTCCCCAGGGAGCAGTGTGGACAGGCAACCTGAAGTACCTGAGCATCTCGCTTGGTCTCCCCGCCGCAGCTGCCATCTACCACCTGACCAAAAAGAGGTGACGGAGCACCCTCGTCCCCAGAGCGGCTCAGGCCACCCCCACCATTACCCATCCCCTCACCAACCACTCCCTCCCCAGGGTTGGCCGCCTCCTCTTCCCACCCCTTCCCAAGCCAGTGGGCACCAAAGCCATCCAGTTCTCGGCTAGCGAGATGAGCCAGGTGAGGTGTAAGGTGCAGGAGGGGGCAGATCCCACAGCCCCAAATGCCTATGGCACAGCCCTGGCACGGAATATCCCACCCCAAATCCACCCAACCCTTAGGGCCAGCCCCGCAGAGGCCTCCTGGAACCCTCGGAGAGGTTCAACCCGGCCGAGCTGCTGCTGACGGAGCCGAATCCCAGCGAGGAGACGACAGACACGGGCACTCAGACTGCGGTGCCACCGCCCGACGTGGCACAGCCCGGCCCCGCGCTGGGACAGCCGGCGGCAGTGCTGGTGACCCCGCCGGGCTGTGCGGACGAGCTGCCCTTCGCCTACCGCAGGCAGGACATGCTGAGCCCGCTGGGATCTCCATCCTCCGGCAGCACCAGCTGCAGCGGGCACCCACCCCCAGAGGAGGAGGAAGAGGAGGGAAGGCAAGGGCTGCACCAGCCGCTGATCCCCATTGCCCTGCTCATCTCCGACAAACCCATCATCATCAGGGATGGGGAAGGATGGGATCCCTCGCCGCAGAAGTCGGTGCCGTAGCCATGACCAGGCTGGGGCAGCGGGGCTGGACGGCAGGACGGGCACGGGGGTGTCCCACGGAATGCGGAGTGGCTGTGTGGAATGCTGAGTGCCCAGTTCGCGGGGGGCATCGGCACTTTCAGGGGGTTTTCTGGTTTCCAGGACACAGAAGGCGATGCAGCATTGCACTGGGACAAGTTTTGCCCATGCAATTTGCAGCCTCAACCTTTCACCGGCGATAAAACCCGAGCGAAAGCAGCTGCAGAGTCTGGTCAGGACCGAGGGCATTTCCATGCTCGGACTGGGAAGAGAGGCAGAGCTCTATCCCAGCCGGCTGCTACCTCTGGAACCAGTATCCTGGCGGGGATGCAAAAAGCCCCAGCACCAAACACCAACTACCTGCAAAAAAAGAAAATAAAATGAAAATGTGCAAAAAATGAAGAGAAAATAAAACGGGTTAAAAAAAAATAAAATTTAAAATAATTGCACAAAGCAGATTACAGCAAGCATTTAGAGCCGGGGTTCAACCCACGGCACTGCGGAGGATGCAGCCAGGCAGCCAGGATGGGGGTGATCCATGGGGCCCCCCCAGCCCCTTCCCGTGGGGCCACGCCGCCGCCTCGGGCCTTATCTGGGACAGAACTGGAGATGAAAAGCAATTTGTGGTTTTGTCTGCCTGGCGCGGCGGTGTTAACTTGCTGAGAGAGCAAAAAAAAAAACCTTAAAAACCAGAAAGCTACGTGAGTTTAGTAACACGGGGAAATCCAGGTGCGGCAGCGGCGGCACAGCCGCGGTGTCTCAGCCACTGACACTCGTGACAGTGACACTTCGCTGCTGCTCTTGCCTCCACTCGTGTTTTGCAAAGTATTTCACTCAAATTGCGCTCGCAGCAGCGGCACCCGCGGGCGGAAACCGCGGCGATGCCGAGCGGAGCTTCACCCCGGCCTCGGCCACGTTCGGGCGGGGTTGGGTTTATGGCCATTCCCAGCGCTCCAGGGATGAGGAGGCTGCGGTGCTGCGGCTCCCGTGGCGGGGGGGGCTCAGCCCGATGGGCACACGCGGGACCCCATCCCCGTGTCCGGCCCCGCGCGTCCAGCCCGGCTCCGCCGCTGGTGGAGCCACGAGGTGGCACCAGCCCCACGTCCCCAGGGCGATTCCCAACCTCTCGGCAGAGCGAATCCACCGTGCCCTCCCTGCGTGTGTCAGGAGTGTGTGTCAGTGCCTGTGCCCGGCCCCTGTGCTCGGCAGATTTGCCTCTCCAGCTCCCCAAATCCCTGGGGCTGGAGGGGGAAGATCTGGCACCCTGTCACGCAGAAGCCCAGAGCAGAGATCAGATTTGGGGATTTTGTTGGGGTTTGGGCGATGCCAGGCTCACTTCAGAGCACACCAGGCACACGTGGAGGAAGTATCTGATTACAGGCACACTCGGGTTTCAGCCCTGTCGCTGTTTACAGCCGGTTTGGGGGGTCAGGGCCACGAGGGAAAGCGCTGAGGGTCACTGAGAGCTCAGCACAGTTGGGTGGTAGCAGTAAACACAGCCAGAGCTGGTGCCAGTTAATCATTCCAGCTCGTGGAACAAGATCACAGCAGGACAGCCAGGCCTGGCCCCTGCCTTAAAAACACCCTGGGCAGGGAGGGCACACGAGACCCCCCTCACTGCCCCCATGGGGTCACTCCTCAGGGACCCATCCCATCCATGGTGCCACTCACATCCCCTCTGACACCTTCAGGGATGGATGGCCCTGTCCCCACCAGTGGCTCTGTCGCCACACGTGTCCCAAGCTGGGCAGTGCTCTGCCAGGAACACGGTGCCATGTGGAGCCACGGACGTGCTGGGGAAAACTAATCAAGCCAGGCTTGCCAATTAGTGCTAGTAAGCAGCTCAGGACTTGCTAATTAGTTTAAATTTCACAGGACTGGTTTCCAAATGAGTCCCCAGGCACCACGCTCAGCTTGGTGACCCAAGGACAGCTGCCAGGCCAGCTTTTGCAGCCAGGATGTGACCTTGCCTGCTCCTCTAGCCCAGCACAGCACCCATTTGTGCCACAGGGCAGTGGTTAGGCCTGGCAAGAGCCACTGCCACCCACAGCCTGAGGACAGCTCATTACACCCAGCAGGGACTCATTACACCAAAGGGGCACTCCTTCCAGGACAGCTCTGGGACAAGAAGCCAAAATCCATCCCAGAAGGGAAGACAAAGGTCAGCCCAGTGCCATTAGTCACTCCATGGAGTCTCCTGTTCACACCCAACAGTGCCAGCACTGCCCACACACCACTGGCTACAATGTCATTTGCTGGCACAAGTGCAGAGCATCCCGCCCTAAAGGGGAAAACCCCTACTCTCCCTATTCTCACAGGGTCCCTGTGCTCTGTCCCCAAAAGCAAATGGCACTGGGGATATGTGCCCATGGATTGACCTGGCTCCACTTGCTCTTGTGGAGTGGAAAATTCAGCAGTGCATCCCAAGGAAGCAGGTGGGGCAGCCAGAAGGAGCTGCAGGGAGGTGGTGGCAGCCTGGGGGTTTGCTTTTGGCTCTCTGATTTTATAAAACCACAGGATTGTCGAGGTTGGAAAAGCCCTCTAAGCACATCGAGTCCAACTATTAATCCAGCACTGCCAAGCCCACCACTAACCCTTGTCCCCAAGTGCCACAGCCACACAGCTTTTAAATCCCTCCAGGGCTGGTGGCTCCACCGCTGCCCAGGGCAGCCTATGACAGTGCTTGACAATCATTTCAATGAAGAAATTTTTCCTCGTATCCAACCTAAACCTCTCCTGGTGTGACTTGAAGGCATTTCCTCTTGGTTTTGGGGGATGAGATCTCAGATATAGAACATACAATAGCCAGGGGGGTTTGCACAGCCCTATCAACATCAGCCCTTGGGGGGTTGGAGCTTCTGTAGAAGGAGAGGTCCATCCCTGCAGGCCCAGACTGATATTTTAACACCAGATTAAGATGTTTTGCTCCCAGGTTGAGAAGTCTAACCTGTTTTCCAGTCTCGGGGAAACAGCCCTGCAGAGCCACAGCCTGGCCTTAACACAGGCAGAGGAGAAGGTCACAACTCTGCAACCCCCTCCCTCATTCATCCATCCCTTTCCCAGCCCCTTCCCTCATCCATACATCCCTCCTCCAACCCTTTCCCTGCACCCACCACCATTTCCTGCTCCTAAACCCCATCCTGGGGAAGAGCTGATGCCAGTGAGAGGTTTGAACTCAGCCTGACCACCAGCCATGGCCGGGAGCAGGATTATTTGCTGGGCAAAAAGCCATCACAGCCACCACCTCCACAATGCCACCCGCTGCCAGGCAGATTAGGTGACTTAATCCCTAAGCAAACAAACTGATCCCTGGGATTTTTTTTTATTATTATTATATTCTAAGCAGAATTCAAGGGCTGCAGACAGCTCATCTCATCCACCTCCCAAGAACTGCAAAGCTCCCCTGGGCAGGACACCTGGCAGTTCCCTGTGGTAGGAAACCTCTGCAGATGGGGAATTGGGGCTTTTCCTCCCTAAAAAAGGCTTCTGGGATTCTTCTACCCCCAAAATACCCCAAGAATTGCTGGTACAGACAACCCAGCAGGGAAGGGGCTGCAGGCCCCACAGCTGGACAGACAGACACATGTGGACAGAGAGCCTCCGGCCGCAGCTGGGCTCAGCTTGTTTTGAAAGTCACGGGTATTTCAGCACCCGCGTTTTGCAACCATTCGGTGTCACAACAACAACAACAACTCGGTTCTACTTCGCAAACAGGCCCCGGGGCCGCCCCGGCTCTTTCCTGCTCACGTCAGCTGCAGCAGCCTCACCCGGGCCGCGGCTATTTCCAAACCAGCCTCGGAAAACGGCTTGAAGCAGCAGCGAAAGTGAATATTTCATCTCCCCCCAGCACCGAGAGGGGCTCGGAGCTGCCCTCAGGCCGGCACTAGATGCTCAGATCGCTGCAAACCCCGCCGGGTTGCGAGCCCCAGCACGCCAGCCGGGAGAAGTGGTTGAAAAACCATCTTCTCCCTGCCCGGAACAGCCGCCCCATGGCAGGAAGCGTTTTCTTCCCTGCAGTTCGAATGTTCTCGGATGGCTGCTCGCAGCCCCAGGGGCAGCTCAGCCCCTGGCACGACCGGAGCTTTCCAGGCTTTGGCAGCTCTGCAAAGCAACAGCTATTGAATTATGGTGGTATTTTTTTGTTTTGTTTTTTATTTCAGCGGAAACTTTATAATAATAGTAAAAGAAATCATAAACTCGACGTGTCGGGAGGCGGGCGGCCGCCTCCGTGCGCTCCCCTGGGTATCGGGTGATCGGGAAGGGGAGGACGCTGCGCCCTTATCGCCACACGCGGTCCCTGCCCCCTTGGCAGCGGAGCCTGCCAGAGGTTTTGCAGCATAAACATATTTTGCTCAAGCAGACGGTCAGAGTTGAGCTAAGGACAACTCGATAACCAGAGAGCCCCCAAAAAATCGCCTTTTTCCAGCAGCCTCCCCCCATCTGTCTCATCCCAGCAAGGCGCCAGCCCAGCTTTGCAGCGATAAACACAGGACCAAGAGCAACCCCCCTTCTCGCAGGTTCGCTCCCAGGGTGTTTACCAGCTCTTTGCAGGCAGATTGACTCTCCCTCATTTTTTCACACGCCAAAACCGCCGGGAAAGCGGAGGGAACCGGCTCGAGCCCCTCCGGGACCGTCCGGCAGCGCCGCACCGCCCTCCCCACCGGCACTGCCCGGCGCAGCCACCTCCAACCAGCCGGGACCCCCCGGGCTATCGCTGCCCCCATCGCCGGGCCGGGATGCGGTGGCATTTACACAGCTGCTCAGCAGGAAAATCCCTCTCCCTGCTCCACATAACCCCTCGCGCTTAAAGATAACGCCTTCAGGCTTGCTAAAGAGGCTGGGAAATGGGAGGGGGTCCATTGCAGGCTGCTGGCGATGTGTGGGCATCCCTGAGAGCTGGCTTGGACCTTCTTCTACTCCCAAACCTAGCCTGGTCTGGGGTTGTTTGTTTGTTTGTTTGTTTGTTTGTTTGTTTTTTTTTGTTGAAATCAACTCAAATTTGCTGCTTCTTGCAGGGTGATAGGGAGTTATAAAGGAGCACAACCCTGAAGACTTTGAGGTCGGGGCTTGGGCGGGATCAGAGCCGTGGGGTTTGACAAGGCTGCCCCATCAGTGCTGAAGTGACAACTGTGTCCCCACCGACACCCAGAGCAGCTCACCAGTGACCGGGTGCCCCTCGCTCCTCCCTGGTGCCACACGAACAAGGTTTTATCTGCGGGGGTCACGGATGTCACCGTGCCACATCCCCCCGGGCACGGCGGGGGCCGCGCACCCACCCGGGGCTGGACGGGGACTTTTCTAGGATTTGTGGGAGTGACAAACCCAGCCGGGGCGGGGAGCGGCGCCGGGAGCAAAGTCCCATCGCGCCACATCCATGGCACAGGGCACGGCCGTGTCACCCGCGGATGCCAGCCCGTCCCCGCGCGTGGCGTGGGAGCCGTGCCCCGTCCCCAGCTGTGCGGGCGCTGTCCCCAAGCTCCCTGTTTGTGTGCCAACACATCACGTGCCGCAGCTGGATGACCCGGGAGGGGAGGATTTTTTTTAAGTGTTGTTGTTGTTTTGGGTTTTTTTTAACAAAGCCAAAATATTTGCGTCCCCACGAGGACGGCTCTGGGTCACTGAGCATGGCTTGCCACACTGGGGTCCTGGCAGGAGAGGGGACACCCGGCTCCGTGAGGAGGCTCCGGTGCCGGCGGCTCCATCCCTGGCGCGGTCCCCAGTGTTTATACATAGACATGTTTGTGCGCGGCACCGGCCCCTTCCTCGCTCCCAAACAACCGGAGGAAAGTCAAAAAGTCACAAAATTTTTCCATTGCCCGAGGAGGGGAGAGAGCGAGGAGTGACTGTGCAAGGGACCGGGCAGTGCCAACAGCGAGGAACCCCAAATGTGGGGTCAGACCCGAAAAAACAAGGGGTTGGTTTTGATGTAGTGAATAAAGGTGGCAGTTTGCTGCGAAGACAACACCGGCAGCACCGATGACCATCGGGGTTTGTGGGGTGTCCCGGTGATGTCACCATGCTGCTGGCACGATGCTCACAGGGAACGGGACGTGTCGCACGTGCAACACGGCCATCCGGCTACTCCAGACCCCATGTTTTAGCATTAAAAAACCGGTTTGGAATAAAAAAGTCCTGCGGTTTCTCTGCAGGTTTTCCCCGCAGCCGGAGGGACTCGCTGCCCGCACTAGGCTGGGGAAAAGCTGCGATTCCTGTCGAGCCGGAGGGAAAAGCCCCGGCGCAGCGATGCGGGGACTTTGCCTGCGGTTTCCGTGGGCGGGAGCAGCTCCGGCAAACAGGCGGCTGAGTCAGCGGGCGGAGGGCGGCCGCGATGCCGCCCCGGCATGTCGGGGTGCACGGCTGCTTCCCGCAGCTCCGGCAGAGCTCTGCAGCACGAAGGGGAGCCTCAGAGTCCCCAACACCAAAAATGCTGCCAGGACCGAGCCCTGGAGCTTCTGAGGCTGGAGCAAACCCAAAGCAAGGCCTGGTGCTGCTGGGGACTGTGCGGGTCCCCGCGGTGCTCAGGGACCCTGTAACCCGGGCTGAGCAGGTCCCCGTGCCCCTCTGTCAGCACCGACTGCTGCCCCGCGGGCTGCGAGTGCTGCGAGCCCAGCATCCCACCGGCACAAAGATGCTGAATTTGGGCAGTGCCTGAACCCCGACAGAGCGGGTCATTCCTCTTTGGCCAAAAACTAGAGTTATCATCACCGCCCGTGCCCCCTGCAAACAGATCAGCCCCCGGTGGGTGCCTCTCGGCAGGTTCGGGGGTGAGCTGCACCCCGCAGGGCCCAGCCCAGCCGGGATGGGGGAAGGCGGTGCTTGTTTTGGGAGCTGGACGGGCGCCCGGGCCGGAGGCAGCAGCGGCGCAGCTAATCCCGGCCTTCGCAGGGCTGCGCCAGCCCCGGCACATTCTGTCCCTGCCAGTGCCGGGACGGCCACAAGCTTCGTGTGTCACCGTCCCCGCGGCACGGCCACCCCAGGCCACAGGACAGCAGCCTCAGCTGCGGGCTGGGGCCACCGGCTGGCACCGAGCATCCTCCGGGGACGGGCAGGGCTGGGGGAAGGGGGAGCCCCCCCAGAATGCTGCAGAAAGAGGTCACAGGACCGGGGTGTCCCAGCACCCTGCAGTGGGGAGAGGGTTCCCAGCATCCCTGCGGTGGAGGCAAAGGGGTCCCACAATTCTGGGGCTGAAAGGCAAAAATGACAGGCTAGAGGAGCAGAGCAGGGGCTGGAGGTGTGTTTTCCGTGCCCCTCGCAAAGAGCAGATTCTGACTGATGGTCTGGGCAGCATTTTCCAGCGCACGGGGCCAAGAGCTATAAATAATCCCGGCACTGTAATTGCATCACGCGCCTCCTGGCCGGGGTCGGGTCTCGGTGCTGCCGCGCAGGGCACGGGGCCGTTCCGGCTCAGCAGACCCCCAGGGAGCCCAAATCCCCCGTGCCAATAAACCTGGAACAGCCCGGGCTGTTCAATCAGGACTTTGGAGCCGGGGCAGATAAACAACAGAAGGTTGGAGGCAGCACCGGCAGCCCTGCCAGCAGTTGTGAAAGCACTGCCTGGAAGGGTCTGCACCGTGCCCTGGCTCCAAATGTCCAGACGAGCAATTTTTAGCCCCTCCAGGGTTCGGGATTCAGGAGTGCAGCCCTTTCCTGGAAGGAGCCCCAGCTTGGCCATGCCCTCCCAACGTCGCTGCGCTACTGCCCGACTGTACGAGAAGAACCTGGAGGCGTTCACAAGAATCCCGGCTGGAGAGATCAGCCCCACAGGCTCGGGGTTCCCCGGCCCGGCACGGCCTGTCCCCGTCACCGTGTGACGCGGGTGCACAGAAAGACGCAGCAGGACGGGCACGGGGTGCGGGGCGCTCGCCTCCCCCTCCTGCCCGGGGAATAAACATCTCCTTGTGCAGCCGGGGCAGATGATCCGGGGCTGACCAGCAGCCCCCGGCCATCCCCGCTGCTCGGCGTTTGCCGGCACAGAATGGCTCCCTTGTGCCAGGCTGGAGCTGGCAGGGATCAGCCTGGTCACAGGGCTGCCTTCGGGGCCACCTTCACCTGCAGGGTGCAGCGCTGGGCTTTGTGTCCCCTTTGATGTCACCAAAAAACCCTCAAGAGGCCACGGCTGCTGCTGCCAGCGGCAGATCCAGACATGATCCCCCCCCAAACGGGGATGCAAACAAATTCCCTGTGAGGCAGTTAATCCTCCCCCGGGAAAAATTAATCAGAGCACCAGGGATGCCAAATAAAAAGCAGATTTGAATGAAGGTTGCAGGAGCACCAGGTTCTCACAAGCAAGCACAGGGACAAGTTCTCTCCCCTGGCCCAGGGCAGGAGCACGTGCTCTGATACAGCTGCAGGACTGAGCAGCTCAGCAAATAAAAAAAAAATAAAGAGGGGAGGGGGGGGAAATCACATTCCAGTGGCAGTATTTTTAAGCAGCACAGTCCGTGCAAGAGAAAACTAATGCCCTGATTCAAACCCTGCCCTGTATGCACTCAGATTTGCCATGCCCAGCAGAGATGTGGAGCACAGAAATGCTGTGAAAAACCAAATTCCAGCCCAAGGAAGCAGGTGAAGCAGGCTCCCTGCTCTTCCCACATGGCAGCAGCTCCCAGCCAACACATCATGGGGCTGATCCCAACCCTCCTTGGGACTGGCTGAGCCAACACAGGAGTGTCCCAGCTCCCAGCTGGACCTGCTGGGTCCCTGCCAGGCTTCCAGCACAGAGGAAAATGTGTCTGTCCTCAAGGAGCCTGGCCACAAACAGGAAGCAAATGTGGAAAAATACAACAGGTTTACTTGCAGCCCTGCATCCCAGGTAATGGGAAAAAATGCCAAAACTGCAAAGATGTGGAGGAGCCGGAGGCTCAACGGACCAATCCTGTGGGGAGCAGTGCTGGCCGAGTGACCCAGTTAATCACCCAGTTAATCCCAGTACAGGACTGGGCACAGGGTGGAGCTGGGTGCCTGCAGGGCAGTGAAGAGAGAGCAGGGAGCACTCTCACATCCCAACAGCCACAGCATGGCTCCAGACTACGGGAAGCAGAAAGAGGAACAGAAAACTATCCAGGCAACAGTTTGGTTTAAAGAATTTATTTCAGACAAAAAAAATTCCCCACCAAAAAGTTGTACAAAAAGAGTAGAGACAAAGAGTGGTCATTACAAAAGTGTTCACAGATAGAAAAGACTCATCTGAGCAACCCCAGCACAGAGCCCAAGGCACGCTGGCTTTGGTTGTGCATGGCCAGGGATTGTCTCAGTGAGGGAATGCAAAGGTCCTCGGCCCCCAAACTCTGCTCAGGTCCCCCTGCAGTGAGCGGGGTCAGCCCCTGGCTCCTCACCACAACATCCAGCTCACCCTTCCCACACTGGTTCCCACCCCAGTGAGCACAGGCTGCTGCTGTGTCCTCACCCCACCAGGCCCCCTGATCCCTTTATGGCCATCAAGGACTCCCAGCCTTGAAGGATTCATCCCAACTCCACACCTCCCACCAGCACCTGTGGCTGCCACCAGCCTTAGACTGGGCTTCCCTCTCTCTCCCTTGGCCACTTGCCACAAGTCCAACCCCCTGTGCTGGTACCACAGTTTGGGGGCTGGTTTCAGCCCCATCTTGGGGCAGGCACCAGCACACTGTGCAGGTTTGATGCTGACATTCATGAACCAGCTTTCTTGTTCTTAGTTAATGGCACCAAAACACTGCCACAGGTCATAAGTTCATCCACCCAGTCCTTGTATCAGCCCCTGGAGGCTTTTAGAGTTTGGTTAAGTGGCTCAAACCATTCCCCCCGCAGGCACCCACAGGTTTGTGGCAAAGATTATCAGCAGTGGCTGAGCCCTCTACTTCATCCAGCCAGAAAAGGACCTTTCACTGCCTGGGGGACCTACAGTCCTGGTGAGCCACAGGCGAAGGGCTGCACCTGCATTGCCCCAGGGCCCAACCCTGAGCACCATCCAAACATTCTCCAGTAATCCTGAGAAATGCCTTGCAGCTCCTGTTTTCCACACCAGGAGCTGACAGAAGTTTTGGAGCATGGCACTGCAGGCAAGGGGAGAGCAATCTGGGCTCATATTCCCTGTTCCAACCCCAAAATCCCAGGGCAGTTCTGAACCCTGTGTGTCCTGCCCAGGCACACACGGAGCCGCTCCACACCGCCAGCCCCTCGTGTCCTCCCACCGTGGCCGCACTGGCTCTGGGCCCGTGGCACAGTCACGGCAGGAGTGGCCGAGGGCAGTGAGCGGGGTCAGGGTCCCAATCCCCGTTTCCAGACCCAAGTGCTGTGAGGGTGCAAGCTGCCATCCCCAGGGATTGTCACGTTGTCACACGCAGCCGATGCCTTCACGAGATCAGCAGGTCATGCAGCGCGGGCGGATGGTGTCTGATGAGGGGTTTGGATCCACCTGCAGAACCAAGTCCAGAGTCAAAAACCTCTGTTTTTGCAGAGGCACATCCCAGCCTCCACCAGCCTCCAAGCCCGGAGGGATTAATCACCTCTGAGTACAGCGGAGGGGGTCGGAAGCGGAATTCCTGGATGTAGGCAAAGAAGGGACCCTCCAGGATGTCCCCGAGCTCGCTGCGGCACGGAGGAGCCAGGCTCTGCTCGGCCTCCGGGCTGGACACGACTGCTGAGTACTCAGGGGGGGCTGAAGAGAAAGGAGAACCATCAGAGAATAGCACACACTCACCATAAATGGGGGTAAAAGGGCTTCAAATCCACTATATCCCAAACCCTCCCAGTTCCCTGAGGAAGGAACCCAGGAGATTCAGTGCCACAATAATAAAAATAGGTTAAAAAAAAGCAAAACTGGCCCAGTTGAGAACTTTGCATCTCACTCTCCTGAGCAGGGGGTTTATCCCAGGGAGAAGGAGATGCTCACCCTCCAGCTGCTCCGGGATGGTGCTGAGCCAGTCCAGGTTGACGCTGTACTGGCTGCTGACACTGGAGGTGCGGCTCCCGAAGGGATGCAGCGGGATGGTCCCGATGACAAGAGGCAGTTCAAGGAGCAGCTTGGATGTCCCAGGAATATCCACACAAACCTGCCGAGACAGAAGAAGCAGGGAAGCTTAGCTGGTGGTGTTCTCCCAGTCTGGAGGGGCAGACATCTCCCCTGAGCTGGAGG
>JAOTQP010001122.1:2365676-2376755 GCA_026413545.1 Cichladusa arquata
CCCACCTCCATCCTTGTCCCCCAGAACTCCTTTCCAGCTCCCATCCTTGCCCCTCAGACTCCCCCTGCAGCTCCAGTCTGACATCCCACCCCATCTTTATCCAGAATCTCCATTCCGAGGGTCACAGCCTGGGCTGTGGCCAGGGGGGATTCCTCACTGAAGCCTCTCTCCTTCCAGTGCCCCAGGTCAGAGCTGAGGGCCACACCACACACTGACCCACATCCTTCCCTTCCCAAGAGCCATTCCCAGGGCTGGGAACAGGCCACAGCTGGATCTGGGCTCCTGACACGGCCAACTGGCGACGCGGAGATGTCTGGGACATCACTTCACTTAGTTCTAAGAAATCAAGAACTGGCTGGAGTTCAGCTTGTGCAACTGAGTGAGCAATCCTCTTCCCTGTGCTTGTTAACCAGGCAAGCGCCAGTTTTCCACCAGATCCTGCTGGGATTGGTGTCCCAAACCCCGGGATAAATTCCACCTGCACGGGCAGGAGCAGCACAGGGACTGCTCCATCGGTGGCATCCACGGTTGCTGGTGCTCAGCTGGGGTGAAAAGTGTGTAAACTGGGAATTAATGATTCCCAGAGTGGACATCACTCTCAGCAGCACCCTGAGATATTGTAAAAGGGAGGAGAAAGGAATCTCTGCCCCCCAAAAGGGTTAATACAGTCTTAAAAACTTCCACTTTAGTGATGGCTATCATGTTTGCAGAGCACCAGAGAGCCCAGCACCCCCGGCACGGGCGGGGGATAAGACAGAACAGGCATTAGAAATGTTACTCAGCATTTGGCTGCCTGAGTTGTGGGGATTTTTGAGTTGCTCACAGCCATGCCAGGCAGGACCTGCTGAGCTGAACTTGGTTGATCATATTCACTTAAAAATGGAGCTGGGCTGAAGCCTGGCACTGCTTTAGCTGTTTCCAAGGCCGGACTGGAATTGTCTGTCTCCCTCCCCAGGGTAAGGGGACTGTGGTTTGTTTTATGTGCACAACCATTTGCAGCCACGGGCAAACATGAATCATAGCAAAGGCTCTGAGGGAGAGGGAAAGGAGGAAGGAAGGCACGTCACAGCGCGAGTTAACTGGTGACACCGGCTCTGGGAAGGCGCCTGCTGTCCCTGCAGTGACATTCGAGGTGGGGAGGCTCTTGAGAGGGGCTGGAGCCTCGGCTGGGCCCCTCTCTTTGCTTGGCATCCTCCTCCTGCTCCTCCCGCCTGTCGGCACACACCCCTGGGCCGTGACTCAGCCTCGCCCACGGGACGGATCCTGCAAACCAAACCCCAAAGCTCGCTCCCGTGGCAGCGCACGCGATGCCCCCGGCTGTCCCTCGCTGCTGCCACGTGGGGACCAAGGCTCTGTGCCCTCCCTGACCCCTCTGGGACCCCCACACCGGGTCTGTCCCCTCCCCTGGGGCCTGCAGGGGAGCACAGCCAAGGGCTTTGTTTTTTGTTTGACCCAGGAAGGGTCCTGGGTGCCCAAGGCAAAGGCAGCCAGGCCGGGCACAGTGCTCAGGGCACGATCTCCAACTCTTCAGCCCCATCTAGAGTCTGGCCAGGCCAGAGCTGCTCCCAGCAGGAGCTGGGACAGACAGACAGACACAGACACCCTGCCTGGCTCGTGGGGGGCTGCACCTGCCCTGACCCGCTCTGGGACCTGGTGACTTCTCCCCACAGAGCCTGGGGTCACACAAAGGGCCCTGGAACACCAGGGAGAAGGGAATGCAGCAGCTGAACAGGTAAGGCAGTGGCCCAGTGTGGGGTGAGATGGCACAACACAGAGCCTGTGCTCCAGACTGAGGAACCAGCTCCACCCCTGCCAGATTTGGGACTGCTGTGTATGGACAAGGATTAAGGTGCTGATTGAGGGCCACCCCACAAAGGAAGGATGGCCCTGATTCCATAACTCTCCTGGATGTCTCCATGAAAATAAAATGGCTTCTGGATGTTTGCCTCTCACCAGGGCAGGAACTACACCTTTGGGAAGTGCTGCAGGATCCTCGGACAGAAAAGATCACTGCACAACAATTATTTATGTTTCCTAGGGCACCCTCCCATCACCACATGCAGAAGAGTCCAGGGCTCTCCTTGTACTGCCTTTGCCCATTCACCCCCTGTCTTTTCCTCTCCTCCTGCTCCCTCTCTCAGATGATTACACAACACACGTTTAAAGGCCCTGCCTGAACATCCTCCTTGCACACTTTTTTCTTGTCTCTCGGCGCAGCACCCCAGTGCCAGCACTCACCACCCAGCCAGGAAACCGCAGATAAACTCAGCTGAGGGGAGAGCAGAAGGGAGGGTGCTTATCTGTGCCCGTCTTTCCTCCTCTGCACTGCCTTGTTACCATGACAAAACCTGCATTTTTTAAACACCACGCAGACACAGCTGATCTCGTGGAGAAGCAACAAGAAAGGAGCAGTCACAGGGACTGACTGTCGGATGGTGGCACGTTTCTCACCAGCTGACATCAGGAAGGCTCTCACGCTGCTGTTGGGGACAGAACAGGGGACAGCAGGATCCAAAGGAAGTTATTTTGGCTGCAGGACAGACTCTCTCTGCTGTTGCCTTCCTTAAAACACCCTGGTGATCACATGTGTCCCTCTCACAAGGCAGAAAAGGAATCAGTGTACAGACAGAGACAATAAAATCGCAGCCCCCAAGTTCTGGTGAGGCTCTGCTGCCCAGGCAGTCCAGCTCAGCACTCCCTGTGCACAAAGGGAGGGCCAGGAACCATCAGCTCTGGGCTACAGGTGAGCAGGGTGCCTGTGGGGCTGAGCAGCTCCTGCAATTCCTGCAGCCCTTGGCCAAGTGCCCTTCCCCTGATGGCTCCAGGGGCTCCTCTCACACACAGTCCCAGCAGCACAATCCACACGTGCTGCCAGCAGCTTGTGGCTTCCCTACAGACATTCCTGCAGGGATAATGGGGGATAGAGCTCACCCTGTCACTCAGAGCCAGGTGCTGCATGACCAAGTGCTCAGGACCCTCGCTGCTGGACTCCAGGGCAAGGGCTTAGTTGGAATTTGGACACTTTGTAGAGGTGCAGCTGCCAAGGGGACATCCTTAGGCACAGCATGGAAGAGCTGCTGCCAAAAGACAGAAACTCCAGAGCAGTGCAGGTGTTTGGAGCAGATGGCAGGGCACAGTCATCCAGAAATAGAGAAAATTACCTTCCCAGTGCAGAGACAGGAACACCTCCAGGAAGCCAATTCAGGCCCTCTTTCCATTCCTCCAGTTTATTCCTGCAACGTCTACATTTGCCAGATTGGGCTGGCACCACTCTCTGGGTTGCACTTGGCCACTGACACAATGAAATGCCCTCAGCATAAGTCCTAAAGCCATCTCCAGGGCTGGGCAACCAGGCCACAGGCCATAACAGAGCCATGAGAAACAGGGAGAGGGGGAGGAAAAGCAACAGGGGAATGGCTGTGACACTGTTATTGAGGGGAGGATAAAAGACATGCACGATCCTAAGAAAAGCCAGAGTTAATGAGTGGATGGACAGTTGAGACATCCCATATCCCTCAGCTCTGGATCACTTCATCCCAAGCACACCAAGAATGGCTTGTGGCATGCAAGTGGCCTGTGCTCTTGCAGCAGATCTAAGCAACGTGCCAGCTGGGCACACGGGGCCAGCATCAGGGACCCGAAAACAAACACTGCCTCAAGCACTGAGAGCTCTTTCCACACTTGTGAACAGACACCCCTGTTTGCTCTTCCCTGTGCAAACACAACAACAGCCACAAACCTCTGGTGCTCCCCAGCCCAGGCTTTGCCAGCAGCCTCCTGGAAACCAGAGGCAGAGAGAGAAATCCTCTGCCGAGGTGAGAAGAGGGACAAACAGCCCTGCATGGGTCAGCAACACCCACAGGGGCAGAGGTTCCTCTGAGGGGACACCTGCAGCCTGAGGGGTCCTGACCCCACAGCCTGGCACACAGACCCACCCAAGGGGTTTCAATCCCACACCCTGGCACACAGACCCATCCAAGGGGGTCCCAACCCCACAGACTGGCACACAGACCCATCCAAGGGGGTCCCAATCCCACAGCCTGGCACACAGACCCATCAAAGGTGTCCCAATCCCACAGCCTGGCACACAGACCCATCAAAGGTGTCCCAACCCCACAGACTGGCACACAGACCCATCAAAGGGGGTCCCAATCCCACAGACTGGCACACAGACCCATCAAAGGGGTCCCAATCCCACAGCCTGGCACACAGACCCATCCAAGACCCACCCAAAGGGTTTCTAACCCCACAGACTGGCACACAGACCTATCCATCCAAGGGGGTCCCAAACTCCCACACCCTGACACACAGACCCACCCAAGGGGCCTCAATCCCTCAGCCCGGCACACAGATCCATGAAAGGGGGTCCCAATCCCACACCCTGGCACACAGATCCATCCAGGGGGTCCCAACCCCACAGCCTGGCACACAGACCCATGAAAGGGGGTCCCAATCCCACAGCCTGGCACACAGACCCATCCAGGGGGATCCCAACCCCGTGCTCTGGCACACAGACCCATCCAGGGGGTTCCAATCCCACAGCCTGGCACCCAGACCCATCAAAGGGGGATCCCAACCCCGTGCTCTGGCACACAGACCCATCAAAGGTGTCCCAATCCCACAGCCTGGCACACAGACCCATCAAAGGGGTCCCAATCCCACAGTCTGGCACACAGACCCATCCAAGACCCACCCAAAGGGTTTCTAACCCCATAGACTGGCACACAGACCTAGCCATCCAAGGGGGTCCCAAACTCCCACACCCTGACACACAGACCCACCCAAGGGGTTCCAATCCCCTGCCCTGACACACAGACCCACCCAAGGGGCCTCAATCCCACAGCCTGGCACACAGACCCATGAAAGGGGGTCCCAATCCCACACCCTGGCACACAGACCCATCCAAGGGATCCCAACCCCACAGCCTGGCACACAGACCCACCCAAGGGGTCCCAACCTCACACCCTGGCACCCAGACCCACCCAGGGCTCCCAAGCCCGCACCGTGGCACAGACGCTTACCGGGGATGAGCTGGCGGCGGCGGTGCAGGAAGGTCTGGTAGGCCGTGAAGTCGCGGTAGACGACGTTGAGGCCGACGCTGTGGCTCTCCAGCCAGTGCACGGCGGCCAGGCCGCGGGCACACACCTCCAGCGCCCGCAGGCGCAGCGCCCCGCGCAGCTCCAGCTGCACCCGCCCGCGCAGCAGCTGCCCGCCGCGGGCACGGCCCGGCTCCAGCCGCACCGCCAGCCTGCGCACCCGCCCCGGCGGCTGCATGGCCGCCCTGGCACGCGGCTGCCTCACGGGGATTCGCGGGCAAGGCAGGAAGAGCGAAGGCTACACCAAAATCCCTGGATTTATCCTGGCCCCACCCTGCAGGCCTTCGCGGGGGTTGGGCTGAGCCCCTGTTTTGCAGCGGCGCTTTAGCGTTGACCTCATGTGCGCGAGGCTGACGGTGTGTCCGTGGTGATGAGGGACGTGTTTTTAAACTAACTGAGAAAAAAAAAACAAAACAAAAAACGTGAGTTCACCTTATCTCTGAGTCGCAGACACTGGCGACGTGACACCGGGACGTGCTGGTGGCTGCGCTGGCAGGGAGGGGTGTCACGCAGCTGGCAGGTTTCACACAGTGGGGCAGTCAAAGGAAGCCTGTCTGGCCTTCCTGGTTCAGCCTTCCTGGGCACTGCTGGAATGCCAGAGCAGTGCAGAAAGCAGAGGCCTTCACTCCAAAAGCCAGCTTTGCTTTGCCTGTCTGAAGTTGCATTAAAATCCATGTGAAAAAGAAAGTGAATAATCACAGGGACTCCCAGCAACAGCTCTCCCAGCCTCCAAAGGTGATTCCAATTCCACCACTTGTGCCTGTGGCTGTTCCTGCAGCAGCACAGGTGGCAATGCCACCTCAGGGTCACGTCAAAGTAATGGGGCAGACCTGGAGCAGAGGCAAGTCCCTCTTACTTCACCAAATGATGCAAGTGAGGTGTTTAACTGGAGGTGTTTAACAACATGCTGCATGAGGGATTGATATGAGTGCCTGTGTGCACTTGGGAGATGTGAGTGCACGGTTTCTTTGAAGCACGTGTGGAGCAGAGACCGTCCCATTCCTGAAAAATAAAGAGTCAAATCCATAAAGGAAAGTACAGGGCTTGTGGGCCCAGGCACTGCTCACACATGGACTGAAGCAGTTGTGAAACTTCACTAGCCCTGTGCCCAAAGGAATCAAACCCCTGTGCATGACCAGAGCTTGTGAAGTGGCAGCTGTGCCAGCCTGCTTGCTCAACCCCCACGGGAGGGGGCTGACCAGCCCCCACTGATCCCTCTGGAACACACCTAGATCCCAAACAGAGAAAGTGCAAGCTCAGCAGTCAGGACACCCATGTGAGTGACCAGCTCAACAAAAACACAGGGCTCACCTCTAGGAAAACAGCCCACTCATCACAAGCTGGGCAGAGCTGCCTCGCTGTCCCACTGTACACTGACCTTTGGTTGCAGGCCTTGACACCAAAATCCAAACAGATAATTAGGGAATATTCCATCCCCCACACAGCCCTGATGGTGCCTCTCGCTCTGTTTGATCTCCTGCCTTTCCTCTGTGCTTCCCCCTACCCCACCTGCTCCGTTCCACGCGCTGCCTGCCCGGAGGCGTTCCGTGGGTCCTGCCATCCTGAGGGATGTGTCACCCACGCCTTTGGGCTAATCTCCTAGTGTTTATTCTTGCTGTCACAACACCTCCTTGTGTCCTCATTCAGTCTGAGAAATAGATGTTCCCTGTGACAGCACAGAGATGGGCCAAGAGCAGAGCACAAGGGCGGCTCTGAGATCCCACGTCGTGTAGGCAGCTCAGAGTGCGTCAGCAGTCACTGGAGAGGGGAGGACATCACCTTCCTCTGGGGACAGGGCCCTTCCAGGCTCCCCACTGGGGACACAGATCACCTGGGAGTTTGCCTTTTGGATTTCAGTGGCCTTTGGGCTTGGGTGTGAGCTCACCTCTCTGCTCAGCCCTGTGCCCTCCTGGGCAGCCCCTGGGATGAGCATTTCATCTGAGGAGACAAAACAGCTTTCAGCTCACTGGGATGGGGCTGAGAAAGGGGCAGGTGGCACCACTGAACCTGGCAGCCCCAAGACCCTGTTTTGTCACCCCACCCGGGCAGCTGCAGCATCCTCTGTCCCCCATACCTGGCAGATGCTCAGCTTTCTCTGCTGGTGCTGCAGAGATGTTTACCTTGGCTGGACACCTCTAGCCATGACAATTTTCTTCCTCTGACCCTCTGGGGGCGATTTTAATCACCTTCTACCTCCTCTAACGTCCCCTGGCTTAGGGATTTGGTTGCCTGTCCTTCCTCTCCCTAAAAAATATTTCTCATCTACGACTCTGCTCCCACCTGAGGCTGGAGCAGACAGGGTTTGGTGCTCCCTGGTCCATCTCAAGTAGCTCAGGAGCACACTCCAAGGGGAGTTAAGGGGAGGCTGGAGCTTTGCTGGGTATAAATCCATTCCCCTGTGTTAATCCAGTCCTGTTAAGGCTGGGCCTGCTGTAGCACATCTTTGGGGATTCCCCCTGCTGCCTGTGTGGCACCAGCATGGCTGGCATGGTTCTGACAGAACTTTCATCTGCTGACAGATGGAATCAAAATAAAAATTAAATTTGAGGCAGTAAATTGGGAGGCAGCACCAGGAAAGCTCTGCAGTCACAGACACCTGTGTGATTTCCCCTGAAGACAGGAAAAGGCCGGCTCTGCCGTCAGCAATTTGCTCAAAACCTTCGCCCAAACAGAAAACAACTCTCGGGGTGAGGAGGCAAATGAAGAAATTCATGTGGCAGTTACGGGAATATCACTCCATATGGTAGTTCTGGAGCTGCTCCAGAAGTTTAGGGCCAAGGAAAAGACCAATTCACTGTGATCTGTTCCACATTTAGCAAATCAAATGGCTTTAACACAGATCCATGGCATGAAGGGACGTCTCTCTTAACTTCTTGAGAAACAGGAGGCAATGTCAGAGGAGGATTTTCTTAATGCCTTCCATGACCAGTTCTAACCACATCCCTTCCTGAGGTTGCATAAGCACAGCTTTTGATCAAAATCCTTTCCTTCCTCCCAAAAATAAATGCAAAACAACTTATAAAAACAAACGTAGCGATGGAGAAAGATCAAGACACTGGTTCATATCCCAGAAATCATTCATTTTATTCATTTTACGTAATGAAGAGGCAGAGGGATTGACACCAGATTGCAGTGAGGTGAGTCATGAGGATGTGGAATAAGGATGTGGTGCATCAGGTGGGATAACTGCAGCATCTGAGGATACAACAAGTGTAGAACAATCAGAATCACTGAATATCCCAAGTGGGAAGGGACCCACAAGGATCTCAAGTCCAGCTCCCAGACTGGAGAGGCTCTGCTTAGTGCTATGAACCTGTTCCATGAAATCAGATTGATTTACTCAAAGGATGATTTACTGAAAAGCTTGATTTACTCAAAAGGTTCTTCCCCCCGAGGGTGCTGGCACTGCCCAGGCTCCCCAGGGAATGGTCCCGGCCCCAAGGCTGCCAGAGCTGCAGGAGCGTTTGGACACTCTCAGGGATGCTCAGGGTGGGGTTGGGGGGTCTGGGCAGGGACAGGGGCTGCACTGATGGTCCCTGAGGGATCCAGCTCAGAATATTCTGGGATTCTGTGATACTCGGCTATAAAAAGAGAAAACGAAATACCCAAATGGTTCTAACAGCCTTAATTAACAGCAGTGTGAGTGTGACTCTGTGCCGGGCACTGGAGCCACTGGAGCCCGGGAGGAAGCAGGTGGGACCCACGTGCTGAGTAGGGAAGGTGTAGGAGGACGGAGAGATTTCACCCAGAATGTTCCCCTCCCATCACTCAGCCGGGGGCCGGGAGGGCTCTGAAGGTGGGACAGGCAAGACCTCCCTGTCTCCCAGGTGACAGATCCGTGTGCAGGTGAACACGGGACCGTCGGGGAACAACGGGACCTCTTACAGTCGGGTTTCCCAGATTTCTTTGAATCAACGCGGGGCCGGCCTAGGACCCCTAGAACGGGGAAACCGGGCTGAGAAACGGGCTGATGGAGGATTCGCTGGAGGGGTGCGGAGGCCGTGAGGGGCAGCGGGACCCAGCTGGGCACCATCCCCGGTCGGTCACCAGCCCCTGGTGGGACTCAGCCCCCGGTGGGACCCAGCCCCTTTCGGGCACCATCCTCGATAGGACACCGGCCTCTGGAGGGACCCAGCCCCTTTCGGACACCATCCCCGGGCAGGGCCCGGCTGGGCCGCGGGGCAGCCGGGCCGCGTTGCCATGGCGACGGCTCCGCCTCCTTCCCGGCGTGCCCCGCGTTTGCACGTGACTTCACACCCGGAAGTGTTGCCATGGCGGCAGGCGCGCTCGGGGGGCTCGTGGCTGCGCTGGAGACGCACCGGGGCCGCGACCGGGCGGTGAGTGAGGGGTCTGATCCCTCCGGTACCGGGCGGTGAGTGAGGGGTCTGATCCTTCCGGTACCGGGCGGTGAATGACAGAAGGGGGAGCTGAGCCCGCCGGTACCGGGCGGTGAGTGAGGGGTCTGATCCCTCCGGTACCGGGCGGTGAGTGAGGGGTCTGATCCCTCCGGTACCGGGCGGTGAGTGAGGGGTCTGAGCCCTCCGGTACCGAGCGGTGAGTGAGGGGTCTGATCCCTCCGGTACCGGGCGGTGAGTGAGGGGTCTGAGCCCTCCGGTACCGGGCGGTGAATGACAGGAGGGGGGTCTGAGCCCGCCGGTACCGGGCGGTGAGTGACAGGTCTGAGCCCTCCGGTACCGGGCGGTGAGTGACAGGAGGGGGGTCTGAGCCCGCCGGTACCGGGCGGTGAGTGACAGGAGGGGGGTCTGATCCCGCTGGTACCGGGCGGTGAATGACAGGAGGGGGGTCTGATCCCGCTGGTACCGGGCGGTGAACGACGGGAGCCGACTGTGCTGCAGCGACCCACCCTTAAGGGGAAGGAAGCACCTGGAATGAATCCGTAAGTGCTTTCTATGTTGGTGGGAAGGAAGGAAAAAGGCAGAGGGTCCACAAACAATACAAGTTTTACCGGTAAATGACGCGCGGGAGGGAAATGGGAGTCCCGGAGCACAGGGCAATGGGGTTTGGGTAAAGGGAAGAGAAGCTGGGGAGGGAGCAGTGAATTAGAGAAAGGAGAAGAGAAAGAAAGAGGAGAAAAGAGGGAGAAAAATAGAGCATTAAATAGAGGAGAAAGAGAAAAAACGGTTCCAGCATCACCTTCCCTGGTGGCCGCAGGTGCGGGCGCTGTGCTACGGCTGCCAGCTGGCGGGGGCAGCGCTGCCCGGGCCCGCGGGGCTGCCCGGGGGGCTGCTGGCCGCCTCCGCCCAGCTCAGCTCCTGCCGCACCGCCCTGCGCCTCTTCGACGACCTGGCCATGCTCCGGCACAGCTGCAGCTACGGGCTGGGCCCCGAGGTGAGCGCGGCCCCGCGCCCCCGCCCCCGGCCCGTGTGCCGCGGCCGTGCCCCATGTGCCGCTCCCCGCAGGGCGAGGACGCGCTGGTGCGGGGGCTCTCGGTGCTCTGCAACGTGGCCAACCAGCTCTACTACCCCTGCGAGCACCTGGCCTGGGCGGCGGATGTCGGCATCGTGCGCGCCGGCTCCCAGAAGTGGTGGAGGCGGAGCACGGCGCTGTGGGGCTGTGCCCTGCTCCTGGGCATCCTGCGGTACGGGCTACAGCAAAGCGGTGGGAGGCTCTTCCTCGCTGAAGCAGTTGGTGCAAGAGAAAAAAAAAGCCCTCCTGTTTGGTGCTGTATGAGAAATAACTCTGTTCTTTTCAGATCCCTGAGAATCTTGTTCCAGTTGAGAAGAAAACTGAGCCAGCACAAGTGGTATGATTTCCTTCCTTGGCTGTAGAGCTGATCGTGCAGTCCCAGATTGGTTTGGGTTGGGGGGACCTTAAAGCTCATCCAGTGCCACCCCTGCCCTGGCAGGGACACCTTCACTGTCCCAGGCTGCTCCAAGCCCCAATGTCCATCCAGGAGCAGCCACAGCTGCTCTGGGCACCCTGTGCCAGAGCCCCCCCCCCTCCCCCCCCAGGAAACAATTCC
>JAOTQP010001122.1:2380869-2418874 GCA_026413545.1 Cichladusa arquata
GGGGCGGGGCCAGCGCGGGGCGGCCACGCGGCGGCGGCGGGGCGGCGGCAGAGCCGGAGAGGAGCGGGACCGGGCGGGACCGGGCACCGAACCGGGCACCGAACCGGGTACGGGATAGCGGAGACCGGGTACGGAACCTGGCACCGAACCGGGTACGGGATAGCGGAGATCGGGTACGGAATTTGGTGCAGGATAGCGGGGATCGGGTACGGAACCGGGCACGGCACCGGGTACGGGATAGCGGAGACCGGGCACCGAACCGGGCACGGAACGGGGTACGGGATACCGGAGACCGGGTACGGAACCTGGCACGGAACCGGGTACGGGATAGCGGAGATCGGGTACGGAATCGGGTACGGAATTTGGTGCAGGATAGCGGGGATCGGGTACGGAACCGGGCACGGCACCGGGCACGGCACTGGGTGCGGGATAGCTGGGACAGGGTACGGGATAGCAGGGACCGGCTGGGACCGGTTGCGGGGTAGTGGGGACCGTGCGGGACCGGGAACGGGATAGCGGGACCCATGTACGGAATAGCGAGGACCAGGCGAGACCGAGTACGGGACTAGGTACAGCACCGGGTACGGGATAGTGGGGACCGTGCGGCACCGAGTACGGGATAGCGGGGACCGCGCGGGACCAGGTATGGAGCTGGGTGCGGAGCCGGGTACGGGGCCGGGTGAGGAACCAGGTACGGGACCAGGTACTAGATAGGACGGACCGTGCGGAACAACCGGACCAGGTGTGGGACCGCGGGGCCGAGTGCAGAATAACTGAGTCAGGCGCGGGACAGCGGAGCCGGGTGGGACACGGCGGGTCCGGGAGCGGGACCTCTGAGCCAAGTGGGAACCCGCGGAGCCGGGTGGGGACCCCTGAGCTGGGTTCGGGACCGCGGGGCGGGCTGGGCGCGGGCATCACCGGGAGCGCACATCGCCCCCTCCCCGGTACTACGCGGGGCCCGGCGGAGCCATGCGCTGCACGGGTGTGTGTGCGTGGTTTGTGCACGCTTTGTGCACGCTGGACGGGTGTTTGTGCGCGGTTTGTGCACGCTTTGTGCATGGTTTGTGCACGCTTTGTGCACTCTGCACGGGTGTTTGGTCCGGGAGCTCCCGGTGCCCCGTTTCGGGACGGTCCCGCCGCGCTCCCGTTACCGGCTCCTGTCCGCGGCCGTGCTGGTCCCGGGCCGCGCTGCCCGTGCTGACTCGCCGGTTTTGCCTCGCAGAGCGGCCTCAGCACTATGTCCGTCAGCAGCCACGAGAACCGGAAATCCCGCTCGAGCTCAGGCTCCATGAACATCCACCTCTTCCACAAACCGGGCCACGCCGACAGCCTGCTCACCCAACTGAACCTGCTCCGCCAGCAGAGCCTCTTCACCGACGTGGTGCTGCGGGCGGGGAACCGGAGCTTCCCGTGCCACCGCGCCGTCCTGGCCGCCTGCAGCCGCTACTTCAACGCCATGTTCAGCGGGGGCCTGAAGGAGAGCAGGGATGGTGTGGTCAACTTCCACGACTCGCTGCACCCCGAGGTGCTGGAGCTGCTGCTGGACTACGCTTACTCAGCCCGGGTGCTGATCAACGAGGAGAACGCCGAGTCCCTGCTGGAGGCCGGGGACATGCTGCAGTTCCAGGATATCCGGGATGCTTCGGCTGACTTTCTGGAGAAGAATCTCTACCCTGGGAATTGCCTGAACATGCTGCTGCTGTCCGATGCCCACTGCTGCGAGCGGCTGCTGGAGCTGTCCTGGAGGATGGCCTTGGCCAACTTCACCTCGCTCTGCAAGACTGAAGATTTCCTCCGCCTGCCCAAAGACAAGCTGCTGGAGCTGGTGGAGAGCGAGGAGCTGGCGGTGGAGGATGAGACGCTGGTCTATGAAGCCGTTATAGGCTGGATCCGCTATGATTTGCCCCGACGCCACGAAGTTCTGCCCGAGCTGCTGCGCTGCGTCCGCCTGGCCCTGCTGCCCGAGTCCTACCTGCGGAAGCAGGTGGCCTGTGAGAAGCTGGTGACCAGCCACAAGCTGGGGGAGGAGATCGTGGCCGACGCCGTGCGGTGCAAAATGAAGATCCTGCAGAACGACGGCCTGGTGACGGGGTGCTGCGCCCGGCCCCGCAAGGTCAGCCAGGCCCTGCTGCTGCTCGGGGGCCAGACCTTCATGTGCGACAAGATTTACATGCTGGACCACAAAACCAGCGAGATCATCCCTCGCGCCGACATCCCCAGCCCCCGCAAGGAGTGCAGCGCCTGCGCCATCGGCTGCAAGGTCTACATCACCGGGGGCAAGGGCTCCGAGAACGGCGCGTCCAGGGACGTCTGGGTGTACGACACCCTCCACGACGAGTGGGCCAAAGCTGCTCCCATGCTGGTGGCGCGGTTTGGCCACGGCTCCGCCGAGCTGGAGCACTGCCTGTACGTGGTGGGGGGTCACACGGCCATGAGCGGGGCCTTCCCGGCCTCTCCCTCCGTGTCCCTCAAGCAAGTGGAGCACTACGACCCTCAGCTGGACAAGTGGTCGCTGGTGGCTCCTCTCCGGGAAGGCGTGAGCAACGCTGCCGTGGTGGGAGCCAAGATGAAGCTGTTTGTTTTCGGGGGCACCAGCGCCAACCAGAACAAGCTGCCCAAGGTGCAGTGCTTCGACCCCTGCCAGAACCGCTGGACGGTGCCCGCCAGCTGCCCCCAGCCCTGGCGCTACACGGCCGCCGCCGTGGTGGGCAGCCACGTCATCGTCATCGGCGGCGACACCGAGTTCTCCGCCAGCTCCGCTTACCGCTTCCACAGCGACACCTTCCAGTGGTCCAAGTTCGGGGATGTCACCGCCAAGTGCATCAGCTGCCGCGCTGTCACCTCGGGGAACAGGCTCTACGTGGTGGGGGGCTACTGCGGGGCGCAGCGCTGCAAAACCCTGGACTGCTACGACCCCTCGTCCGACACCTGGAGCAGCGTCACCACGGTGCCTTATTCCCTCATCCCCACCGCCTTCGTCAGCACCTGGAAGTACCTGTCTGCCTGAGCATGCTAAGGCGCCTGCAAGGTAAGTGCTGGTGGGTCAACCTGAGCTCCTCTCCATCAGGTTAAACTCGAGGGGCTCACATGGCTCTGGGCTGGAGTTCTCCTAGAGAACAGCCTTGTGTGAACGTCAGCTCCAAAAGTTCCAGGCGGGTAGTGTGGGATCTAAAATCCCTGCAGGAGAGAGAAGGTCTCTCTAGGTGCTGGAACGCTGCAGGGAGAAGTTCAGTATAAATAACAAGACTCTTAACCTGGCATCTTGGGCTGTGCAAAGATTTTGGGGAATGCTGTGTGCGAGGATTGGGTGTCGTCCCTGGGTCAGCAGGCTGGAGCAGTCGGTGTTTTTGCAGGCAGGCTGTCTGCAGGAGCTGGGACAGACCCCGTGGTGCCACTGGCTCTGGCTGCTGCTTTTAGCACAGCCTCCTCCTCCTGGTGCCACACTTAATCTGCCAGTGGCACCCAAATGTCTTGTGGGACGCCAGGGCTGGGAGCTGGTGCCAGAACAAGATTATAGCTGGGATTTAGTCCCAGAATGGTGGGTAATTGCATTTATAAGACAGCCTTGTCTATGTATAAACACAGGGTTTCTCTGCTTCTAATTATTCCCTGGTGTCCCTTTCATGCCATTGCTTTTCTGCTGCACAGAGATTGACTTTCAACATTTGCAACTGGAATTAAACCTTTCTAAAGGCTTTTGGCAGAAACTATGCCAGTGAATCATAGACCCTGCAGGGCTTTCCTTTTCTCCTTCCAAGAGTCGTACTGCCTAAATGAAACTATTTACTATAATAAAATATCCAGTGATACCTTTAGAAAATTCCTGGTGTAGATGGAAATCATCAGGCATTGCTGGGATTTCTGTGGGATTTGAGGCTGAGGAGTGGGGCTGGGGTTGGTGTGCCCTGGTCTCACAATACTCTGCTCTGCACCACAGGCTTCACACCTGATTTTGCCAAGTGCCTCCCTTGACTGAGGATCCAGATGGAACAGGCAGGCAGCAGGAGCACCTCCTCCCACCTGGAAGTCTGTGAGCTGGGAGCCAGTGGAGCCCATCAGCACCAGCAGGGCTCAAGCAACTCAGTTTTGGCTTTGAATTGCTTCTGCAAATCCATCCCTTGGTCATGGCAGGGAGGGAACAGGCATGGAGGGACCTCCTTGGGCTGGCAGCTTGTGCTGTCCCTTGAGACAGCAAAAGGTTTCCAAGTTTTCTCCTAACTTATGTGATCCCCATAACCAGAGGGATTGTTTTGGTTTCAGTGATATTAGAAAGGAGAAAGGACACTCCTGACCTGCTGCAGGACTGCACTGCTGGGACTTGTAGCACCCAAGCAGTAGCCTGGAATGGCAGAACATGTAACAGTACGTTGCCCATGGGCTGGCTCTGTACATTTATTTGTTTTTTATACAGCAGTTTTGTGTGTTTATTACTCAGCCTGGAGCTGCTTCAATAAATCTGAATAAAATACACCGTGTCCCTTGCCTGTTCTGTGTGCTTGAGGTGCAGGTTTTCCCAGCCTGGTAGAACAGTGAGGAGCATTCCCTGCTGCAGTCCAAATCAAGGGCTCAGATCCTCTGTATCTCTGTACCTTGGGTCTGAGGAAAGCTCAGATCTCACACTGCCTTCTAGCTTTGAAGGAGACACAAATCTCTTCAAACCTTCAAAGATTAAGGTATTCTCTGCCTTCTCCTGGTCACTCCACAGAGTGGGGTTTCCTCACGATCCAAAAGAATGGGAGAAGGTGCTGCCCCTTCTGTCCCAAAGGGCTGTGTGCTCCAGGTGAGGAGAGGCAGTGCCTGGAAAAGAAAAGCTCTGTTAAGGGGAGGAGGTGAGACAGGAACCAGCATGGTCAGAGGAAACAGGCACCAAAGATACAAGCAACTGTCTCACCACAGAAGCATGGTTTGGGTGTGTTCCATTATTTCAGAATTAAATAAATCAATGTCACAACTCTTCCGAGCTGCTTGCACAGGCAAGAGCTGGCAGGATGGGGAGGAAGGGAGCTGCCCTGCTGCTTGGGGCTGGAGCAGATGCTCCAGCTTCATTTCCACCCCCTTTTCTGATGCTTTTGCCATTTTCATCCCCCAGGCTGGGCCTTTTTTCCTGCACCTTTGCTGTGCCTCTTCATCACTGGCTGAGCCCAAGGGGAGTTCACCAGGCTGGAGGGAGAGGAGCCCAGAGCCTGCCTGGAGCACACAGGCAGCAGCAGGGAGACAGACTCGTTTTGATGAGAAAAGGCTGTCAAGATCATGGGATCCAACCATCCAGCAGCTCCCAGGCTGGCTGTGCCTTGCAAGCAGAGCAAGTCACAGCACAGGACTCTGCTGGGACCAGCAGCTGTCTGGAAGTGTCTCCAGCCCTGTTACCCAGCCAGGAGCTGCCTCACCTTTGTTACATCTCCAGCTACTCCTGAGGCTGGGCAGAGTCCGACTGTGCAGAGGTTTCATTCAGTTTGAGCAGCAGCAGCTGTTCTGTTGGTGCTGCCCAGCAATAATCGCTGGCTGCTCGCCACCTCCGCCTCCTGCAGCAGCAGGGTCCCTCTGCCCGGCCTCCTCTGAGCCTGGGGAACCAGCCCCAGCCCTGCTGCTGCTGCTGCAGCCTCTGCAGGGGCTGGGCATTGTTCACTTTTCAACCCCTCTCAGGGAAAGCCAAGCACACCTGGGCTGGGCTGGGCTGGGCTGGGCTGCGGTGCTCCCTGTGCCAGCAACAAAGCCAGCAACAAAGCCAGCCCAACTGCATCACATCCTTCACCTGGCACAGAGCCCCGTGTCCCTCCTGCTCCTCCTCCTCCTGGCAGGAACCAGCTCCCAGCTCCAGGAGTACCCTGGGGAAAACGAGGGAGCCTCACTGGTGTGTGCCTGAGTCGTCCCAGCAGACCTGTTCTCCCAGTTTGACATTTCCATGCGTGGATCCGCTCTGCTGCTTCAGTGCCAGGGCCAGAAGGTTCAGGCCAACTGAGCTGTAGGTGGATTTGGTTTAGAGGTGGATTTGGTTGCTGGGGTAGAAGTCCTCATTAATTAATAGAATTCATTTAGAATCTCAGCATAGCTGGAAGCTAGACCTCTCCTAGCCCAGACCCCCACGTTGTGTCTGCACCTCCAGCTGCAGGAGTCAGACCCCAGCCCAAAGTCACATCTGGAAGAGGCAACTCACATGGGCATCACTAGGCTCAAAGGCAAAACAATCCAAGTGTGATATCACTGTCCCGTGGGATGTCCCTCTTCTCACACAAAGCTTAGATGCCACCACAGCCAGAGAAGTTTGGGATCAGACTGATCCACCTCCCTCCTGGCCACAAGACAGACAGGGTTCATTTTAAGGGAACTGCTGCATGGGTTCATAGGTACCTCCTGCTAGCAGAGCATCAAGGCAGCATTGTGGCCTTTCTCCTTTCCAAGCACAGCAGTGGCTGAGAAATTCTCCTTCCTGGTTAAGATGGGATATGGATCATGAAAACGTTCTGCAGCACACCCACCTTACATCTAGCAAGGAACTGTTACAATGATAATTCATGGCAGCCCAGGAAAGACAAAGTTTTAATTACACACAGTGTGGTTTTGTTTGTGACTTGCCATGTTCCAGGAGGGAAAAGGGACATTGCACACCTGAAATTCCCTGGCAGATCTGCATTTCATGTGTAGTCATCTGGGATGGCTTCAGGTCTAGCAAGACACTGTGCTCCACACAGAAAAATGGCATCAGCTGCTGCTCTGACAAGGAGAGGCACATCCACACTGTGCTGTCAGTGAGGAGTTTTCATGGTCTTGTGCACAGGGAATCCTGGAATGGTTTGGGTCAGAAGGGACCTCAAAGCCCATCCAGTGCCACCCCTGCCATGGCAGAGACACCTTCCACTGTCCCAGGCTGTTCCAAGCCCCAGTGTCCAGCCTGGCCTGGGACACTGCCAGGGATCCAGGGGCAGCCACAGCTGTGCCAGGGCTCCCCACCCTCCCAGGAACAATTCCTGCCCAATATCCCATCCAGCCCTGCCCTCTGGCAATGGGAGCCATTCCCCCTTGTCCTGTCCCTCCATCCCTTGTGCAAAGTCAAGGAGCCCCAGAACAAAGTGATGCTGCCCTGTCTGAGCCTGCAGTGCCTGTGACAGTCCCAGAGTTGGGGACCCTGTGTCCCATTGCTCCAGCACTGCCAGCTCCAGGAGGGTTTGGCTTTTATCCTCTGCCAGATCCCACGAGCACAGCAGCAGCAAACTATGTAGGACAGGCCCCACATCCCTGTCTGCTGAGCCTTGGGCTGGCCCCATTGCTGGGATGAGAAATTAAACAGGATTTGAGTCACAGGGCTGAGGAAAGGGAAAGGCAGCAAGCAGCACATTCCCACTGCTGCAGCACACTGTGGAGCCAATATCCTTTGTGCATGTTTGTCCTCGAGCATCTGGCTCACAGATGAATCTCAGATGCATGTATGGGAACCATCAGCCTTGTCTCACCCACATGAAAGAGAGAGGTTTAGCATAAAGCTGGTCATTGCCGATGGCCTCGGCGTGATTCATCCACAGAAAGAATGTGGTTTGGGTTTCGGGTTAATTAGCTACAGATTGGAGAGAGAGACAAGGCAGGGCGGAGCTGCTGGAATATCGGTGTGAGCAAGCAACAGCTCAGAAGGCAGCGCCAGTGTGTCCTCAAGTCACACCCTCGCTGAAATGACACCTCCGTGTCTCACACAGCAGTGACAGCGTTAGCAGTGCCACTGCCAGGCAAGGTGTTTGCAATCCCCAAGGAATGTCTGCCCTGCTGTTGTGGCAAAAACTGAACACAGCAACACCTACACACCTTTGAACACGGATGGCTGCAGCAGCAGCAAACTTCTAACAGATGCAAATTCTGCCCAGGATTTAAACTTGCCTCTGCTGAGCTCTGGGCTGCTGCAGCTGGGCAGTTCCCGGTGGGAATCTGTGCTGCAGGGATCCCTCTTGGCCATGTTAACCCTGGATCTCCCTGATCCAGGCTCTTCTTGTCTTCCTGGAAAAAATTCCTGCAGGTCTGACATGAAAACAGCTGCACAAGAGTGCAATGCAGCTCCTCTTAGCTTCTCTCCTAGACTCTCCCTCCCTGCTGTCCCCCACAAACCACTTTGATTCCACTTCTTGCTGCCAAAAAATATTTAGAAATGGACATGGAGTGACTGGCCTTGCTGTGGTGACACAGACACGAGGTCTGGAAGCACAGAGGCAGTGACTGATCTCCAGTGGGCACTGTGGCTCGGCTCCCAGGAGCTCCACAGATGGAAGAAATATTTTCCTAAAAAGAGCACAAGCAAAAGCTTCTACACACACACACTCTCTGAGATGTCATTCTCTCACATGACAGCCTGTTAGCTCCCATAAAGACCAAATTTTAAACACTGGTCTGCCTAGAAGTCTTTGATTATTTATGTATGTGGAAAAGTAGAAAAAAAGTTGTTTTTCCAGTGGAGTTCCAGTTTGTGTCACAAGCCAGATGTCACATGCACTTCAGAGGCTGACAAATGCTGGCTGGTTTTACTGACTCCTGCACACAAAGGCCCAGAGTCCTCACAAAGCTGCTTTGATAAGCCCCAAAGGCAGTGACAGGCAGACCACACTGCTGGCACTGCCACCAGCCCTGGCTCAGGGTTTTCCTCACCCCTGGCTGCAGTCAGGATTCTATGATCAACCCCTCCCTCTTCCTTGACAGCACCAATCCAAGGCCCAGTTCTCCCACTGTCTCCCTGGTTTTGCATGTTCTCCTCTCTAGAAATGATTGGAGGTTGCAGCTCTTGCATTTGCTTGCCAGCTGTGCCACCGGTGGGGATTTCACCAGGAAGCTCAGCCTGCTGCAGCTCTGGGAAGAGCAGCCCCAGCCAGAGGCTATGGGATGGTGCTGCCAGCAAGGGCTGCCAAACTGGCACGAGCACTAGGGAGAAAGTTTCTATTTTTGTTATCCTTGTTCCAAGTGGGAACCGATACTGCCTGGGACAGAGCCAGGCATGTCTCGGGCTGGCACCATGCAAAGCACCTCCACACTGATGTAAGCAGCTTAACCAAGTTCTCTCTCTCTCACCAGCAGAGTTCAGATGTTTGGGAGCAGCTGATTCTTTCCCTCAGGTGTTCACCTCACTGCCAAGGGCTGCAGCTATTTGTTTTCTGCACTGAACTCCTCCTATGCTCTGTCCTCTCCTTTGGAAAAGTGTCACAGATTTGCTCCTGTGGGACATTATTTCTGTCCAGGCTAGAAAATGAGAAGCACGTGAGAAGTGGCAGCTGCTTTGATCTTCATTCAAATAGAAAACAATGAATAATTATATAGATATAAAGACAGACAATTTTTAAATGTTCTTTTTTTATTGCTAGAAGTTGGTTTCAGTCCTATTGCAGCTCTGAAATCCTTCAGTGGAGAAACATTGCAATCATTGTAAAAATCATCATTTGGTGTGCTAAGATCATGTTTACAATTAATCAAGACAACTCAACAGAATATTAACATTTAACCATCAACTTTACAAATAAAATAAAGACTACAAAGATGTTGCTACTGCAGTATCAACAGTAAAGGAAATATTTACAATGTTTACACCCTAACGAAAAAACAAAACCAAACTCTTCCCCAACAAAATGGTCAATTTAACCACGGACCATGATTATTTATTAAATCTTTACAGTGCAAGGTGGCCCTAGAAACCAGACCTAAGACTAAAGAGCGTCAAGAGAGTTCACAGCTCTGAGTGAGATGCACGCAGTTATGCCAACAGGATCTACACCCATGAGAGATCTCCTTCTGGCTACAGACAGAAATGGAATTTGAAATCAACTTTTCTAAAGTGCTCCAATTTCTTTCAGTACAAAAATATAAAAAACTGATTTATAAACATGGCACAAATGTTATGAACCAGAGCTCGCACAGGTGCTGTCTGAAGAGGATGGTGGATGAGGAAGTTGCCAGTGGTTACGAAGATGTTGGGTCTGGTCTCAAAGAGAGAGCAGGGGGAAGGCTTTGCTTTGCCTACAGCACTTGTGTAACCTGGCATGCAGATCTGTTTCCTGGTAAATGTGAGAACTGCTGGGGAAGACAACAAAATCTCCAAACTCCCTTGCATGGGGGGCACAACACACAGGGACTCCACTGAGCAGCACCGGGGAGCCTCAGCTCCCATTCCGCAGAGTTAGAAGTAAAATGAAATAAGTATTTTTAACCCTTTCCTAGTTTAAGTTTCGACTCTCATTGTAAATGCAAATGACAAACACCAAGCTCCATGTATGCAGAATCATCTGACCACTACTCAGAAAGACAAAACTGCCTGCAAATTATTTAGAATGACTCCTAGCTGTGCAGGAAGGCGAGTACCTGGATGAGCAAGCGTCTCTAGGAACACCAATTCTGCCTCATGCTGGGGAATGATCAGTAACCTCAACTCGTGGGACATGCCACAGCTACAATCCACAGACAGCACAGTTAAAAACCAGGGAAGCATCCACAACACACACAGGGCAGCTGTGCTCAGCAATAGTGGCCATGGAGGCATCCTCAGCCTGGAACATGGAACCTCCACATTCCAGACGGGAAGAGAAAGAGGAAGCCTCCTTAACACCAGAGTTCAAATTGAAATCAGAACCATAGAAACAGCCTCTACACTGCAACATCACAATACTGAAGGACAAACATGCTGATAATTTTAAGGCTGTGACACCAAGCAAGCATGGTGGCAGTTCAAAGCTCGTGCTGGCATTTCCTCCACACCCCAGCTCAGAAAAGCCAAAAGGCACCTGGGAGGCACAGAATTTTGAACTGTCTAATCCTCAGAAATCACTTAAAAGGAATGTTTTATCTGAAGTGATCAAAAAGTCCAATAGGAAGGATGTGACTCAGAATCAATAGCAGGTTACTTAGCCCAGGACACAGCAGTACTTTGCAAACTAATTTACCTAGAGGAGTTATTTTTCTAGGAACAAGATTTGAGTGAAGAGCCCAAAACCAGTTCACTCAACTGGAGTGATTTGTTAACAACTTCACAGATTCAGTTTTGCACAAGTGAAGAGACCCATGATTCATTTCAAGAAAGTCATATTCATTAAAAGAAAATAATTCACTTGCTTCCCTCAGCCTTCTACAGATCCCCTGCCCATGCTCTGGTAGCAATGAGGTATCACAGCACCTGCTAGTTCCAAAACCTTCTCCAGGCTGACCCCAGTGACAGAGGGAGGACACTGCCTCTGCTCAGGGTGCACACAGGTTTCATAAAGGCAGCTGCAGCCAGACACTGAGGACAGAGAATGACTTCTAAGGTCATTTCTCAGTTACAGACTGAAGACCCATATTCCAAGGAGCTTTTGGAGTTTGAAGCAAGAGCCTGGCCTGTCACAGGCCTGGGTCCATTTATTATCAGCCAAAACTTATTTCAAGCACTGCTGACAAGAAGTATTAAAAAAGTTACATTTAAGTTAAAACATTAAAATAAATGGGACCTCACTGCAGACTTCATTTTCCACATGTCACTGTTCTATATTCGAATTCATCCATTGCCCAGGAGAAGAAAGCAGCCAATGAGCTGCTCCAGCCCCTCCAACACTCCCTCCCATACTTTAGGACAGGCACAAAATAAACCTAAATAAATGTTTCCAAAAATTGCTTCCAAGCACCCAAATTGACATCCCTTTTTGGCTGAGGTGATTTACTGCACTGATGCAACAGCTTTAGGCTAAAACTCCTAAAAACCTGGCAATTTAAGGCAGCAGGGGCATTGAGTTTTCACTAGGAGTGGCCCAAACCACAGCATGAAGGAGAGAACATCCTGTGCATTCCTGCTGCTTCCCTGTGTGCTTCCAGGGGAAATTACAGGGGACCAGATGTGACTGGAGGCTGCACATCATCCAGTGAAAAATCAGTGCCAGTCCTACAGAGCTGCTAGATCCCACACTGCTGCATGGATCAGGAGTTACACTGATTTTAAGAATTCCCCTCCATTCCAAACTAACTTTTTGGAATGCAAAAACTGAATATGGAATGGAACTCTGTTCTAATCACCAAAGAAATGGTATCCCAACACCACCAAATCATCAGTGGAACAGTCCCACTCTGTTTCCTGCTGATAATCACTCCAGGTTCTGCAATGCTGCTGATTTACCAAGCAGCCCTTTGTTATTAAAGCCAAGTGTGTCCAATTTCACTTGTTGGGGCTGGGGGAGCATCCCCATGTGGTGAGGAGCCAGTTTGGAGTTTCCTCTCACTGAACTCAGTGCCACTGCCTCAGGTTTGTACAGCACCACTTAGCTAAGAAAAAGACCCTTAAACCCAAGAACTGTTAGAGCAGGAGTGCTTGTCCCTAAGACCTGTTCAGTATTTTGTAGCTTATCTTTCCCCTGACCAGTAAATTTGGGTTTTTCAATTTCTCATCTGAAGGCAGTAACTCAAATTATCACCACTTAACAATATAAACTGCTGTTGTCTTCTGCTGAAAATTGATAAACTTTCTTGCACTGTAACTACTGAAATAATTTTAAAACTCTCAAGAAAAGAGAAGTTATGGCCTTAAAGACATCACTAACATCACACAGGGCCTAATCACAGGGACAGATCAGTTATTTGAGGAGACTGGCAAACACACTGGATCCATTGCCATGAGACTGGATGGAGCTGACCAGGCCTTCCACCCACTGCTGCTAAAATCACTTTAAAATCAGTTAAAGGTATTAAAAAAAACTATTATCAATCATGTCCTGAAAGGTATTAATCCAAGATTTTAAGCTTTGAGATCCTGATTCCTTTAATTCTGTAACAACACCCTAAACAATCTCTCCTGTGCATCATTATCTGACCAGGTACATTCAACACACACCAGAACACACATCCTTGGGTGAGGGAGGGAAAGGAATCTGAGACAGAGTGAAAAACACAACACAAAATGACTGTGCAAATTACTACAAAGGGAAATAATGCCTTTTCAGCAGAACACTTAATGTCACCACCACTTCATGATCAAGAACTGACCCATTTCACAAGAGGTATCAAAGCTAGTTTAGCTGAAAGCAGCTAAACACAGGTTTAGCTCAGAGTACTTTTTTATTATAATTATTTTTAATTCTGAAACCAAACAGTTCTTATTCCCTTCATTCCTAACACAATGCTGCAGAGCAGTCTCTGCAGTAACAGCAGCTTTGATATCTTCTGGTACTGGGAGTAAAGTCCCAACAAATTAACAGACAAACAAAGGATGCAGAAAACAGGATTAAACAAGACAATAAATTACTGCATTTGAACACTTCTTAGACATGTCTTCAGCAAAGAACAAAATCCAAGTCTCTAAGTTCATTCTGAACCAACCCACGGGTTTGCCTGGGAAGCTGTCCTGCTGTCCCCAACAGGGACACAGGATCCCAGTGACGCTGGTGGCCAATGAAATGTGCATTCAGTCCAACTCTTCATCATCACTGTGAATTCCCACAAGTCCAAACACAAACAGGTGGAGCTCCTGCCCCTTGAAGATGCTGTCAGAAGCTCACCTTACCTTCTCTTCCACTGTACCTGGCCACGGGGCTTGTGCCACTGGGTTCACAGTGCCTGGCACACTTGGCTGGGAGGGGACTGGCTTGCTGTCACCTGGTTACCAACACACAACCCATTACTGACCTGGACCTGGGAAAACAGATTTAAAAATTTGCAGCCATTTTGGGGCCTACTACTAAAACTTTTTACATAAAAATCAGGATGGTTCAACATCACCGATAACAATTTACAAGATGGTGCCCATGAACAGTTACATTCTCCAAAAAGAGCACATTACAATAAATGTCAGAATTTTAACATGCTCTGAATTGATATAGCCATGCCTTGTGTCAACACACTGGAGAATTTAAAAGCAAATTGTTACTACTGTGCCCTCATTCTGAGCTGCTGGCAGAGAAGCCAACAAAGCAGGACAGGAATCCTGGTTTGGTCCTTGCTTGTAGTAACTGGGCAGGGATCAGAAGACATCCGTGTCGGGTCTCCATCATGGTGCACACTGGGGCCTGAGTTCTTGAAACAGTGTGTCAGGTGATTCATCTTCAAATGGAAACAATTAGAAGAAAATGACATCTTCTTTGCTGGTATCATCTTGCACATTCAACAGGCTGGGCTGAGAGGGCACCAGGGGCTGAACCTGAACGTTATTGGGCTTGAAGAGAGTCGCTGAGGCAGATGAAAGTGCTTCTGGCTGAGCATCTGTAGGGCCATACAGCTCTGGAGGGGAAAGAAGGGAACAAGACATATTGATGGCACTGCAGAGAGAGCCTGAGGTACTTCCAAGGACAGGCCAAGTGGGCAAGGCATACCTGGCTGGAATGCAGGGGTCTGGCTGCTCGGGAGGGACGGGCTCGCTGAGCGCCGGCCTCGCAGGACAGCCTCCTCTCGCCCAACGAGCCTGGAGGGAAGCAGCTGCCTCTGATCAACAGAGGCTGAAGAAAATATTTCATAAATTAGTATTTGAGGGGAGCAGCACTTCACAAATGTCACTTCTTCATGCTGGCACCACTGGACTGACACCTTTACATACCCAAGAAAGCTGCAAAACCACAAAGAGCTGGTCCTACTTAAATTTTCTCTTCAGCTGTTTAAACTATGGCACTTAAAACTTTTCTCTTCATTGAGACTTCTAGTTCAGTTCCTGGCAGACCCTGACAATCTCAGATTTAAAACCCAGTATTATCAAGCACAGCAGAGAGAGGAAAAAAAAAATCTTTGTCTGTAGAATTCAAATAGCAAATGGCCACTTGTGCTACTTCTAACACGCAGAGCTGTGATGAACTTTTGTCTCTGCTCTCCATCTGTTTCACAGCTGCTCAGCAGCACAGCCCACTGATTCTGGCATAACACCCTCCCACTTTCTTAGTTTCAACAATGAAAGCAGTTCATGAAATGACTATTCTGGATCTAAAGAACCTCTTTCTTTCAGTACACATTCCTTACATGTCACAAAACCCAAATTCAATACACAGCGTTTTGCCTCTGGTACAGAAAGTTTTGTTCCATTTTATTCTGAGATCCACACATGGGTATAACAAGCATGAAGCCCACTAATGCTCACAAGAGAATAGAGACCAATATATTTGTGGTTTATACCTTTCCTATAAATTACAGAAAAACACCATTAAGTCCATTTCCACTGCAGAGACCATTATGTAAGAGCTATTAAAAATAAACAGGGGAGATGTGGCATTAGAACTTTATATTACCAGCATTTGGTATGCAGGGTAAGAGGATACAGGCTTCATTTATGTGCAAAACCACAAGCAAGTTTGCAAAGGCACTAAACTTTATGCACGACAGAGACAGATGTTTGTGCAATGTGCCAAAGCCCCTCCCTCTGTTCTCTCTGTCAGGTTTGGCTTGAGTCCTCTGCAGCAGTGCAGAGTGATGGACAAGTTTGCCAAGTCTGAATCCAGCACAATGCTAAGAAGGTAATTTTGTAACTTAAAATTACAGGCTGTTCCCCTAAGCTGGCACTGGGGCTACTTCAAGTGGTAAAGATAAAATGGTTTTTAACGTGTCTGTCATTGGCAAAGATGACTACTCCAGAACCCAGCACTTAGAAACAGAAATTACACCAGGACAGGGTGACTGCATTCTTGCTTCTATTTGTGACACAATTAGCCCCTTTCAACTCTACAACACACACAGCATCTCAATTTTGGCCTGGAGATCTGTATTTAATGACTGACTCGTGCTAAGAAAAGCACTGCATTCAATGTCACTACAACTCTGAACAGACAGCAAAAAAAAAGGCTAAGCCAGCCTCAAAACATTTTACTCATGCACAACAGCTTTTTTTTTTTTTTTTTGTTTTACTCTTTAACACTACAGTTAGACAAGAAGATTTTACATCCACGTTTACAACCTCTCACCACCATTCCGCTGTGTTGGAATACACAATTCCAATTTCAACATTATCCCTTTGGGTTATAGTTCCAATTCCAACAGCACTGACACAGAACTAACAGGATTTTAGGAGGTTAAGAGATTTTAACTGCAGCAAACACACTAATAACTTGCAGCATATTAATTTCTAGGTCTAACTGCAGGGCTCTATCTCCCTGTGATCCTGCTGGAGATCAGAAATGCATTTAAACGGACTTAAAATCACACATACCTGAACTGTCTGTCCTATGAGATGCTTTGTTCTTGCCACCTTTCTCCTTGCTTCCTTTTGTGAAGGTGGCCAGCTTGGTGGGGATCTGCTGCTGGACTGCAGCAGGTTTCTGGATCTGGTTGGTTGCACTCAGGAGATGTATTGGCACTTCGTTCTTGAGGGAGGCGCGGCTCTCCAGGCTGGTGCTGTCCCTGCGCACCAGCTCCGGCCGCTCCAGGAACTCCAGCCCGGCCACCGAGCTCACTCTCACTGAGGATCTGGAGCCAGCTGCTGAGGGTTCCACCCCTTCTCCATTGAAGCTGATGGAATGGCTGATCATCTGGCTCTGCAAAAGGAAAAAGGCATTCTAAGTCAAACTAGGATTTTCACCCTCTCCAGCACAAGGAGAGACCACCCCCAGCCCTGGGAGCACGAAGCACTTCCTAGTGCAAAGCAGAGCAGGGTAGACAAAGCCTAAAGGTTCCTGGGGAACAGAAAGAACAGCAAGAGTCTAAGTCCTTGGACACTGAAAAGAACCTCAGCAGCTCTAAACCACTTAACAGTGCACCTAGGAAAGAGCAGACTGCACAGGGTGATGACAGAGCAGAGAAAACACGACTTTCAGAAAGCTTCAATGAACCAATTTAATCAGACCTCCAAATTTCTATTTAAAACACAAGAAATGTTTTAAGAAACCAACTGTACAAAATACTGTTGATGCAGCACAGTTTCTGCAATCACTTGCCTGCAATAGGACAGTTCCTGAATTTGAAAACTACTGTCAGTCACAATTGAAAACAACTTATTCTCCATTTCTATCTTTTTAAAAAATATTCTCATTGCCAGACATCTGGGTGGAACTTCACAGACACTGGGAAACTGCCAAGCTCTGATCTCTCTGAGAGTAGCCATCACCAGCTACTTCAGGTGATGGTTCCAGGAGGCCAGTGAAAGGCAAGAACAGGTTGGTGGTACAGCAAGTGGGTTAATAGAAACAAAACTGGGAAAACCAACCCTCACCTGGCCCATTTCTGGGGAGAAGGTGCCTGACACCGTGTTCTGCTTCTTCAGCTTCTTTAGCTGGTCCAGGCGCTCCCTCTCCTTCTCGACAGCTCTCTGGGCCTCCCGCAGCCTCTCCAGGTCGTGCTGATAGGCCTCCCTCTGCCTCTCCAGCTCTTCCCTGTCCTGGCTCAGCCTCTCCTGCAGCTGCCGCAGATGCTCCGCGCGCTCCTGCTGCCGCGCTTCCGTCAGCTCGAATTCCCTCTGCTGCCGGCTGCGCTCCCGCTCCAGGCGCTGCTGCTCCAGCTTCAGCTGGCTCTGGAGCTTCTGCACGTTCATCAGCTCTTCCCTCTGCTTCTCGAAGTTCCGCTGCTTCTCCTGCTCCAGCAGCAGGTTCCCTCGGGTGGACTGCAGCCGGTACTGCTTCTCCCGGTCTGCCATGGTGGCTCGCTGCACCTCGATGCAGCTGTCCTGCTGAGATATCACAGCCTGGAGGGGATAAAAGTCCAGCATGAGGCATCCAGATTCAAAAAACATGCCCAGCTAAGCAGGAGACAACAGCATCTGCCAGGTGAGGTCACAGAATCTTTTTCTTCCAGAGCATATTTTAGTTCCAGCTCTTCCAGCCCATGGTGACTGATACGACACTGAAGATGGCCAGGTAAATAAATTATCCTTATGTGTGTTAAATTGGACATTTCTTGTACTTAGAATTGTTACCCTGAATCAAACCAGCCAAAATATTGTTGATTACAAGGTAAAAACAACTAATCCATACACACGTGTATGAATAATGAGCACAGAGAGCAGATAGAGCCCAAAGCAGGAAAATAATTAAGTGAGCAGCAAAAAGGAAATAATTACTTAAGACAACACTCTAACACTTCCTCCAAAATATGAGGCACAGTTTCCTTGAATCTCAGGTCTAAATTCCGCACTTCACTCCAGCTGCAGGGGATATTTTCAAGGTAGCTCCTCTCCACACCTGCATATATTTTATTATATTTAGTGCCTAACAAATCTCTTGGATCGTAAATAATGGTTTACCTGAAGACTGAAGAGCAACTGTAACAGCGTCTGTATCCTCTGGACAAGCTGAAGAGGAGGAAAAAAAATAAGGCACTTGAGCTTCATACTTTTTATACTTTATTTTTTTTTTTATTTTTAAGCAGTGAAAATAATCCATGGTATCTGTATAAAACCACACACAATGGAAGCACGGCCACCTGAGTACTCTAGCATAGCAAAGGCAAACATGCAGGCACAAAGAATTTTAGCTTATTATCCTTGTGCAGATGTGAATCAGTGCCCAGCAAATCTCCCAGAGATTCCACGGAGAAGTCCCCATCATCTTCTTTTCACCTGAGTTATTTAACCATCACTTCCTCCCATGCCCCAGCACTGAATCACTGCACAAGTCCAGACCTCACAGGGATTTAGAGGCAAGTTTGGCCAGTGAGCTGTTAATGTGCTGGGTTCCACAGACATTACTAACACTGAGTTTTGGAGGTAGTTTGGTTTGATTTTACATGCTATTATTACACTATGTCTATTTGCCTTTGGATTTCCTAACAGCAGAAATATCATACCTGAGACTCTACGGTGGGCTGAAAACCACTGCTGTCATCCAGCCTCGTCCCATCACTCTGTAAAGGAGACAAAACCAACATTTGTGCTAGGGACACTTGTTGGGCACTGGCAGCGCTGCCAGAAAAAGCTGGGATTGCTCCCATGCACTGAAGGACATACATCAAAAATACTGAATTCATAAGTCAAGCTGAAACAGCAGTGTGGTAATTAAAGCCTGTGTTAATGGTACAGCATCAAATGAGTAAATGGAAAACTGAACTATCTTGCCTCTCAACTGCTGAGCTACCAAGAGGCCCCACAAAACATCCTTAATAGAGTCAAATAATTCTACAGACAAAGCTGTTCCAGTCCAGCCCTGCCAGCTATGACAACTTTCAACTTTGTGAGATTTGTTCTGCACCACTATCATGATGAGGAATACAAGGAAAAGCATTTAAATCTCTCATAAGCTCAACGTACAGTTTGAGATCCTTCTTCTGCATCAGAAGAGAGCTCGTGGAGCTGCACATCTGAACTCAGTGCAGGGCCTCTCCAGTCCCACTGCCTCTGGTCACCACCACTGTTCTTCCTGCCACCTGAAAGAGGAGAGGAGGATGAGGAGCTCACACCAGCACAGGGCCTGGGATAACTCAGTGAGTGCCAAAGCAAGCAGAAAAACATGGTGTCTTTGAACCAAAATGCAACTGCATGGCTTCTCCATGCTGATCCCAAGCATGGGAAGATCAGGCAACAGTGACACATAGGGCTGCTCAAAAAAGTTTAAAACTTGAGAAGACCAGGTTAAGATAAATAGGGAGGGTAAGTTCAAATTACATTAAACTATTTTAAGTGAAGCATGGAAACACAATGTCTGCATGAAAATAAGCAGCTCCCAAAACTGCAAGTTCATGACATGGAATACTGTTCAGCAGGAATACTGCAGTCATAGCAACACCACTGTGAGTGTGGAAGGAGGCAGGGGGAGATGGACTCCTCTTGTAAAAAGTACATGACAGATATATGGAGCCTTCCAGAGACACAGAAAGTATTCTAGAGATTAACTGCCAGTGAAATAAGGGCCATTTGCATTTTCAATTAATGCATGAAGCAAAAATGGAGATAAATAGTATATGGTCTTCCCTCTTAATTCATTAATTAACTGATAAATCATCTGTGCCAAAAGGACAATTTATATTATCTAAGGATTCAGCAAACCTCTAGTGACTGTGCAGATACAAAGTAGAAAAAAGTGTTCTTGACATAATGAAAGCAGACAGCTGAATTCAAATTTTCTAGGTTTCCAAGTCAAGCTTATTTTTTTTAAACAAAATTAAAGTCCTGTGTGGAATTGTGGTGATTATAAAGAATGGGTTAAAGTAATGCCCTCAGCATAACACTGAGAGCCCTACTCTGCTCTCTAGTGTTGGTATCAGGAGCAAAAGATCCAACATGCTGGAGATTTGCTCTGATCTTCCTTTTTAGAGCCTGGTGAAGCTTCCTTATATGAGAGCCTCAATTCCTTGTTCTTATTCCCTGTACAGTAATCACAGTAAAAAGATCAGAAAAATGCTGAATGTTCCCTTTCTTACTTTTATTTAAAACTGAGGGACTACTGTCATATCCTCCAAAGGTCTCTGCTCTCCGGGGCAGTCCTGAGCCATCCTCGGGCTGACAGGATGCACTGCCAAAGTGAGTGAAGATAAAGTCCTGGAGATTTTCAGCTGGGGAACAGGAGAACACATCATGTAAACAGCCATGGCTATGCAGCAATACAAGTTAACATGCTAATGAGTCTAACAAACCATTTCAACCATCAAATCCACTAAAAGTTCAGGCAGTCTGAGATGTCCTGCAGGGCAGATGAATTTTCCCTTGAGAGTAGCTCTGCATGACAGGCTCTTCATATGAAGATGAGCTCTTCCTTAATTGCAAGTTAAGATTATCAAACCTTGAGTGTTTGTTTTTCCATTTTTTTTAATAGAAACTATGTTTGGGTTTATTTTCTTTCTAAACATACTATCTTAAGACAGGCTGTTTTTAATAGATAACCCTCCTATAATATTACACTTCAGGACTGTGTATTATTAGAGTACTCTGTTACCCTTTCTGAACAGACTCATTCTAAGATTCCACTGGTTGATCCTTAAAAAAAAACCCAGTCCAAGCTGTGCAGGTCTCCTACCTAAACCTACAAATGTACTTCACCTTTCTTGCAGATGGGTTCTGAGAACGAGGAAGTCTGAACCATGTTACATAAAAGCATTATGTTATTACAGGATGATTTTCAGGGCCTGTACTTAGATGCTGGGTGCTGATCCCCACACCAGCACCTGAGTGAATGCCCACACATTCCCACATTCCATTCACCTTCAGCCACTGCAGACTTCAGAATGGCCTCTCCCTGCAGATTCTCTGAGATATCCCCCCGAAGAAGAAGCCTGGCCCGGGATCCTTGGGAATGGTCTTCAAAGCCAATCACCTCAGACATTTCCAGATAAATCTGTTGCTTCTCAGTGAGACTTTGCAGAATCAGGTCATCTTTCATGTTCAAACGCTCTGAAGGAAGAAACAAATTCAGTCCTGCCTTCCTTGTCACTGTCACAGAACCATGTTCAGTTTGGGAGATTATCATTCATTTTATGGCCAGAGCATCAAATGCAGAGATTTAATTAACAGTTAAGGAGAAAACTTATGCAGCAGACAAAGCTTACTAGACTTCTTTAGCCACTATCTCTACAGAATCTTACACCACCTTGAAAGACTTAAAAAGGAGAAACTTGATCATATCCTGATAAAGAATTAGACAGCCATAAATCACAAATAATGCTGAGAAGCAGCTTGTGGAATATATAACTAAGTCATTACCTTGAAAATCCTTTAACTTTGCAGCTCTTGCTTCAGCCTGCCTCCTCTCTGCTTCAGGTTCATTAAATGTTCCTCCTTCCTCATCAGGACAGCTGTCCAAAGGGAAAGACAGATTTATATTTGATTTGCATGTGAGATAATTTAAAACTATCTCAGGACTCAACTTGAAGCTTTTGCCTCAGTTGTGGTTTATCCTGGGTGTCAATCTTCCTCCTTTTTCCAAAGCCCTGTTGCATTTGACATCAGTGAGCCTTTTTTTTCTTTTTAAATAAAAGCAGCATGAAGTGTCTGACTAGTTTTTATTTCATCTTTACCAGCGGTTTCTTCCCAATGAACACAAACAGAATTGCACACTGAAGAATTGCACACTTTCTTTTACAAAGAAAATTTAGGGAGAGTCAAATTGATTTTAATGACAAATTTACACCTGTGAGTGCTGTGAAAAGAAGACAAGCAAGAAATCAGGCCCTCCTGCTTTCCCTCCTCCCTTACCTCTCCACAGCCCTGCGGATGTGTGCCATCCAGGAATTCCTCTCCTCTTTGGAGCTGGTGTGAATTTCATACATTTCTGGTCCTTTTAAGGAAGCACTAATTAAGAACATTGCCTTTTCCTCATTAGCTACCTCTCTCACAATCAATTTTTGCAGTGAGATAACTGGTGGCTTAGAGTCCTGTAAAACAAAATACAGTACAAATTGCAGTACATTAGATGTCTTCTTTAGGAATTGTGTTTCCTAGCTGCCCCCTCTTCCTATTTGTCCAGAGCCACCAGGAGCTGTAACATCATGAGATAACTCTGACCTTTTCACGTGACACTTTTGATATTGTAATTTTTTTACCATCAATGAAAACATGGAATGAAGAATGTACATGTAAAAAACAAGAGGTCTTGATACCTGATTGAACATCAAAGCCTGTGTCAATTTAAAGATTCCCACTGAGTCCTAGAAGTCAAGAACAGGCTCAAAAAATTTTGCTCAAAAGGAGGCAAACCCAAAATTTGAAAAAGAAAATAAAAATGACACAATGTGAAGTGAAAGGAGAGAACAAGAGGAAGTATTAGAGGCGTTAAGTTGGCTACAAAAGAAATAAAACAGAGGTGTCAGAGGGTGTCAGGCCCTGATAAAAATGACACCAGGTGACAGGTAGTGTATTGTATAATGAGGATTAACTGGATTAGCTGTCAGCCTTTGCAGTGAAAACACATTTACAGGAGGGATATTAGTTACTAAAAACCTGTCTAGGCTTCCTACAGCATAGCTCCAACATATGCAGCCTGGAAAGTTCCTTCCCAGGAGAAAGCAGCTCTTTGTGACTGCTGAACCTCCACAGAATAATCTAGAGCCATGATAAGAGCACTGTGAAGCAAACACCAGGAACACCAGGAAGCTTCTGCCAGCTTCTCTGAGCAGCTGTACTGCAATTCCAGCCACGAACAGAGGTCACTGGAAAAACAGAATCACTGAGCAGATCCATTTGCTCCCTCACTTGATTTATTTATGGAGAAGTGATATTAAATTTCAAATGAACTGCATGCATACAAAGATGCAAAAAAATTGGTCAGACTAAGTGTAGAGCACGTTTCCAGAGGGAAAAAAAATCCATCACACAGCACCCTGTTCTGTGCATTCAGAGAAGGGTAATTTGAAAAGCAGTTGTTTGTACAGCCCTGAGGCCACCTAAATAGCTTTTGCCATTAGAATTCAGCTCTAATGTTAATGTCTTGAAAAAAAAACACATCCAAGAAAACCATTACATAAAAGAGTTTCTCTGTTACAGGTTCGACAACAGCCATCAGTGAACTAGATCAGGACAAAATGTACAAATTAACTCCTCTGAGGACACCTGTGGAAATGCCCTAAAAAAGCAAGTGAATTCACTGAATGTTCTGGAGTGCTGCAGTAATAACATCTGCATTAGTGCTTATTCCATGTATTTCAGGAAACTTCTCTGCCCCTAGCAAATCTCAGAGCACTGTGACCACAGTTACCATGTCCCTAACTGAGGTGGCAGATTGTTTCCCTGCACACTAAACAGAAGCAGGATTTATTTGCAAGTGTTTTTCAAAGCACACTTCTGGCATGTGCATTGTCCATGACTTCTACAAAATCTCAGCCTAACAAAATTCAGTGTAAGGGAAAGTCACAGCACACGAAGAGAAACAGTGAAAACCATGGGAGGGAGACGTGGCAGCTACAACTTGTTAATTAAATGAAATACTGGTTTGCACTGGGAGAGTGGGGAAAGTTACTGTCATTCATAAATCCTCGAAGTGCATGTATTAAATAAAGAAAACAATACCTACCACAGATGCAAATGTGTATTTTTGGTCCTTTTCTTGTAAGAGCAACAGTACATCAGTGAGCAGGACTGCCAGAATATCTACAGTAACAAAAGAGACAAAAAAAAAAAGGAAAAGAGAGTCGTATTTTAAAGCAGAAAGATGAGTTTAGACTCAAAAAATTACTTAACTTATATTTCCTGCAAGCCAGGGAATAGCATGTCACCATTTGCAATACTGGGTCTGTAACTGCCTTCCACTTGGGCTGTCCCCAGCCAGGCTGTACCATACAGAATCAGCTGATTTAAACAGAGCTCATTTAAAGCTTGAGAACACCCCCACACACATCCCACACATGGGCTACAGAGGGAATACATCCCTCCCAACAGCAGATTCTTCTGGAACTGCAGCCATTCAGGGTCCCACCTACTCCTGGCTGCACTTCTGTGCCACTGAAACTTCTCCTTGAACACTTGAGCAATGAAGCTGCTCAAATATTCCCTGATGGCCACTGCTTTGATTTTCTGGCAATGCAGAATGAAGTGTCGTGCAGCTGACATGACACAGGTTTTGCAAAGTGTGAAGCAGAGCTCGCACAAGATAATGCCTTTCCACAGGAGACTAAGTCAGGATGACTCAAAGCTTTGTCATCCATCTGAAGACTTCCCTCTTGAATTGGGAAGCAGATCAGGCAGATAATAAGCAAGCAGCATAAGAACTTATCATGCACCATTACAGAGATGCTTATTGGACAAGCCAAGAATAGAACAAGTGCTATTTCCTCCAATATCCTATTAAACAAGCAGGTTATTGTCATCTTATTTTATACCCAATCGATCAGTAATAAACAGTTACTAAAAAAAAAACCCAACATAAATCTTGCTTCCCAGTTGTGTTTTTGCCCTTGCTGGTGCTGTACCTTTGAGTCTCCCTGATGCAGCTTTCCAGTACAGCATCCCATCCAGGAGAAGCCGCCTCTGGCCCATGTCATCCTTCCGGAACAAAAGCCCATTCTTGCATTTCCCTGATGATTTCAGCTCCATTTTGTGCATGATCTCCTTGAGTCGCTGTCCCTTCTCACACTCATTTACCATGGCATCTACATGGGTGATGATGTCCTTAATTAAACCAAGGGCCTGGGTCAGCTCTTCACAATCTCTAGTTCCAGCTAAGAGAAAAGAGAAGCAGTCAGGCACACTTTCAACTCTGGAATACAAGACATGAGCCATCCAAATGTATTTTGGCATAAGGGCTCCACACTGAACATCTAACAGTACTTTCTAAGAGCTTAAGTTTAAAAATTAAATATAATAACCTAAAGCTCTGAAAAGCTAATAAACCAACAGGTTTAACTACTGTGGGTTTGTGGTTGCAGACTTTAAATGCTGTTCTTCTCCTCTGAGGAGAGGCTGGGAGAATTGGAATTGTTCAGCCTGGAGAAATTTCAGAGGTAAGTGTGGCCTGAAGGGAGCCCACAGGAAAGATGGAGAGAGACTATTTAACAAGGGCCTGGAGTGACAGGACAAGGGGAATGGCTTTAAGCTGAAGAAGGGCAGAGTTAGATGGGATATTGGGAAGAAATTCCCCACTGTGTGGGTGGGCAGGCCCTGGCACAGGGTGCCCAGAGCAGCTGTGGCTGCCCCTGGATCCCTGGCAGTGCCCAAGGCCAGGCTGGACACTGGGGCTTGGAGCAGCTGGGACAGGGGAAGGTGTCCCTGCCATGGCAGGGGTGGCACAGGATGGGCTTTAAGGTCCCTCCCAACCCAACCCAGTCTGCTCTCTGAAAGCAAAGCAGAGCCAGACAGGTCCTGGCAGGGGTTTGGCAGCTCCCAGCCCTTCCTGTGTCGCCCGGTTCCTCCTCCCCTTCCCCTCTTTCCAAGACAGCAGCAGTGACCAAGCAGGGGCAGTGTGACACCTCAGGGACTTTGCTCCTCAGTGTCCTCGGGACCAGAGGCTCTGCTGTGACATCCCACATCCCAGAGAAGTCCAGAGGAGACTCATCCCAACCATGGCTGATTCCTCCACCACCTCCCAGGGTGATGGACCCAAAGAGAGACCTCTTCATTTATCAGAATATATATATTCTGTCCCCTGGGACAGAAGCCTCCCCCAGGATGGGTATGACCCACCAGGAAGAGAGAAGGCACAAAAATTGATGCCTTTGGGCTGCTCTTTAGTCCTCTCTGGATAAGGAATCACCCACAGGAGGGGCAGGAGCCACTGAGAGGTTTCTCTTCCTTTGCTCCATCCAAGGAAGATGAATTCATCCTGCAGCAGCACAGAACTGTGCTTCAAAGAGGATTTTCTGGGAAGTGCTTGCCCTACTGGACAAGATGGGACTAAAATTCAGCCTGTTTAGCCCAGAAAAGGGGACTGGGAGATGTGGGCTCATCCTGCATCAGTGTGGTGAGGCTAAGTGACAGGCAAAGGGGAGGACAAGCCCAGCACAAGGGCAGGGCTGTGCAGTTTGGGGAGGGAGGTGTGCAGTCTGAGCTGGGAGTGTCTCCAGCAGTGTCCCACCAGTGCAGGCCCAGCAGCCCTGCAGCAGGCACTGCTCACTGCCCACAGGAACACTCTGTCCCTGCAGCTCTGCCACCAGGCTTGCAGGACGTGTCCCTTCTCCTCCCTGGCACTCCCTGAGGAGCTTTGGAGCCCAGCAGGGACAGTGTTTCTGTAATAAACCTGCTCCAGCAGCCCCGAGTGCCTGACAGGGTGCAGAACAAAGGACAGTTTCCCAGAGAAGGTGGATTTATTTGTGCCTTTGTAGCTCTGTTCTGAAAGCACAAGTAATATCCCTCAAGAAGTAGCACGGAGTCCATCAGCTTCCAGCTGCTCAGACCTTCCCTGAGCTGTGTCTGTTCACATCCTCCTCCTGCAGGAATTGATTGACTTGGAGATAAACAGATCAGGCCATTGCTTTTCTCTCCTCCAAACCCTCTGCTTTTCTTGCAAGGTAGGTCCTGTGCCTCAAATGTCACAACTCCAGAGCTCTCCAGAGAGGGGAGAAAATCCTGGCAGGGAAAATAGGAGGGCAGCCCACACCTGGGACTGCTCCCTGCCCTGCATCCTCCTCCTCTCCCAGGTGATCCTGACCCTTGCAAGGCTCACAGCTCAGACATTGGTCATACAGATCCCATATAGATGAGATTCTTGTTAATTAGCATCTAAAAACAGGGCTCAGTCTGAGTCATTTGGCTTTTAGTCATCCTGGCTCTCCAGGAAAGGGTCAGTGGGTGTTTTTGCCATGGTTCAGCTCACCTTGAGACAGGGGAGCTCCTGGCTGTACATGAGAACTCAGGGACACACTGGAATTTGTGTACAAGGTTTGCAGCTAAAGCAGGAGCCTTGGGTGTAGTTTGAAATGAGCTCCCCAGAGCTGCAGGCAGGAGAGGGAACCAGCCCTGAGCGCTCACTGCACCTCTGGGGCATCCTCCTGCTGAGCCCACACCCTGAGGCAGGGGTGCAGCCAGGGCCAGGCTGCTCTGAACCCACAGCAGGCCTGCAGTCTCCCCATGGAGCTGTGGGGGCCAAGAAGGACAAGGCTTGTCCCAGCCATGGCCTGGCCACAGCCCCAGGGCAGTGCCCATCCCCTGTGCTGGCACTGCTGTGGCACCTCCAGTGCTTGGTCAGCTCTGAGACACTCAGGACAGGAAGGACATGGAGGGGCTGGAGCGTGTCCAGGGAAGGAATGGAGCTGGGGAAGGGTCTGGGGCACCAGGAGGGGCTGAGGGAGCTGGGAAAGGGGCTCAGCCTGGAGAAAAGGAGGCTCAGAGGGAACTTGTGGCTCTGCACAGCTCCCTGACAGGAGGGGACAGCCGGGGGGGTCGGGCTCTGCTCCAGGAACAGGGACAGGAGGAGAGAGAACGGCCCCAGGCTGGGCCAGGGGAGCTCAGGGTGGACAGCAGCAGGAATTTCCCCATGGAAAGGAGGTCAGGGATTGGAAATGCCCAGGGAGTGTTGGAGTGCCCATCCCTGGGGGTGTCCTAGGAATTCCTGGATGTGGCACTCAGGGCTCTGGGCTGGGTACAAGGTGGAGATTGGGCACAGGTTGGACTGGATGATCCTGGAGGTCTTTTCCAACCTCAGTGATCCTGGGATTCTGGGGTTCTGTGCTGGCCTGGGTGCTGAGGAACAGCACAGGGCAGAGGAGGAGCAGGAGGAGGAGGAGGAGGAGGTGGAAGGCAGCTGTGGCTGTTTCAGCACTGCTGCTCCCCAAACTGAGTGTGAACTCCAGTGTGAGCTGAAGGCCACCCACTCTGCAGAGTCACAGCACAGAAGGATCCCCCAGATCTGTGACTGGTGTCCCATCCCAAGGTTTGTGGCACAAAGCTCAAGAGCTCCAGCGAGCACAGCCTGCCTTTTTCCTGCCTTTATCCTGCCTGTGCTGACCCTTGCTCTGCCACAGCCCTTTCTTGGAGGGCTTCAGTGGCAGAGGACAGGCAGCAGGAGCTCTGGTGCTCTGGGCCAGCTGCAGGGCTGTGCTGGGGAGCCAGGAGGCTGCAGCCCCAGAGATGGAGTTTGGGGGGTGCTGGGCACAGAGTGCTCAGAGTGAGATCTCTGTGCCTGCATTTGTCAACAGGGAACTCTCACAGAGGGGAGACACCCCCAAAATACCCCCTGAGCCTTCCTGATACTCACCCACTGCTCTGGAGCCAGGCTGGGAGAGCTGGGGGTGCTCACTTGGAGAGGAGAAGGATCCAGGGAGAGCTCAGAGCCCCTTGCAGGGCCTGAAGGGGCTCCAGGAGAGCTGGAGAGGGACTGGGGACAAGGGATGGAGGGACAGGACACAGGGAATGGCTCCCACTGGTTAGATGGGATATTGGGATGGAATTCCTGGCTGGGAGGGTGGGGAAGCCCTGGAATAGAATTCCCAGAGCAGCTGTGGCTGCCCCTGGATCCCTGGAATGTCCCAGGCCAGGTTGGAGCAGCCTGGGACAGTGGGAGGTGTCCCTGCCATGGCAGGGGATGGGACTGGATGATCCTTAAAGTCTTTCTAACCCAAACCATCCTGGGATTCTCCGAGTCCATTCTTAATGTGCATTTTCCCCAGGGAAGCAGGATCACTGCTCTCTCCAGGGATGATTTAAACCTTTTCCTTTGGCCCAAGGACAGCAGGGATAATGATGGATACCCTTCATCCTCAGGACTCTTCCCTCATGCCCACAATCCTCGTTATTCCCAGATGGATTTTGTTGTTTTACCTGGAATCAGTGATCCCTGGGGCTCTTTTCCAGTGGATCCTCCAATCCTGCCCCTCTGCTTTTGCCAAGGAAGCTGAAATGCCATCATTTGGCAGAGTGTGGATGGCTGGGAAAGAGCATCAGAGCTTCTCTGGAGAGCTGTGCTGGAGCCTCACCACCCTCAGTGTAAGGAATTCCTTCTCAATATCCATCCAAACCCACTCTCCTTCTGATTAAAGCCATTCCCACTTATCCCATCACCACCTATCCTTATAAAAATTCCCTCCCCGTGGCTCAAAGCACACAAAACCCCGTTCCCAGTGCTTGTGAGAAGAGCTTAACCTGTGCTTCATCTTCCTGCTGAAATGTTTGGAAAAACTCCGTGTCCGGATGAATTCCGGGTGCTGGAATCCGTCTGGTGGAAACCTTGGGCCTGCTGGAAAGCTTTAAGCTGAGTTTACATAAAGTTCTGTCAGGAAAAGCAGGGATGTCGTTATTCCTGCCTTGGGATTGGATGGTCACTCAGGATGTTAAAATTCCCACTAGGAATCAGAACTAATCCCACCCATCATTCCCACAGCTGTGAAAATCTGGGGTTTTCCTTTCCAGTCACAGCCCTACAACAAATAAATCTCCATAGCTCCATTGCCCCTGGCCAGTTTTTTGGGATTTCAAGCCCTTCCATTGGTTTTCCATCCCTTTGTTCAGCCCTTGCTCCCATTCCCTGACCCCTGTTGCTGCTTGGTTGGAAATCCCTTCCAGCCATATGGATGAAACAGAAGGAAAAAAAAAAAAACCAAAAAGCACCAAACCCCAAATAAATATCCCTAAATATAGTCAGGCCCAGCTGGGTTTAATTAGGATTGTCCCAAGGCAGCCATCCCAAAAGCAATCAGAGCAGGGATTTCTGGCAGGAGCCGTGGAGCTGCCAAAATCTGTCCGGGTTTATTGGATCCCTGCAGTGGAATCCCATCCCTGTGGAACACAAGGGTGGAACATTCCAGGCATTTTTCTCCCATGAGAGGCAGAGTTTGGGATGCAGTGGGAGAAATTCCTGTCTCTGATCCTAAGGATCTGGTGATCCTGAAACCAGATCAGGAATCGAGCTGATCCTCATGGAAGGAGTTTTCCATGAGCTCCATAGAACCAATCCTGAGGTTATTCCAAGATTTTCCATTTCCTGACCACCCAAGTCATGGTGCAGTGGGGCAGGGACTGGCACCAGCTGTGCAGCCAGGTAGGTCCAGGTTCCCTGGGAAGTTTCCATCCCTGGGGTCCAGGTTTTCTCATGGAACAGCATTCCAGACTGGGATAACTCTGAATTCCACATGAACAAGCTCCACAAGCTGGAGGGACCACAGCCAGGTGGGCTGCAACTGGTCCAGGTTTCTTGGGAAGTTTCCATCCATGGGATCCAGGTTTTCTCATGGAAGAGCATTCCAGACTGGAATGAGCCTGGTGAGCCCTAAGTAGGGATTTTTCCCTGATCGCTTGGAAAAGCCAAGGAGAAAGGAAAGGAGACCAAATCAGTCCTATCCAGGCAGATCAGGATTTATTTTTATTCCCAGGATTAGGAATATTCCAGCTCAACTTCTTCCACCTCCAGGGAGAGATGAGAGGTAGGGAATGATCTTCCATAACCTCCTCTGGTCCGTCTTGGAATGCCGTGGAGCCATCCCAGCTCCACCTGGAGGTTGATTTGATTCATCCATGGTTTTTTCCCAGCTCAAACTGGGTGTGGTTTCCCAAATGGGCCAATCCACGACCTGGTGAAGTCAGAATTTTCTCTGGAAATCAAGCACAGATCGTGGGTTGATGTTAAATCAGGTGTCAGAGTTTTTCCAGCTGGATTTGGGATATCTCCATATTCAAAGTGTTCTGGCAAGTTCCCATTTCCCCAGAGCCCCTTGTATGCTGAGAATTGTTCATCCCACAACTCAGCTCTTGTATCCCATCACTCAAACAGCTGGAAAATATCCCTGTAAATTGAGAGGAAACTCTGGAGAGTCCTGGGAGAGTTTGACTTCCAGTGGAACTGGAATTCCTTCCCAGCCTTGTTCTTCTGGATAAAAGTGCATCCAGCTGTTCCAATTCCCAGTTTGAAGTTCATATTCCTGCATCCCAATGGGATAACGTTGGCATTCCTTACTCCAGGCAAAGCCAATAAATTTCCTGGTAAAGGCCTGGGTTGTTATTCTATAAGATACTCCTGGAAAACAAAAAAAAATAAATAAAAAATCATCCTTTCAGCTTGTGCTGGAATAGTCCAAAGCACGGGGAAACACATGGAATTGCAATGGAATTCCAGCTGTGCCAGGCTTTTTTCACACCTGGCAGGAATCCATCACTGTAACGTTATTCCAACAGCCAGGGAATGTTTGCAAACAAAAATCCCCTGGGATTCCTCTTTTCCATGTCAGGAGAGCACTTAGCATAGCAGGAATTCCCCAGAATCCAAAGGAAGGAAATCCCAGTGAATGAAAAATGGAAGGGCGGGATGGGAAGCAGTTGGAACTGGGAAATATCTCCACCTATTCCCTCCTTAAAACAGGAGAAAAATCAACTTTCACAGTGTTTATCCCATTTTTTCCAGAGTGTTTCCTGCTCTCTTTTTTCCTCAGTGTTGTTTTAGCAGATTTTGGGAATGAGGCCCTGCTGGGAGCTCCTGGATCCCAGGGAGTGTTTATTTAAGGCAGTTAACTTCCATAAAACACATTATTCCCGCTGCAGGCAGCCTCGTTGTGCCTAGAAAAGCTCAGCAGCTCCTTCCAAGAGAGGAAAATCCAAGGGTGGAAAAGTCCAGGCAGCTTCAACAGGGCAAGGACAAAATTCCCAGCCCTGATGTGACACCAGAGTGATTCAGGAATGAGTGAAAATTGCTGGATTTTCCATTTTATTGTGGAATCAAGAGAATGCTTTGGCTTGGAAGGTTAAAAATCAACTGGTTCCAACCATGAATCAGAAAAACAGGGACACATCCCCCTCTCCCAGAGGGATCCAGCCTGGCCTTGGGCACTGCCAGGGATCCAGGGGCAGCCACAGCTGCTCTGGGAATTCCATCCCAGCCAGGAATTCCTTCCCAATATCCAGTCTACATCCCTCTTCTCTCTATTTAAAATATTCCCTCGTGTCCTGTCGCTGATCAACAATTTAGATTATTTAAGTTTATCACGTTATTTTATAACGCCAAACAACAGAAAGGTCCAAAATTAGACCAGGATTAGAAATGCCTCCTCCAAACAAAGATTCTCCTTCCCTTCCTAACCAAAGCCATGGATGGTTTCTAATCTCCATAGCAGGTAAGCTCATTCCAGAAAATCCAAAATACGAGGTGCAACAGCGAGTTTAATATTGTAGTGTGAATTCCAATTTCACTTTACCACAGCATTATCTTTTCCATGGGCTGTTTGTGACCTGCTCTGAGGAGCAGTTTGCTGCTTTGGGGCTGGGTTTTCCCTAAATCCTGGCTGGGCACTGGTGGTTTTAGTTGCAGGATGCAGGAGCAGGGTGCAGGGTGAGGTGATTACTGTATCTCTGCTGTTCAGTATCTGCAGGGTGTCTCGGTGCCACTCCAACTCCTCAAAGCCAGTAAAGAGATTACAGCTCACACTAACTGGATTTGCACAGCTCGGGATCATTCACTTTGGATTCCTCCTGCCCAGATTAAGGCAGGCCATTAAAACAATAGTCAGCTGCTCTCTCAGCACAAGGTGTCCCAGGGAAAAAAAAAAAACAACAAAACCAACCCAAAACTAAATGTTTACATTCAGAGCCTCTGTGTGTTTGGACATGAGGGCAAGCAAAACCCTCTTCCAGCAGGATCACTCCCTGCTCAAGGAATGATTCCACTAAAAAGCCAGGATAATGCAAATTATATAGTTATAAAGGGACAATCGTGGTGGCTGGCAGTTTTAAGGAGCAGATAGTTTGGAAAATTTTAAACAGCTTAAAAGAATGTGTGTCTTTGAAGATACTGCCTTCAAAATGCATTCCAAAACCTATTTCTGGAAATAGGGAGAAATATAATTCCCTCAACATAGTCCATGAATTTAGCAGGGAAGCTCATTTGACAGGCATCACTAACTGACAGTCTGAGCCACAGAATTCAAACACAACACTCAGATTTTTGTACTTGGCACAAGAAGTACTTAATGAATGACAATTAAATGGTTGCTCTGAACTAAAACCTATTTATTTCCCAGAGCCAGTGGCTCCCCAGCACCTCCTGCACAGTTTTGCTCCACAGCTTACACACGTGTCCCATCCACGCTGGCTTTTCCAGCTGTCTGGGAGTGAAAGGAAAAGAAATCATCCCATATGCTGCTGCCTATTAAATAAATGGCCAGTCTTTTGAGTCCTAAAAGGGGATTTTTAGCAAACAAAAAGAAAAACAAGGCCAACACAGCTTAGACAACAATAGCAACAAATCTCGGTCAAAGGCAAGTGACCCTCGAGCTGCTCTGGGCATATGGAGGTCTCAGCCCTTTTCAGGAAAACCCTTCCTCTGCTTCCCATTAGCCTTTGGCTGACTTACTGGCAGGAAACTGTCCTTGTTTGGCCTCTCAGCTGCTTCCTGCTGCCTGCCAGCAGAGCTGGGGACTCCTGATCCATCCCCCACACCGTGGCCAGTGTTCCCTGGGCACTCTGAGTGCTGGCTGCCCCCAGGATCCTTCCCTGGGCACCCCAACCTGCTCAGCTCCTTCCCCACCACGATCCTGGCAGGCAAGGGGTTAAACCTCACTGCCCTGAGGTCACCCAGAGACTCACCAACAGCACCAGGTGACTTCTCCATCACCTGCTTCAGTCACCTCCTGTTTGGACTCTGGAGGTAGAAAGGAAGGCAAAATAAGTAATAAATTAATTAATTAACCAACAGAAGAGGCTTTTTGGTTTTATTGTGGATAAGTGACTCCCTTGCCATGACAACACATCCTAAAGATCCTGGAAACCCACCTGGAGTCCAAGCAGGTGCCTGGCAGGGATTGGAGCATCCCAGGATGGACAAAGGGGCTCAACCTGTCATTCAATTCAGAAGCTGTTCTTCAAGAAGCTACCAAGAGAAAAATCACTGGAACCAAGAATCTTTAAACTTCACTAAAGCACTTCTCAGCAGCACGACTGGAGCTCTTGTTAAATCCTCAGCATTTAGCCCAGACACAAAATAAACCCACTTGGATTAAGGAAAGGCTTTTCCCCTCTAACAAAAGATATTTCTGCTACAAGCATCCAAACTACTTTCTACCACAGGATGGAGTAGTTTGGTTTCAGCACTCAAAATGCAGTTGCTAATTTTAAACAGATTTTAAAGAAGATCTCCAGTTTTTCTAGGAATTTCCATGTTTAAGAATCTACAATTCCCACCAGCCCATTTCTACTGCAGGAAAGGCTCTGCCATCATTTTTCTGGAAGCAGGAAAATGCTTCCTCCTCTAGGATGCTGTAACTCAACAACAAGAACATGATCAAGGTTGAACCATGGCAGGCAAGGTTCCAGCCCAGTAGCAATCCTTATTTATTATATTTGGGATCAAAACTTCCAAAATGAATATATTTTCCTTTTGGACTCCTGAGCTACAAGCTAAACACAATGTACTTTCTATTTTCCTCACAAGCCTCTTTGAAATCAACTCCAAAGAGAACTCAAATAACCAAAGAGAACTCCTGAATTGGAGACCTGAGCAGTGCAAATTAAACAAGTGGTGTGGCACCCTGAGCATCAATTTGCATTTGCACGTTTCTGCTCCTTGGGAAATGGATTTTGTCAGGTAAGAATTTGAGGAAAAGGTCTTAGAGAGACCAAAATCAGCCTTCCCAAGCCTTCAGTTCCTGGTGTAACACGTGGGATCTTCCAGATTCCAGAGGAATCTTCCCTCCCAATCAAACACTTCCACCACTGGTGAGAGGCAATGAGATCTCTCATCTTCCCCAATAAATTTTGCATGCAAACATGTCAGCCCAGCCCAGAGTTTCCTGCTGGCAGGCTGGGAGGGTGATAAATGTTTAATGCAAACACCACACCCAGCTCAGTGTCAGACAGCAGCTCCCACAGGGCCCCTTTGATCCAGCACAGCTCCCCAGCAGTTCTGGGGTGCTCTGCACACACAGCTCCATCCCCTCCATGCAGCACCAGAAATTACTCCCCACTGCACTGGGGGGGGAAGAAGGAAGGGAAAAATAATCGTGTGCCAAGCTCCAGGAGAGTCTGATGAGGAAAGTCCAATATTCCCACTTCACTGCTGATGTTTTCTGCAAATGGCAAAAGTTTCATCAACAGCCATCAAACACCCACATCCCATCCATGGGCATGGATCCAGCTCAAGGGATTTGGGGAAATGCCACTGGAAAAGGGCTCCTGACCAGGGGCACCTCAGGGAAACCTCACAGACCTCAAGTGTGGAGTTGAAAGGAAAGTGGAGATTGTGTTTGAACAACGAACTGCTCAGCTCTGTAATCCTGACAGGACACAGGGAATGGATTCCCTCTGCCAGGGGGCAGGGATGGATGGGATTTGGGGAAGGAATTGTTCCCTGGGAGGGTGGGGAGGCTTGGAATAGAATTCCCAGAGCAGCTGTGGCTGCCCCTGGGTCCCTGGCAGGGTCCTGGTCTGTGGAAGGTGTCCCTGCCCAGCAGGAGCTGGAATGAGAAGGGATTTAAGGTATTTCCATCCCAAACCATTTCAGGATTCTGGGATCTGTCAAAGTGTTTAAGCAGCTGTGAAACCATTAATGCCCAAATGTATCAACAGCCTTATTAAGGATCAGCAATTAAACCAGTGGTCAGGTCTGATTAATGGTTCACCACTTTTCTCTGAACTGAGGAGCTGCTCTTAATTTATTCAATTAAAAATTGTCAAAATCACTTGGAGAAGTGATCCAAAATTCCACTAGTACACAAGCAATGATGAGACCCAAAAAATCCAGGAGAAGTTATTTAAAAAGCAAGTTTTCAGTAGCTTTTCCCCCCTCAATTCAACAATGAACAAGGAGTCTTATGAAAAACACAGAACAACAGAATTTGCATGTTTTGAAGCTGATCAAGACTTGAAACATCAAAATTCAACAGCACACCCAACCAGGTCAATGAAGACACGTGTGCAGGTTGTTTTAAAACAAGCCAATTTCAAAAAGCATAAATAAAAGATGAATGTAATGCTTTGATTAGTAAAAAAAAAAAAAAAAAAAAAAAAGTGGAAAAACATTGTAGTGCTGTAAAAACCCTCACAGCTGAATGGAGATGTTGCTGGTCTAAATGTGGGATTTGGGAGTGGAGGGAACTCCTTGGAGCTCCCAGCCCATATTCCAAGCAGCTCCTGCCACAATTTCCCTCCATAATGGCTGGACAAGGGGAACATCCCTTAAAACATTTCAGGATAGAAGAGGAGAAGAGTTGAGCTGTTTCATGCCCATCTCATGAACAGCTGGCACTTCTCCAACAGCCCAGAAATTCAGTGCTCAGCATTAGAGAATCATCACTGAAATGGGGAATGCCAAAGGACAATGCCCAGAATAACATTTTTAAAAATCATTTTAATGTTTTACTTTTGAAATTCCTCTTCAGATGTTTACTGTGACAAGATCTCCCTTGAAAGAATCTAAACTGCCCCCAAAAAAACCCCAAGCACAGATGTTTCCCCCTCACACCTACAAACACACTCAAGCCAAGGACAGAAGATCATCATTAGAAGCCACAAACAAATTTGCTGCTTAATTAGTGAAAAAAATGCATTTTGATTCTGTGCTTTGGAGGAGCAGTAAAGCCCCAAATATACAACATCTCTCAGATAAGCTGCAGTGCTGCCAAGCTGAAATACCTCCTTTTATGCAAAGTTAAACTATAAAGTCAAGCAGCACCTGAGAATTTATGTTGCAGCTTCCCACAATCTGGCTTCAGGCTGATCTTCATTACAGCTCCAAAGCAGCTATTTTGAATAAATACATTCCAAACAGCCATGAATTTAAACTGGGAACCAGACCTGGTCCTTGAGGTGCCTTTGAGGAAGGATCTGCTCCAAATACTGAGGTCACAGGATTGTTTCCACTACAGATTCCCTGATGCTGGAGGTTCTGGAAGGGCTCTGTTGAATAATGAGATTTTCAGTGCTGATCTAGACTCTAGGTCTAGAAATTCATCTGCTTGGAGAGCCCAAACTGGATCCAGCTTAACCAGGAATTTTCCTGCTGCCCCAGGGAACAAGGGGAAAATTCCAGAAGCCAACAGAAGTTCACATGTGGGTGGAAGATGCTGCTCTAGAAATTCCCCAGGAGACTTTTTCAGTGGGAAGGTCATGAAGTGACACATCAGTATTTTCTTCTTTGGAAGGGATCAGACCAACAGGGAAAAGACAGACAGCCCAGGAAAGGCTGCACAAGAGCCTGATGTATAAAGCAGAGAGAATTACATAAATTCCACAAAATGTAAAAAATGACATTGCCTTTCCTGAAATCTGTAATCAACAATCCAAGTTATTCCAAGCAGAAATTGGACTGCCAGCAGGTTCTCAAAGGTTCCCATCATTCAAGGCTTGTGCTGAAACTGCATTTTTGAGCCACAACCAAAGCCCAGGAGGAACTTCTGCCACTGGGAGGAGGTGCAGGTGTGTGAGAACAGTGAAATCCATCTTGTCCTAGGAAGAAGCCCTCATGCTTTCCAATGTTCCTCATTTCCCCCCTGAATTATGGCAATTACAGAGGAAGAATGTTCATACTAACAAACTGTAGAAAGCTCTTTAACCCACCTGAAACCAAGTGGGGAGAAAGGGTGGAAAATCAAACCATCACTAAGTGCCAAATATTGCCACACTGCAGAAATGCAAAGCCTTAAAAACCCCAATCTTCAAACATTCTGAATAATTCCCAATTTGATTACATGAAACACAAGGCAAAAAGGAAAATTAATACAAGAGTAAAAGACACTTGTGGGAGTCCAGGGTGTTCCCCTGGCATGGTGTCCAGGACTCCTGGGGACTGGATTTAAGCCCCTGGGAAAAATTACCGTCATTGCAGGAAGAATTACAAGTCACAAAAAATAAGTAGAGTAT
>JAOTQP010001122.1:2418974-2509934 GCA_026413545.1 Cichladusa arquata
GCACCCAGGGAATGGCTGGAGCTGGGCATGGGGAGGGTTAGGATGGATACCAGGGAAAGATTCTTCCCCCAGAGGGTTCTGGGCACTGAACAGGGCTTGGTCATGTCCTCAAGGCTGTCAGAGCTCCAGGAGCATTTGGACAACACTCTCATGTCACAATTTCACATTTCATCGTGAAAGCCACACATTTCTTTTCCCTGTCTAATTCAAACTCCACTACCTGATACCAATACGCTTTGCCCAGCTAAAAGATGGCATTCAGGTGGTGCCTGTTGTTCCAGCTGAGGATTGTGTTTGCTGGGTGCTGTCAGCTGGTACTGCCAAAAGCCATTATCCCTTCCTCACCTTGCTCTCCAGCAGCAACACGGATTTCTCCCCACCTCTGGTGTTCTGACAGAAGCCCTGAAAGGTTATATATAGTCTTCAGATGAAAATCCTAGAAGTGAACCAATTCTTACAGTTATGGAAATAGCAGAGATTTTGAAGTCTTTGAAAACTGGCTTGCTTTTCAGGAGGGTGCTGGAAGAAATCACTGAGTTTGTCTGACGTGCCTGAAGCCACTCCAGTATTCAGGAGAAGCCGACACTGTGCACATCATTTGAAATAATCAATGACTCAGCAGCTTGGTCCCATCTCCCAGGGTGATCTCTCATCCCATATGCAATTATACATCTTCCTCTTCCACTCTTTCCCTGGGGTTGCATCCATGAGTACTATGGATTGATCCTGTACCAGTGAGGAGCTGGGTGTGTTTTCATGTTTGTGGAGATGCACAGGATCTACTGAGCAACACAGGGCCTGGGTGGAGCACATGTCGTGGGAAATGGAAGTGGAGGGTCAAAGAAAACAACTGAGGTTCTTCTTCATTCTGCTGCATTCTCATATAATGGAGCACCATTAAGACCTCAGGTGAAACGATGATAATGCTCACAGAGTTTAGCTGACATTCAGAAAAGGCATTTGAGTGCTAAAGAAAACCCTGTCTTTTAAACAGTTCTTGTTTCCAAATTCACATTCTATGCTAGTTTTCTATGCTAGTTTTCTATGCTAGTATTATCTTAGAACTGGGAGTCTATTCCACCCTCTAATACAGCCATTCCAGTATTTTGGTGCCATGCACTTCATATGACCTTTTAAACATTCTGTTGCTTGACTGCTGCCTATTCTTAATCTTTTTGCTGTTTACAGTTTCCCAGCCCCATGGGGAAGGAATAACTGCACTCACTAATAATAACAATGTGGTCTGCTTGAATGAACAAAATGGTTTCTCAAATGGCTACAGCCCAGTGTGGTTAAGAAGTTAGGATTTACAGCAGTCTCATCTCAGTGGCAGTCCCCTCTATTCCCACTGAAGTTTCTGAGTATTTTGCCGTCATCTCAGTCATTTGCAGAGAGCAGAAACAATGCTAAAGAGCTGTTAAAAAAATTTACAAAACCTTATAAGACTGTAAAGAAAGTGGGTATTGTGAATACAGGTGTTACTGAGTTTTTTATCACAGGGGTTTTTTAGGACAACACAGCATACAAGCAAAAAGAAATGAAGCCTTAAAAATGTGAAGCTAAGAAAGAACAAGAATCTACAAAAAGTCAGGATCAGGAAATTAGGTTTATATGCCTGGACAGCAAAACTGAGATCAGAAACTGGACTTCCAGCACGACTTTTTTATGAGGTAGGAGAAGTACCAAGCAGGAAGGAAAATTGGCAGATACCTTTTGGTCTGTCTGGCCCTCAGGGCTGGGTCCATGGTTGCTGCTGATGGAGGACTGGTCCCTTCTGAGCAGCTACAACAACTCCATAGGACTGAAAGCTTAGAAGTGCCAGGACATACCTCTCTCTGCCCTAGAAGGCTGGCTGGGAGATCTGTCCTGCTTTCAAAAGCTCATTTTAAAAGAATTAAATGTTAATAGAATTTTGAAGGTATGTTATTGGTAGTGTTGGGTACATGGCTGAAATCCAGAGGATGGATTTAAAGCAAAGAATCAATAGTATGCATGATACCAGCTCATTGTGGATTTATAACATTTGTTTTTGTGAAGGAATTCTTCTATACCTGTATGAATGAAACAGAGCAGACACATCCTTCCAGTACCTTAAGGTCTTATAAAAGAGATGGAGAGACTTTTTACATGGGCAGATAGAGATAGGACAAGGGGGAACATCTCTATATTTGAATTGGATATCAGGAAGAAATTCTTCCCTGCAAGGGTGGGGAGGCCCTGGCACAGGGTGCTCAGAGCAGCTGTGGCTGCCCCTGGATCCCTGGCAGTGTCCAAGGCCAGGCTGGACACTGGGGCTGGAGCAGCCTGGGAGAGTGGAAGGTGTCCCTGCCATGGCAGGGGTGGCACTGGATGGGCTTTGAGGTCCTTTCCAACACAAACCATTCTCAGTTCTGTGATACTTGCACACTTAAAGAAGCAGAAGAGGAATATGAGCTTAGGGTATGACAGGATTCCATTTTTTCTGGCTGTTGTACCACTGTGCCTTTGGCTAGACCTGAAGGGCAGCACTCCTGGGCTGCAAAGTGGTTTTCCTTTGCTTGTTTAGCTCTCGGTACGGGATAGAAGCTGTAACACTCGTAGTTCTGAAGAATCATGGAATCATTAAGGTTGGAAAAGACCTCCAAGGTCATCAAGTCTTCAGCCAAATCCCACCATGGTCACTGAACCACATTGCAAAGTGCTATGTCTGTTCTTATTTTGAACAGCCCTGGACTCCACCACATCCCAGAGCTATTCCAACACTTTGCCACTCTTTCAGCGATTTTTTTTCCTAATATCCAGCCTGAACCTCCTCTAGTGGAACCTGAGGGTGTTTCCTCTTGTTCTATCACTTTTTACATGGGAGAAGAGATTGAGAGGCCCCCTGGCTCCAGCGTCCTGTCAGGGAGCTTTGGAGAGTGCGAAGGGCCAGAGCTACTGCCTGAGAAAGCAGATGTCTATAAATAAAGTTCATCAGATGTAGAACCTGATAAGGAAAGAGGAGAATGTGCAAAGAGTGCTCTGTGACCCAAATGAAAACATATGGCTTAAGCTTGGGTTGTGTATGCTGCAATTAACACTATAAAGGTTATCTGAATATTTTCCTCCCATAGCAAGAACCTAAATTCTCTCTTTCATCCCAGAATTAGCAGAAACAAGAAAAATCTAGACTCTCCAGGAGCTGCTTTGCAGCCCTGTCCCCTGGGAGAGGAAGGGACATTCAGCAGAGGAATCCCAGTTATGCCTCCTCTTTGCCAAGTCCAAATCTGTCTCTTGTGAGAATGCTGCTGGATTGGTAACATTCAGCATCAAGGAATTTGTGCTCAGCAAGGCACTGGCACTCAAATGGAGGTGTCTGGGGGCTCTGTGGTCAGAGGGAAATGAAGGGATTTCTGTGGTCAAAGGGAAATGAAGAGCCTTTCTTTCCTCCACAAGCCCCCAGTGCACAAAGATAACTCTTCCTCTAAAGCCATTTCTACTTCACATTTGCCCTAACCAGGAAAAAAAAAAATGCACTCACATCCTTATTGTCCTATGGAAGAAATCTCTTAGCAGGTGCATGAATTCTCAAAGCAGTTATGGTGGGGTCATGGCTCCCCTTGCAAGGAACTATGTGTTAGAATTTTTCTGGGCAACTTTGGCTCCTCAGCCTAGAGATCCCATAATATGCAAACATTAAAGGGCTGCTAACAAGAACAAGTTAATGTATAAAGTATATCTCCTATCGCTTCAGGACCACCTGTGTTATAAACAAACCCAAAGAATGTTTCCTTCCTGTCCTAAGGCAACTCCAAAGCTTGTCCAGCCCCTGGCAGAGAGCTGTGTGTCAGTGTTTAACTCCTGGCTTTGTGCTCCCTGTGGCACCTTGCAGGGTCCAGAGCTAGTACAGCTGCCGTAAGGCATCTTTGTTTAATGGGATGGGGCACTGTAGGACTGCTGTGAAATGAAGAAATGAAGATGTATTCTGAGACATTATAGATTAATTTCTCCATGTAGGAATTGAGTAAACTGAAAGTAATGTTCTTTGAAGCTTCTCTAACTCAGTCTTGTAAGTTGCTGTTGAGGGATGCATTAAAGCAAACACTGTATCACAAAACCACTGGCAGTGTGGTATCTCAGCTGCTTCTGCCTATCCTTGTGTTTGCAAAACTTCATCAGTATGTTTTTGCAGTAAATAAGTGAGAAGGGGATCACAAAAGAGCTCAAATGTCACTCCTAGATGCTGCTGTGCAGTGTTCACTAGCAGCCTGCTTCCTTGTAGTTAGGGCTGGAACAGCCTGGCTTAGCAGGGAACTGTCCAGAATCCCACTGCCCTCCTATTCCTCTGAGACCAACAAGTACTCAGGGCAAAGCTGATATCCCTTTGGGATCTGGATTATTTGGCCTTTGCACATTGTATAGTTCCTAATGCTACACATCCTCAAATGTTCCTGGGAGCTGTGAAAACTGCACTTCCAGCCCAAGCTGCAGACTGCTCAGTAGAGAGGCCCTGGCACAGGTGTCCAGAGCAGCTGTGGCTGCCCCTGGATCCCTGGCAGTGCCCAAGGCCAGGCTGGACACTGGGGCTTGGAGCAGCCTGGGACAGTGGAAGGTGTCCCTGCCATGGCAGGGAGTGGAATGAGAGGAACTTTAAGGTCCCTTCCAACTCAAACCATTCTGGGATTCTCTTGACCCTCTGAGGTGAGACTGATCTGGCATCATCAGCCAACACAGAAGTGAGAAAGCAGCTAACAGCCTGTCTGAGATAAGAACATGCAAAACATGGCAGAAAAAGGACCAACAGACAACTGTAAGGCTTCCAGGAAGCATCCCACCTTCAGTGTTCTGAATGATGCGCTCCAGCAGCACCGGGTACTTGGTGATGCGCTGGGTGACCAGGAGGATGCACTCCTGAACACCCAACCTCCTCACGATGGAACAGTTCCCAATTTTCTAGAAAACAAGAGAAACTTGTCACACCCACTGTGCATGGTGCTCTTCTAACTCCCTCCCCACTCACATGCTTTCTGCCTCAGAACACTTCTGCACATTAGACACAGCACCATGAAATTAGCTGCACTCTTCTACTAAAGCAAAACTCCTGACAGCATTCCAAAAATTGCCTTTATTACTGGAAAATAGCTTAGGTATTGTCTTCAAATACTGTTAACTAAATGTGGAGTCAATCAGGGAAACTTCCAAATCTGAACTGACTGGCTGCTGCTAACTGATCACCCCCAATAACAGGGTCAGACCTTACATACATAGAAAAGTTCTGTGGTTTTAAAACCAGACCCAACCACTTACCAGTCAAATTAGATCAATAATGAAGAAATCTAGTGTTTATTTTACCACTGTGTGCTCACCAATAGCCTGACCTACAGAAACACATTCCTGTTTAGAAAGGGAGGACTGTAAAGCACCAGTTAGTCTGACAGCAGGTACAGCACACACCTGGCAGCAGAAGAACACAGTACCAAGATCTTTCTCTACAAGGACTGAAATTACATGTTTTAATACTCTGGTCACTTATTTAGTTCCTTGGAAGTGAGGGACTCTCACTTTAAAGGCACCTGGCTAAGATGAGCTATAAGTACAGAGCTGGAAAGTTCACACAGTATCACTTACTGGTGACTGGAAAATGAGAATATTTAGGCCTCTGCAAAGCCATCTGAGATTCAGGTTACAGCTTCTACTTGGGCTGTGTCTCTTCAGCCCTTCCTGTTAACTGCACATTAGAGTGTGCAGCAAACCACCTTGGAGTCAATCTTCTGGATTTGGAAAGATGATGGTGTGAGCAAAACCTAAGAGTCCCTGCTTTTTCTACAGCAGCTCATCAACAGCATTTATCATTGATTTAATTTATTAACAAACCAATCTACCCTGATGGCCTCACAGCAGGACAGAGCTCTGAACAGAACAAATATTCTATTCCCCAGTCCTAGATGCTCTCAAGAGCCTGCCTCAAATGTAACACTTGCTAATTGTCGTTTTGTCTCCAAATAACTCAAAAGATCTAAAATACAAAAGCTCACAATCCACCAAATAATGAGAATATGCCTCTAACCCTGCCCATTCACATCTGAGGAATCTTCAAGTACAAAACAAAGCCCAAAGCAGTAAAGTGTATTTTGCACAGTCAGAATAAGAGACTTCTGGTTACTGTTTACCTTTATTAAGTTCTGGAACTTCTTATTGCTTTGGAGCAGGTCTTTGTAATGGCTAACAGCTTCATTGTGTCCACAACAGAACACACCATATTTTTCTTTCATTCTCTCACCATTTTCACCTGAAAACTAATTGGAAATAGAAGAATGAAAGGCATGAATCATTCAGAGTAAGCCTACCTCCACTATAAACCCCAGGTTTAACATGGTTTCTGAGACATTTTTCCTGTGTTTCAATTTCTTCTGTACCAGAAATGAGAGATTTATGCAGTGTGACATGTGAGGGCTTAGAATACCACAAGATAACCAAATATTAAATGATGGTTGTAATTTTTTAAAAGGATTTCTGGACCTCTGCACTCAAAAAGTCTGTGAACTGTAAAAGTTGAAGGGCCAAAAAAAATGGTCATGATGTATGATAGAAATTGTTGCATCCACTCCATGCCAGAATGGTGCTAAAGCTGCCATGAGTTTAAAGTATCCTGACTGTATTTTTAAAAGATCAGAATGAAGAAGTTTGGCTTTATCTGAAGGAGAGCCAAGTTTGGAATGGACACTGGGAATCTGTTACTTTACTCTTGGAATAGATGGAAAGTAGAATCAAACAAGTCACAAATCCCACAATGTGTATATGTGCATGCCCAAAGAACATTTAATGACCATTTCATGGAATTTGTAACTAGATATATTCCTAGGAGTCATGCTCCCACATTACCTGGGAAGAGAACCATAAACCCAGGATGAAATCAATCTCTGCACCACATAACTTTACCCTCACAGGTAGCTTTTTAGAAGCTTTATAGTGTCAGCATCATTGGTAGGATTTAGTTCCCACCTGTTTTACCAAGAGGTCTCCAATGTTCTGGATTATATAATTTCGGTCACTGCCTTCTTCCAAGGATTCCTTCCGTCTCTCCTTCAGCTGGAGCAGGAATTGCCCATGCATCTCTAGCAGCTCATCCACACAGGGAAAGAGCTTGTTGATGACTGCATTTGAGAACTGCAGCTCCTCTCTCATGGCTTTGGAGTACACCTTCAGCATTATTTTCAGTGTCCTAACATGGTGCATTTCAGTCTGCATTAGTTCTGGGAGAGGGGAAATACAGAAATAAAATCAAAAGTCATTTATATGCTGTGCAGTGAGCAGTGAGACATAAGAGCAGGCTCTGAAAGCCATGATTATCTTCTTCACTGCAGTCTTTGCATCGCTCATGTGAAGCTCTTAAATTTGCCTTGCTAATGTCCCAACCCAGCAGTGACTGACCCTACTTATTTAAGGACATCTCCCAGTGGCAGTTGAGCTGTTCCCTAATTGTACAGCTGGGCTTTGCTGCTTACAGAGCCCTACTGAAACCCCTGGGATGTTTAAAGGCATTCACACAAGGAATTACACACATAAATGCAGGGAACAGACTCGAAAACCTTCACTCAGTTTTAGTTTTCAAGCACAAGTCAAAATGGGAACCAACAAAAATGTTTTCTGCTTTGTTTCACAACAGTGGCACCATGAAATAGAAGAAGTTCTAAGAATAAAAAATACTCTTACCATAAATGACATCTTGCCTTTTTATAACGTCCTTCCTTTGCCTCTTTGCATAAGCCTGTTCCACTGCAACACTCCAAGACTCTGCCTCAAACTCATGAGCATCTGTTTCTATTTCACTCCGGAGGGACACAGAATATGCATCTGGACCAAAAGCACATTCAATTTCACTTATTATTAAATTGTTTCTCACCATATCCCTCTTTACCATCAGAAAAAACAACAAGAGCAAAACCACCTCGATGCTGCTTTCAAACCCGTGGGAGAAGTTGCATAACAATCCTGAAAAGCACAGAAATTCCATACCTTCCAGAAAAATGGAGTCTGCTGTTGAAGGTGCAAGCGAGACAACGTCATCTGAAGTCTGCTTAAATTTTATAAAGCCTGAATCCCCTTCATCCATGTCTCCTGAAATTAGCCTAAATGGCCAAAGAAATTACACCAGAACAATTAAAATTAAAAAAAAAAATCCAACTTCTTTAACAAGCATCTTTCCTAAACTATAGTGCAATTATCTTACAATAAATAAATAAGATATCACTGTGCTCTTTAAACAGTTAAATCAATTTAGCAACTCCAGAGCTGAAATCCTGCAGTTTAATTAGAGCAGCATGAGCAAAGCTTGTAACTTCTGGTATGACAGTTTACAAGGACATCACCTGGTGACAAGCCACAGCCAGTTCAGAGTACAAAGGGCATTTTCTCTAGGAAGGGAGGATAACTGGGGCACATCAAAAGTAAATAGCTACTTAAAACAGCCGATAGCCTTGAGTTTGCCTACTATTTTAATGAAGGTACTCAGCAATTTAAAACACTGCTGCCTCCTACACCAGTCAGCACCAGCCCAACCTAGAATAGCTGAACTCAGACGAGAATTTCACAGCAGTTCTCAAGACAAATACATCCATGAAAACCATAATCTAGACAGAAACACTCAAATACTGCATTATTTTGTACAATAACTTTTGTGACACAGGACAGAGGGACTAAAGACACAAAAAAAGGGGAAAAAAAAAGAGCATTGTTCAGGGAAACAACTTCCAGAATTAAAAGCTCAATAAAACTCTTGAGCTTGAAAACAAGAGGTGAATTCTCATTTTTCTTTCCACACTGGGGAGGTGGGGGGCAGCTGAAGCCAGTGGATTAGAAGAGAAGCATTTTACTCACCCAAATTTATGAACAGCTCCAGCAGCGTTGAGGGAAGGCTGGGAATGTCCTCTTTGGGCGATAGTCATCCCGAGGTTGCGGGACAGTGCTGGGGTGCCATCCGCTCCCAGGAGAAGGCTCCGGGGCTGCTCCTTCAGAGAGGTGGCTAAAGAGGCAAAAATGGAATTGGTACTCAGAAAATGAGGCGTGCACTGCAGCTCGCCTGCTCTCAGCCCTCGCTCGGAATGCGGACGGAGAACTGACAGGATCTTGGATGTCAGGAGCTCGTTGTCCAAAAAAACATTCTCATTCCATTTTCTTGAAAAGGAACCACAAAAAGACAGCTCGGGGTGAGCTGGAATCGCATTGCTTCTGCCGCTGCTTTTTGAATTTGTATTCCCCATGCTCAGCACTGGCTGCCCTCAGACCTGGCACAGTAAAGTGGCCCCAGAGATGCTCTGTTTTTATACTACCTGTGATCCTTCTAGAAATGTAAAGCTGCCACTTAACTTACTGTATTGGCTAAATCAGCAGGTCTGAAGTGCAGGAAATTGGTCCCTACTGTGCCCATTTAGTGTGGAAATTGCAAAGTATCTTCTCCTTTAGTAAAACACCAGAACCTACACACAATTATTCACACCCCACCGTATAAGGGCACAGAACAATTCATGGCAAACAAGAAAAATCAGAGATCACAGGAAAAAACCCACAAGATCTTTGCAATGCTTATTGCTCACAGCGATTTTTATCTGCATGCACACACACTGCACATAATAGATACCAGAGCTAAATTTAATTTTAATACTACAGCTTTTTAATGCTTTTTAAATCTAGACAGACTGTGAACTGGAAAGATATTTGAAACTTTAATCACTATTACACAATACGTGGAAGCCTGTAATAGACTTATAAAAAATGGATACAATTATTTAGTACTAATGTCTGTAATAAATGATAAGGCACAGGAGACAAAATACATCCTTTTTGAAAAGGAACTTCAGGGAAGTCAAAGACGAAGACTCAGCCAGACAATCTTCAGCATTGATCTCTGACAAGGTCTGTAGCTGCCCTTTTTCAAAGAGCTTTTAAGGACATGGGAGTGGGATCTCCTGGATCCCTGAGCCCAGGGCTCTGTCACTGCAGGGAGAGACCCAGCTGCTCTCCCAGTCCCATGTCCAGGAGGCTGCTCCAGGACCAGGGGGCTGCTGCTGTAGCAGTTCAAGGGGGTCTCCAGCTCCCAGATAAGGCTTATGCATCACTCTTCTAGTAAAAACACTGGTGTCCACCCAGCCCTAAAAGTTCCCCTTTTTCAGCCTGCCTTCCTTACTGTACCTTCACTAATAATTCTCTCTCCCACTTCTGCCTTGCTCAGTGAAGCACAGTTAAATCAAGGTATTTGTGGTTCCTGTCATGAAACAGGTTTTTCCACATTTTTTCATATCCCGTGCTCTATACCTGCTTGTCTCTCATTTCATCTTCATTGACAGAAGAATTGTTTTGGGGCTGCAGGGGAGGTTTCATCAAGGACATTTAATAGAGATTATATCACCACATCTTTTCCTGCTGGAAATACCTTTCCCAAAACCTGTTTGGGTTTGAAACCTCCTGGCTACACACACAGTACACTGTCAGTCTACAACAAACTGGGTAAACTGAGTCCTTTCCATCCCCTCCAAGCCCCAAAAGGAGACAAATATCTGAAAGATTTGCCCAGTCAGATTTCTTAAACAAAGGCTTAATAACCAATGTCCCTGTGTTTCCATTTGGGGAAGTATTGCAACTACTGGCCATCAAGTTCTCTTTTTGTGCTCCACAAGCCAGGAACATAAAGTTCTGTTACACAAGGATAGGCCAGACCTAAAAATCTCCAGAGGCAAAACAAGGGGAGAGGGATGGGGACACACAACACAGTTTATACCTCTCTTAAAATGGATTTTTCTTTTACATTGAGACAATATCTTTGGGGGTTTTTTTGCTGGGCACTGCAGTCTGCAGGATTATGCTGTGGCTAACAACATACAATGCCCAGGCTATTAGCTGTTCCTTTAATTTCCAGCTCCTGCTTTTGACTAAGGAAAATGAGTACTGTGTGCCTAGCAGAGCCTGCATGGCCCACAAGCCATTTTCTGAGTTCAATTAGCACTGTCTGCACACTGCTGTGCCCCACATCGATCGCTGCTCCCCTCACACTCACCAGGTACCACAGAGCTCCTCACCAACCAGCCCTACTGACTACTGCTCCCATCTGCATCAGCCCTTGCTTCCTATTTTAGTCTCTGCACTCTCTCCTAAATGCACAGACCCATTCTGGGTAACACAAACAGCCACTTATCTCCTTATAACAATTATCCCCTGTGCTGCCTCTTGGGAAGGATCATTTCGTGAAGAGGACACCTTGCAATGCAAATGGTACCTGAAAGCACCTGAAACACCCAGAGTGATGCTCAGACATCCAAGTCAGCTGTGTTTGACACTCACCTGTTCTGTTAATGCACACCCTGTAACATCTTGTAAAATTAAAATGTCATTTAATACACCTCTGACTGGGATGGTTTTTCCAGGAGCAAAAAGATATTTCAAAGCCTATGCTGCAATACAGATGTTCTTTCTTCTTGCTTTTTTCCCCTCCCAGATCCTTTTTTCCTCACTTTGTTTCAACAAAGATTTATGTTCAGACCATTAGTGCTAGCTTGTCTTAGAGATTTCTAGCAACCACTAGCTGCAGGCAAGTTTTAAATAGACAATTATGAAAATCTGATGTAAAACAAAGTTCACAGTTCTAGTCTTTTCAGAGGCCAGAGAATAGACAATCAATGAAAAACGAGCTTATTGATCCCTTTTCACCATGATATTTTGAGGTTACACAGCAAGAAGGTATAAAGAAAAATAAAAAGATAAAAAGATAAAAACACACAGGAGATTGCTAGGAGCCTCTAAGCCATTCCCAATAGAAAAAAAAATGAAACCATCTTATTAAAAGAGACCTTCTCTATACTTCAATAACACACCGTGTATAGCCTTTAAAACATATTAAAGAAAAAAAAATGCAATTGAACAGATAAGCCTTGAGCACAGAAATCATTCTTTAGTACAAACCTGGGGAAATGCACTGGGGCGAACTTTGTGGAGATCCAGAAGGTCTGTGCTGCAAATCTTTCTGCTACAGGAAAAAATACAATATTCTTACACATCCAGACCAAACTTTCAGTCCAAAATGAATCAGATTTTTCCTATCCTATAGCATTAACTGTAAGTGAAGATGTTCACTGAGAATATAAAAGATTTAACCCAATAACAGCTTTGATTCTTTCATGAGCCAGACAAATGACATATAGACATTAACACTTTGTATTAAATTCCACAAAGTATAAATCAGGCTGAAATAGAACCAAAATTGAAACTACAGCTGAATTAAAGCTATTGATAATTAATTTATGAGATGAAAGCAACCCCTTCATGTTCACAGTCTTCACTGACACTTTGCTGTTGTTTAGTTCCTAGCAATACTGACTAAACTAATCCAGCCACTTTCAACCAAAATTCAGACTGTCCATTTCAAATTGCATCTTTGGTAATCTCTGCTAAACTTCATCCTTCTTGCAACACTAGGGTATTAAAAACCCTTGAGATACAAGTTACCAAAGATGCAAAGAAATTAAATTAATAATACAAGCTGTAACAAATGGCTTTTGGGGAGCCTTTGGGGTTCCCATTTCTGACTGAATTCTTCACCCCATTTTGTGCCCCAAATCCCTCTCTGCTCTCTTCAGGAGTGGTTTGTCATGTGGTGCTAAAGAGTGGAAATGAAAGCATCAGAGCAAGTGAATTTCTTGGTTTAAAAGGAAAATTCACAATGCCCTGAGATGTTTAAAATGATATATCAAATCCCCCACAAGAACATTTCTGCCCTCAGAAGAGTTCCATTCTATATCACCAATGCCTGAACACACTTCCTCTAACCTCTAATTGCTCAGGCCTGAGCTGCTCTGCTCTCTCTTTTCCCCCTCACAGTACTCCCTAATCTGCTATCAGTCTCTGAAACCATCAGCACTTGCAGGTTAAAACAAACTAAAACTCCCTCAAGTATTATTAGTTATAAGGAGGAGGAAATGATTTTCAAGACCAATACCAGAACAAAAAACCCCAACAGATAGACATCTATGTGAAACAACCTGTGACCTTACATGCAATCACAGGCACCACGGTGACAGAGATAAAAAATAAACATAAACATAGCAAGACCAAGTTCATCACAGGTCCCAAATGAAATCACTTATTCTGCATTTTCCAGTTTAGCAATAATATGCAACTGTTACAGCCAAATTTCCCTCCACCCCTCATGCTCTTCCATCACCTTTGAGATGGTACAACATTCAAAGGTACCACATAATTCAATTATATTCCCCAAAAAAGTGATAGGTTTGAGGACTAGTGCTAGTCACAGTTCTGGGACACAGGCTAAGTAATTCACAGTATAGCAGTAAAATGTTTCACTTTATTTTCCCTCCATACATTATCATTAATTACTGTAACAACAAGTTAATAACTACTCGATGCCTTGAAGATGTAGGGCAAGATTCTGTGCTGATGTAAACTAAACCACTTGCATAAATTAAACTTACTATGTCAAGCCTTGTTATTATAAAAGAAGAACAAATGTTAAAGCCCACCTTGGGTCTGATGCTGCTGCATTCAGTCAGCAAACTCTTGCAGTTCTTGTGGACATTCACTGCACAATCTGAAATGCACACACAGAAAAAGGTCTTAATTATTCTTCTTTCCTGTCTAGGGAAAGGAATAATGGCACACAAAGGATCTTAATTTTGAAAGAGGTGCATAGTAAGCTCAGATGTTGTGGCAAGCATCCTGGCTGTGCATGTTCTGGTCTTGATTTTACACCAAACCCTTGAGTTTTTTCAGTAAGACTGCACCACTGAGTGCAATTCACACACGTAAGAACCAAGAGCCACTCTGGAATGCACGAGCAGATTTCTGCCCAACCTCCACTCAGTGGAGCACAGCTTTCCTCATCTTTGCAAAGGCCATTTCCATGTCTCTCCATCCAAACCTGACACCAATCAAGAGGGCAGCAATTCTTTGGCTCCACAGGAATAGCTGCCTTTCTGCATGGGCTATTGCTGGGAGCTGCAGTAACTACAGTAAATTAAAGATCAAAACACTCCCCAGAATCATCAGAGCATGACCAGCACCACAGCATTACCACCCTTCCAGCTACACAAAGGAATTGTTCCCAGACACAGGAACCAAAGGAGCCCTCTCACCCAAAAGCCATAAAACAATTAACAGTATAATAAAATCCAATCTCTTTTATACCCCTCCTGATAACTATTTATTGAGAAAACAGGAGGGGAACTGACAGTACCAAAATTTTTCTGCAACCTTTCTGCCCATCTATAAAATAAAGCAAAAGCAAAGCAGGACACCAACAACTCAGTAAAGGACACCAGGATTTATTTGCCTTTTGCCAGACATGCCTGTTAAAAGAGAAATAGAACAAAACTGGAAAGAAGAACACTACATCTGCCAGAGAAAAGCCAGTTTATGTTTAAAGCACAGAGGAAAAACTATTTAAGGTCTCTTCAGAACCACCCCCACCTGGCGCCAGGACTGGGGATCTGCTTTAAGGCTCCTGGATAACCTAGAGATGCTCACTTCTGTTTTCCATATTTTCAGCAAAAACCAGAGAACAGGACCAAAATACTTACTTGGCTTTAAACACAAATAAGTTAATAAAGATATTTAAAAACAAGACTGAAAGACTGAGTGCACAGACCTGCAAGATGCTCACATGTTATACAACTTCCCCAAGTGTGGGAAATGAAGTGCAGAGTTCTGCTCCCAAGTGCCTGCCACACACACAAAAAAAAAAACCTCCACAAAAACCATCACCTCCCACAACTTCTCTTACTTGGGATATTCTTACCACTACCCCACGCCACAAACCAAAAGGCATCACATCTAATTTGAAATGTATGTGCCTCTGCAAATGCACGAGAAAAATGTAGCAAAATTATCACTTATTAAAATTGTGTAGAGAATAACAAATATATTCATTATTTCAGCAATGAGAAGGCCTCCACCTACCACGAGGGAACGAAGAGCTTATTAAAAGACATGCCTCAACAACAAACAAATAGTTGACAATGGAAATCCCTTTTCTCCTGAGACAAAGAAACAAACTGTAGGACAAAAATCACCGCACAAAAGGAAATAGAGAAAATTCTCCATGACATCAGGCTGGGTTGGCTTCAAGTCCTGCTCACAGATGGGTTCCCTTCAGGGCAGAACAGCAGCCCAATGGATATCCCATGTTCCTACGGCCACTGCCTTCCCACACAGTCCTGAAATCCACGGAAATCATCTAGAATTCTGTGATATAGTCATCTAGCAACATCAAATTTCAATTAGATATTCATATTCCCTGACATTTACCCATTTTCAGTGATTACATTCAGTAATTCTTTCCCTATCAATGATTAGTAGGACCAATTCTACTTGAAAAGCTTTGGTTCCTTGTTAAGGTAACTGTAAAAGGGATTTCACTTAAAAAGATATTTAAATTTTAAAATCATGCCCTTGCTCTGTTAAAGATAACAGCTTGTGGCACTCTCAGTAGGCATTTTTCACTTAATCAGCTGAGCTATCTAATAGTGCTGTGTATGACTTCCCTCCACTGCTGAAAGGTTCTTTACACAACACAGAGAACATACTAGAAAACAGGAAAATGCTACAGAAAAGCTGCAGGAAACTGAAGCTGAATCCAAGGACCTGATTCTCCACGGACTATTTGAAATGCATTCACTTAATGATTTCAAAGTGGCATTATTTTTGCCCACATAAGAGAAATCAGAAACCTGCCAGAAGACTGTTTTATAAGCATACTTCATTTTATAAAACATGCTCCAGCTTCCTCTATTCAACACTTTTGCAGTGCTGAAGGAAGGCCACCCAAATTCAGGATGAGAAGGAGCTTTTGAATACTAGTGACTGTGGTTTCCTTTTTATGCATTTATGCAGATTTCTGCATTTATTCTTATTACTCTGCGTTCTTATTAAGCTTCTCTAAAAATGGTATCAGAGAACTGCAGGGGTGGAAAAAACAGCAAAGAGAAGAATGAGGGACATGAGGGACAGGACCCTGCACACATGAAGGCTGATGTTTAAGAGCAGAGATACACATGCAGGGTTGTTTGCAGGTGTAAAGAAATAACAGATCTTTATCAGGTGTATAGAAATACCAGATTTCTATCTCTTCCAGTCATCCAGAGTAAAGCAGCATCAATAAACTCAAAATGACAAAAAATCAATTTTGCATTTACCATCAGTAGATGCAGATCAAGAATTTGGGGGGGTGAAAAAAAAAAAAAAAAAAAAAAAAAAAGGACAGTTCCATCAGCAAGCTCTTCCCAAACTGGAGATATTCCTGAGAAAGGCAGAGATAAAAACTCAGAGGACTGCAGCCAGGCTCTTCCTTGTCTCCTCCTCTCTCAACCACTCACTGAACAGCAGGAAGGTTAATTTGGCAGGCTAAAACCAGACCCTCCAAAGGATGTCATCTTGATGCAGACTATGCAGAAGGGCTGCAGCTCTGGCCAGTGCTGACAATGTCAGACAAAGTGCCAACACACTGAGGAGGTCCCAGGATTTGGGTCACCTTGACTGGATGGGGACAGGAGCACCACTACTACAGCTGAGGGTACCAGAGCAACTGAGCCACACAGCATGGAAACAGAGCAAACCCACCAGGGCTGCTCCTGGGCTTTAATCAACAGGTTTGGAATTAAGGCTGAGAATCTTGGGAGCATCACATTATCCCAGATCAGGGACTGTCACTCACTTGAAGCATTTTGCAGGGGTCTGTGCCCAAGATGAGCTAATGAGTGACTAAAGCAAGGACCTCAACCAGCAAAGCAATATTTAAAAGGCTCATATATATCAGAAAAGCTCATATTCATGACTGAGGGTAATGAATTTACTATCTGGTATAACAAAAAACCTTCCCTTATTAATGAGATGTTTTCCCAATGGCTCCCAGAAAGTAATTTACAACCTAGGAGCATTTTACTGGACAGCACATTACAACACCCAAAAGCATCACCCTGTTCACAGTATGAGAGGGCAACAAACCTGGCTGGAAATGGGCAGGCAAAGACATTTTTTCCCCCAGCTGAAATACCTTCCAAGGGATCAGACACTGCCAACGTCCTATAAATGTCTTCCAGAATTGGATTTCAGGACAAATCTATGACTCACCAGACATTATGAGCACTATGACCCTGACCTTTGGTCTGGAACGGTACTGCCAAATAAAATAACTCTTAAAAGACCATTTGCAAACAACAATTCACAGACAAAAATGCTGTGATTAATATAAAATTCAACTATTGACTTTCTTTATCTCAAAGATTTTTTTGTTTATTTTTTAATGATAGATTAAGAAAAACAACACTTTAGAGCAGCTAAGTTCAAACAGGGACAGATTTTAACAGTGGCTCTAATAAGACAAGGAGTTCAAGGATATATTCACCACCTATGAAATCCAACCAGCTGAAGAGAGCCAAGGACAAAATAGCTTCCTTGTGAAATTAGTAATTTTAATTTTTTTTTCTATTTTCAACAGTCCAGTGCTTAAGGGATCAAAGAGAATATCTTCCCTCCTTCCCTACCCGTACAGCACACAAGGAACTCCTCCCTCTTGAACTGACAAAGGAAACAACCCTCATATGAATGATTAACAGAGAACATAAACTCTGCATTTATACACAGAGATGCACAACACAACGGCCAAGAAACATTTCAAACCACCACAGCATTCCAGAAAAAGCAGAGTGACTGCGATAAAACTTCTCAGAAAAGAGGAGGAGTTTCAGTGGAACACGAGGAAGTTTCTGTATTGGGTAAATCCAGGTCAGGTATCTTGAGGAACTCGGAGCAGATTTAACTTTGTCCTAGTGGCTCCAGTGGTCGGTGTTTACTTGTTTTCTCACTTGTCTAATTACGCAGAGGCAGAAACTAAAACTGGAAGGGTGCAGGGAGAGGAGATACTTCACATTCTGAAACAGAGACAGTCCACGCCAGAGAGCAACAGCACCAAATTATCAAGTTTCAGCCTCCCTGTTAAGAGCATTCCTCTTCGTCTCCAGAACAACCTATAATTACTTGCTCATTATATCTGGTTTTATTGTCAAAATATCAGTTGGATGAAGCAGAGAGAGGGGTTGTGGGATTCCCAACAGTGCAAATTCCAATGACCACAGGGTTGTCTTTAGGCACACAAACACATTAACAACCAATAGTTCTGGTTTTTAAACAATACCAAGTAAAATCTGCATGTTATCCTCAAAGAAATCAGAGTCCCAATTCAATTCTCTCACGCTGAACCCTTCCCCCAGTCTATGCTACAGAACTGAAGCAGCAACTATGACAATCATAAAAGGTATTTAAAATATTTCATAGGTAAACAGTAGGTGGAACTACAACACACAATGTCCGATGGCTCCTGGTTGAGAGCCATGTTTCATGGCTCATGGGTTTCTTTTATTTTACCGTGCCAAAAAGAAACTATTACTTTCATAACTTTAAACAAGAAGGGCCAAATAAAAAGCCTCCCATAAAACTCTCTTATGAGGGAGTATAAAAGAACTAAGAAGCAGCCTTTTTTCTCTTGGTGACATACCAAATCTTCAAATAATATTCAGAAATTACGCTTATTTACCAGAGTAGCAAAACTAAATATAGTACCAGAAACATTCAGAAAGCTGTTTGTTCCAATCACTGCCTGTTTCCCTGCTCCTCCTCCAAAATCCATCACCACTCCTAGCTCCTGCTGGCGCTTCCTTTCAGCACACACAAGCCAAGCTGATACCATCTCCCGCTCCTCTCCCCAAGGAGCCAGAGCCGTGGAATATTTAAAATGGGTCAGTCTTCGCAACTGTGGACAGAAGTTTTCACCACTTTTTCCCTAAGGCATTTAAGGTCTCTTCACGTACATCCCAGACTTTCCTCGCTGCTGCAGCACCAGTACATACAATGTGTAATGACCGAGGTGCGTGATTTAATGAACACAAGGATGCTCAGACTCAAGCTGCGGAATAAAGAGCGCCGGTTTCACACAGGCTACAGCCGCTCGCGTCCCTATCGCACACAGCAACATTTTCACTCCTTGCGCAGCCCATGAAAGAGCTTTCTATTGTAAACACTGCATCTTTCAAGCTGCGTCCCGTCCCACAGCTGAAGCCCTGAGCTGCAAAGGTCGGGACGGCTGCAAACCTGCGGGACTGGGGCAAAGTAAAAATCAACCCGCTGCCCCGGCCAAACGCCGGGACCCCTCGGAGCCCTCTGAGCCCCGCTGCCCGCACAGGGACCGGGGCAGGGCGGACCCCGCGCCGCGGCCCCGGGGAGGGGGTGCCGGTGCCCGGGGGCTCGCTAGGGCCGGGGGAACGGAGCCAGGGCCCGGCGGGTGCGCTGACAGCCCGGTCTCTTACCGGACTCCCCGGGGAGCCGCCGGTTCCCTCTCGGTCCCGGGAGCCGCCGCCACAGCAACAGGAAACGCCCCCGTGTCCCGGAAGGAAAAATGGGGAGCGGGGTGCGCCTGCGCGCCGCGGCACGGCCGGGCAGGGTCCCGGCCCCTCGGGGACGGCGCCGGGACAGCCGGCGGCCTGAGGGAGGGCACGCGGACACCCTTAACCCGTGCTTTCCTCTCAGGGAAGGCACACAGACATCCTTAACCCGTATTTTTCTGTCAGGGAAGGCACACGGACATCCTTAACTAATGTTTTTCCCTCGGGGGGGCACACGGACACCAGTAGCCCGCGCTTTCTCTTCAGGGAGGGCACACGGACACCCTTAACCCGTATTTTCCTCTCAGGGAAGGCACACGGTCACCCTTAACCCGTGTTTTTCCCTCAGAGAGGGCACACGGACATCTTTAGCCCGTGTTTTTTTCCTCAGAGAGCACACAGATACCCTTAACACATGATTTTCCCTCAGAGAGGCCACATGGATATCCTCAACCCGTGTTTTCCCTCAGAGAGGGCACATGGACATCCTCAACCCATGTTTTCCTCTCAGGGAAGGCACACGGACATCCTTAACCCTTTTTTCCTTTAGGGAAGGCACACGGACATCTTTAGCCCGTGTTTTGCCCTCAGGGAAGGCACACGGACATCCTTAGCCATGTTTTCCCTTCAGGGATGCCATCAGCACCTGCAGCCCGTGCCCGCTCCCCATGGAGAGCACACAGCCACCCTTATCCTGCTCCTTCCCTCGGGAAGAGCACACGCAGCCCTGACGGTTTCTCCTCAGGGAGGGCACAAGCACCTATAGCCCACACTTTCCCCTCAAATCGGACACACGGCCACCTTAGCCTGCATTCTCCTTCTGGAAGGGGACAATTACCCACAGCCTCTCCCTTCTTTGAGGGAGGGCGTTCCTCAGGGTGGAGCAGCGCCCTCCATATCATCCTTTGACACCCTCGTTCCCCTCATGGAGGAGACAGCCACTCCAGCTGCTCCTGCTCCTCAGGGAGGGCAGAGCCTTTCATAGCTCTTGGTTTCCCCTCAGAGAATCTCCCTTGACCTGCCCTTTTCCCTCAGGGAGGGCACACGGTCCTTCCAGCTCTGTGCTTTCCATCAGGGAAAGCAGAGCCACCCACAGCCCTCACTTTCCTTCATGGCCACCCATAGCCTGCTCCTTTCTCCTGCAGGGAGGGCACAGGGCCCCCAACACACATCTCCCTCACAGAGGGAGCATCCTCAGCCTGTGCTTCATCCTCATGGAGGGCACACGACCATCCATTGCCTGCTGCTTCCTCCTGCAAGGAGGGCCTGGCAAACCATAGCCTGCACTTTCCCTCAGGAAGGCCACAGGGCCCCCAGCCTGCATGTCCCCCTCAGGGACACCATGAGCATCCTCAGCCTGCACTTTCCCCTCAGGGAGGATACCCGGCTGCCCAGAACCCATGACTTCTCTAAGGGAAGACACATGGCCTCCCAGCCCATGTTTTTATCCTCAGGGAGGGCACATGGCCACCATTAGGCCACACTTTCCCCTCAGGGCGGGCACACAGTTCCTCCCAGACTAAAGAGGCCTCTAACAGATGGGATGTGGCACCCCAGTGACATCTTCAGCATGGCACTTCATGTGTGTTTGCACATTGCCTGCGACTTGAAATACATAATTTGTTATTAAAAGCCCAGTGGGACTTGCCAACCCTATGTGCTGGAGTGTTTATGAACACCCTGCCAAGGCAAGGCTGCAGTGCCCGGAGGGTTGGCAGGTGCTGCCTTCCCTATCTGCCGCTCAACAGCGAGTGCCTGCCCAGGCCTCTGTCAGTGACCCCTGCACAGACAAACGAGAGCAAGGGGGAATTATCTTCCCTAGCAGGAGATCCATGCACTGACTCACAGAACCAAACTGCTTGCTGGAAAAAACACCTTTTCCCTGATACCAATACAATTTGATGTACGAGCAGGAGGCTGCTGGAGTACTCAGTGCAGGCATGAAAACTTGGAAGAGCTCACCACCCAATTTCTCCTCCTGATCTCACTCTGAGGATTTAGAATACTGATCGAAAGTTTGTCATATTTAAAATTTTTAAAACACACATATCCTACTTGCCTATTGAGCTTGAAAACACAACATATGTTATTACAAAACAAACTTCCCTCTCAAAATCCACCTTGCCACTCGTTGGGCTGGAGATGTGATGAAATCCTGCCATGGGGCCAATGTGATCTCTGGTTTCCGCACTGCCACCCTTTTAATCGATTTTATTTTTATCTTTGTCTCATAGTTGCAAGCTTTTCCAAAATGTTCCTTTTTGTGCTGCTTCTCTACACAACTGAGTACACTGAGGTCCCAGTTGTTTATTGGGGCCTGTCAGCACTGCAGAGAAACGATCATTACATAAAGCGGTTTGGGGGTAAACAGCTGGCTGTCACTTGGTGACTGATTAATCCTTAGAGACTTCAAACTTCGTGCTTTGCTGTAATATAAAAGTAAAGCATTGCAGATTACCCAACTGCAGCTCATGGAGAGAACGTGCCGTGCTTGTGCGGCCTCAGGGCATCGCCACAAAAATCAGTGCAAAATCTGGCACAGCAGCCAGCTCCAAGACTCTATAGCTTAGAGCTAAGGCTTGGATTGCAAAGAGAGGAGTACCAGCTGTCTAATCCTGTGTAATTCTGTAATAGCAAAAGATTTCTTGCTGAATGTCTCGGGTTCATTACTGTCCTTATGCATTTGTCAGCCCGAGTGTGCAAGATCTCGAGGTTTTATCAGGGAAAGGAAGGAGCAGCATTTGGAGATGCTCCAGGTCAAGGTAGTACTGCCCAGACACAAAAAGAAAGTAAAAAGCAGAAAAAGAAGCACTGAGAATAGGATGTACTTTGGTTTCCTTTTCTAAGCCCTCTCGAGCTGGCTGAGCCAGCTCTGTGTCAGACACTCAGCTCAGTCTGTTTTCTCTGCAACCAGCTCTGCAGCTGCTTTCACATTTGCTTCAGCTCCTTCTCCATTGGCTCAGAACCATCTTAACCCACAGCCCGACTCAGCCGCTCTGGTTTTGCCTCTGTTTATTTGGACTCCTGTCAGTAATAGTTTATTCCAAGTGGGACTCCTAGTCCATTTATCACTGTCATCATGTTACAGCACCCAAACGAGAAGATTTTTGGCAGCTCTGCCTCTCTACGGAAATACAAAGTTCCAGGTTGCCTGCTGCTTTTCAGATTTCTTAGTACTCCATGTGGGCTGTGAACAGAAATTTCAGGATAGAAAATCAAGTAATTCCTCCTTATCATGAGCCAAAATTATCCTTCACCTATTAGCTTATTGGTACTGCACTGGGAATCCAAAATCAAAACCCTGCACACACAAGTGCCGAGTGACAGTTGAATTTCACACCAAATTTCAGGTCTAAAGCAAAAGCTCTTCTGGCTTCTCCTTGGCCATGGGTGGAGGATGTTTGCCTCACAAACTGCAGAAATCTACGTCCTCTCCCTTTCTTGTTGTGAGACAGGAAATGGTTTTCCAAACCTCTTTCACAATGCGCCTTAAACAAATCCTGGAGACCAGTTGTTACAGCAACCAGTTAGAGATCAGCCAGTGCACTGAAGCAGCCAGCAAGGGTCAGCCTAGGACAGGTGGACAGTCCAGCACAGCCTGTTTTGTTCAGGAAGATTCATTAAACTGAGCACCTTCTCTTAAAGAAGAGGAGTTTGTCTAAAGCCTGCTAAACTTTGGTTGCAGCTATAGGTTTCCTTGGAAGAGGATGATCAGTCTGACACCCCTGTTGGGGCTTGGGCTCTGTCTTTCCCATGAAGTAATAGAGATTGACTGTCAGCTAAAGATGTGGAAGACCCACCTCTACCCCAGTGCTCAAGCTCAAGGGAAGCAATCCTCCTTCCATCTGTATTCCACAGCATATCCCTGGCTCGCCTCCACGGCACAGCCTGCTTGGAGAGCTCTCCTCCTGTCAGGGCTTCCCTGGGACTCATCTAACTCTTGTTGCATAAACTCTGGAAGCATGTTTATAAGAGAGGATTAATTTAGGCACAGAACCTTCTCCACCCGTGATAGCAAAGGCTCAAGAGGAGCTTTCTCATTTCCAGGTGAACAGTAAACCCAGAGACTCACAGCTCATAGTTTACGTAACGGCAGAGTTTGGGTGGCCACTGTTGTCGAGATCCCTGTGACTGCAATCATTCCTCTTTGTTTTTCATCCCTACCAGGCTCCTGACTGCACATCCTGAGCTGCAGAGACTCTCCTGAATTTCTGCTCTCGCCACACAGCACATACTTCTCCCCGGGAGACTCTGTGTGGTGTGGGGTGAGGATAGATGGGAGGACTCAGTGGGAGAGAGAAACAAGTTACCATGTACCAGGCTATCCAAGCTGCCCACTTTCTTCACAGCTCACACACATGTTTCTAGCAGAACAATGGTTTTTTGTTCTGACTTAAATGCAGAATTCCTCCTGCTGTTAGCATCTCTAATAAGAAGAGCTCTCGCTCCTCCAGCTCATCACAGCCATGGAAGTCACCAGACCTTTTGTGTCGACTGGACAGTGAAAAGACCTCAGGCTTGCAATCATTCTTCCATCCTTCTCCCCCTTCAGCTTATCCCTTTCTTTAACCACCATCTCTTCCTGTGTTTTCCACGAGCCCGTTTTGCCTTGGACCACGTGGTGGTGCTGCAGTTAAAAATACCACGGAGACAACAACAGCAACAGCAGCACCTGACCAGCGATGGGCGAGGGCTGGCCGGGGGCCAAGGCGAGGGGATGGTCAAATGTGAGTTCACCAGGAGAAAACAAGAGGCGCAGCCAAATCTCCCCACATCCTGGCAGCAGCCACGGCTCAGGCCGAGCCTGACAGAGCTGCTCACACTTCTGAAAAGTAAGCCTGCTGCTCTGGCTTCCCGGTGGCCCCGGAGCTTGCTGTACCAGAGCTCTATCAGGGACTAGTCAGGAGACCACACACTGCTCTGAGCTGCAGTAATGGGAGCTGCTGATATCAACTACCAGCTCAGCAGCAGCTCACAAAGGTTTCAGCCCAGCATCATCCAAATATAGGCACTCTCAGGCCATCAGCTGTCACACCACAAGTCCCAGCCCAGCTCTCACCACAGACAGGCCATTAATTTTAATGGACATCTCAGAACCCTGCTCGATTGTTCAGCCTCACTTCAAGCCTCTGCAAAGGGAACATTACAAAACAAGCTGTGCTGCTCTGCTGTGTGTGTTAGCCTGGGCAGCCAAGAGCCAAAGGAGATGTGACAGAGTCCCAAACACAAACCAGCGCCTCAGCCACCTTGGAGTTTTTCTCCTAAACGTTCACAAGACAGAACACGTGGAAGGGCTGGGAAACAAGGTGAAAGTTACCATAACTCATGTGCAGTCCCTGTGTATTTATATTGGACAAACCATGCTGAACCACACTCTCATTCCAGCTCCAGATCACAGATCTCCATAGGGTTGTCCAGAGGAGAATCACTCACACTAAATGCACTCAGAGTTCCCAAGACCATATGGAGCATGGCTCCATGCTCATGGCTATCAAGGACTGTCTGTATCCTCCCAGGTTAAGGTATTTTTGTAAAGCAGCATGCAGGACTGCAAACAGAGCCTCTGGCTGAGAGAGTCCTCCCACAGGAATGACAAGGCACAGCTCTGCCTCCTCCCATATTATTTTGGTTCTCTCTAAATATCTGCAAAGCTCTTATTCAGCTCTCTGCTTCCTACCTTTTGCTGTGATGCCTGAAAAATGCTCACTAATAGCCAGCTCTGTGCCCCTTTTCAATTTCCCTCCAGCTGCCCTGAAGGGAAAATGTATTTCTCACCACACATGTCCGAGGGCAATCAGTCCCTTTATGCCCCAGAAAGGTTTTACTGACCTTAAGAGCCTCTGAGAGAGCGAGCATTGCTTGAGGGTACAGGGTGGAGAAAGAGAGCAATCCTTTCATTTCCAGAAATTTTTCTCTGCCCACAGACAATCCCTTGGGAATTAAAACATTCTTCAGTGCCCTGAGTACCTGACCCAAAGAGGAGGGACAGGGTTTGTCAGCCAAAGCCATGCCACAATGGATGCAGTGGGAGCACAGAGGCCCATGCATGCTGGCACTACTTAGAGCTGAAAAGCAACAGTCTCACCCATGCATGTCCTGGAAGGCAGCATTTGACTTTTTGTTAGTTAATAAAGTTTTTGATGCTCTAGAAATCCCTAGAAATGCCCATGCACAGAGCTGAGCTGAGACATCACTGCAGCTGTGAAAAACAGCCTAAAAGGTCTAGCTACACTCAGGCAGTTGGGATATTTGTTCAGGCAAAGCAGAACTTCATGATTTAAAAAAAAAATTAGTAAAAGAAAGGTTGATCTAGAACCCTCCTTGGGGGAAAGGGGCAGAAAATGGTCAATGGCCAGAGAAAATGAGGATACATTATTGCCAAGCAGGATTCAGAGATCATTTAGACTATTTGGAGAAACATTCAAGCCAGGCCAAGCAGAGTGGTGGGGTAGAGTCAAGCCAGGCTGAGAAGTGAAGCAATCCAGGGGGCTGGTTTAGGCAGGAGAACAGCCTGGGCTGGAGGGCAGGCAGGGAGCACAGGCTGGGGCAGAGCCAGGCAGTGACAGCCATACTCACTCAGGCACTGCAGACCACTTTTATTCCCAAGAGGTTTGGCACACAGTGAGCAGCTGGTGCAACTGGAGAAAACTCCTGGCACGAGCTGGTGCCCATTGATATCTTTACACCTCTCTTTTGTCTCCTTTGTCTCTTTCTCCTTCTCTCTCTCCTTGACTTGCTCTTTGTTCTTACCCTGGAAGGAGAGAAGAACACAGCTCAGTCACAACCTTGCACTGCCCAGACATTCCTTTCCCCACTGGGACAAACGAGCAGAGAGCTGCTGGGCAGCAGGTACAGAGGGATAGCAGTGCTTTTCCCAAATGCCTTCCCAAGGCTTGGGCCAGTCCCTCTAGTCTAAGTCCATTTGTGGTGAAGGGCAGGACACACGTGGCTGTCCCTCTGCAGGCTCCTCCTGCCACAAAGAGTCCTCCAGGCAGTCACCCAGCCAAGGCACTCTGCTCGCTGTGCACAAAAGTGCCAAGGCAGCATAAGAGCATCCAGAACGTGCCCTGGAGCAAGGAGGGTTGGAATTCAGGGATTACTCAGTCCCACACACTAGTACTGCTTTAGGGGTCACAGTGTATCTACTGATCAGCATAGAGGCCTCAACCACCCAAAAGCAATCTAGCTAAATGTTCCCTATTGATCCCCTTTTCTACCTGAAGAATTTAACAATTCCTTCCACAAATTCAACATCCCTCTCTCACCTTGTCCTTCCAGGATCCAGTGACTCGGCTCCGCAGGGAACTCAGGCGTCGCATCACCTTTGTGCCTTTCTCTGCTTTATCACTCTTCCCACTGTCCTCATTTCTGAAAGGAGACCAAAATATCTTTAAAAAGGGCAAATGCACTGAGCAAGCCCAGCTTAGGGAGACAATTGATGAAGTTTGTTGAAGCATTACTTTAGGACCCCAAGTGTGAGCTTTCCATCTCCTGGAGGATGTGGTTTGGCATCAGCCATGTCATTTATTAATGAGGCACTTGGAAATAAGGAGCTGAACTTTCATGTGTGCAGGTTTTGTTCAGTGCCACACTCCTGGCTGAACCCCTGCAGATACCAGTGTCCTGCACACATGATTAGTGGGGCAGTAGAGCTTTGGTGGAGGGGACTCAAAATCAGTCTGCTCTCAGAACACAAAGTGTGTGTCACCTGCTGTCTCACTTACTCATTAGACAGGAACTCAAACCAAGTGAGGTTCTGCTGGGAAGAATCGCTGCCTTCTTGCACACAAGCTCTCTGCTTCACCCTGAGCAGGGAAAAGGCATCAGACACAGTAAAGAACACAAGAACAGAATTTCTGGGTCAGCTGAAACTTTCATTTTCTGGATGGGGCAGGAACATTTTTAGAGTTATCAAGGAGGCACATGAAATGCCCACTCTCCTTGCAATTCTACCCTGGTTTCACTGGAATAAATCAGTGATTCTGGTACCCTGGGGATTTGCCCCTCAAGGGACCAAGTGTCCTTTGCCAGGTGTGTCTTAGGCAGACCAGTGACTTCCCCACATGTCCCTGTCCCAGACACACTTACCCATGGTAATGTTTCAGCTCCTGAAGCACCTTCTGGACAATTAACCTACCAAGGATGGGGCAAGAGAAAAGCAAGGGATTAGAAAATATCATTGCACAGACATTCTGCATCCCACAAAGCCAATCAGGTGCTGTTTTACAACCAACTGCTCATTTCAAACCAGCCAGGACTGACAACACTTACACGTGGTCTGGGGACACGTGGTCCTTCTCCAGCATCTCCAGAGCAGGGGGTTCAACACCTGGAACACAAAACACTCTCAGCAGGGATCCTGGCTTGCCTTTGCAGAGCACCACCTTGCAATCTATGCATCTGGACCCTGTTAATCTTGCCGGGCTCCCACTCTGTCTTAATTGGCGAGGAAGAAATGCCAGGAGCAGTTAGGGACAGAGATTCTGCTCTGCATTTCTGTGAGGGAAATGAAGGCTACATCACCTTTCTGTGTTACCCCTCCCCTCCCCAGTCTGTATTATATTTGCTGCTGAGGGTCCTGCTTGCAGTATGGCAGGAGCTGGTACCACCCAGAGCTCTTCCCCATGACAGCCAGCCTCCCCTCCACTTCCCAGCCTCTGAAATCAGTACATTTTTCTCCAGGGCAATCCTCACAGGTGGGACTTGAGTAGGGAGTGACCAATGCAACGGCCACAGGGAGCTTATGTGGCACTTTGTCACTGGGGATGGGCATGTGTGAGCTGACACTGCTCTGCTAGCCAGGGCCAGAATCACAACCAGCTTGGCTTTGTATTTCAGGAGCTCCTGGGACCATGTGGAGGGGGAAGCAGAGGCTGTCCACACTTCTGGAGGCTACAGCTCCAGTTTTTTATCTTCTTAATTGCACCTTGAACTAATTTAATGGCATAAAGTCTATACCAACCTTCCACAGCTGGAAGAGAAGTGTTGAAACTGTGAGGTATCTGGGGGGAGGCAATGGTCTCACAGGCTGATGGGACAGACTTGGACCTCAATCTCTTCCCATTGCTGACACATTTCTGGAGAAGTAAAAAGTCACAGAAATCTTTGGTGCTTTGTGCACCAAGGGACCCTCCACCATGGCTGATCCCTCACCCTTTCCCTCTTGTTTTGTCAGGGTTATGATGCAGGACACCATTAGGCTCAGCTGTTTGTTGGCTTCAGGAAGGCTGGAGCAAGTGACACTTTTACTGGACATGTAGCACTGTGATGCAATTTTCCTTTTAATATTAATTTGGTCTAAAGGTATTCCTCAGAGCAAAGCAGTATGTAAGGGGTGTGTGTGATACTGCTGTCTTCAACTACCTGACAGAGGATTAGAGAGAACATAGGGCCAGACTCTTCTCAGAGCTGCAGTGACAGGACAAGAGGCAACAGGCATAAGGGAAGGGAAATTCCAGCTAAATATATGGGAAGAGAGGGCTGTACTTCAGGCAGCTCCCAGAGCCTTTATCTCACAAGATGAGGCAGTTTATCTGAAAAAGCCCATCCTTGCTGAGATTCCTGCAGACCTCCTGGTTCCACGATGGCATTGAAGGAGTGCAGCCTGCAGTTGACACCTGTGTATGCTGCTTTCTGCACCCCCAGCTTGCCCTGCTGCCCCCGTGCCCAGCCCTCCACACTCACCACCTCCTGCAAGCTGGGGCTGGCCACAAGGTCTGGGTGCAGTGGCTCTATCTCCACTTTGATCACTGTGCCACGCTGGCTGCTGCTCCAGGCTCCCTGCTCCCCTTTGGGCAGCTGAAGGGACACGTGAGGCTGGAGGCAGGACTGGCTTCTCTTCTCCACATCATCCTGCTCTGGGTCACTGCCCAGCTCTGTGACATCCAGGCTGAACCTAAGCAGGGGACAGGAAGAGGCCTCAGAGCAGACCTGAGCAGACCTGCCCAGCATGGCACAGCCCCTGCAATGTCCCTGCCTGGGTGGTCCTAACAAGCTCATGCAATTGGGACAAGGATGCTCCTCACAGCAGACATATGGGAAAGAAAATGACAGGAAGCATCAGCCTGGACAGCAAGTCCTGAGCCTGTTAAAAACAGCTGCTCTGGCTGCCACCAGAGTCCCCAGCTCCCTGGTCACCCGGGATGTTTAGTGCTGGATGGCTCACACTGATGTCTTAGCAACCTCTGAGATTGTGCAGCAACCCTGGCAGCAGCCTGTCCTGCCTGCCCCAGAGCTGCTGCCCTGTCAGCTGCCATCCAGGAAAGTCCCTCTGGGCGTTTACAAGTGGCAGATGATGTTGTTTATCACATCACCACTGTGGCATCATGCCATAAATCCTGCTCCCACCAGGGCCCAGATTTGAGGAAGGAAAAAAATTATTTTCTAAGAAATGAGGGGTGGACCAGCTCCTCCAGTGCCTCACAATGTCCTGCACACTGAGCACTGTTGCAGTGACAACAACACAGGAGCAAAATGATGGATAAAGCTCAGTGGAAAATCTTAGTGTCTGCATGGGTCCTGTCTGCAGATCACTGTCACTTCATTCCTGCTGCCACAGGCAGGCTTCAGGAAGCATTTGCTTAGGGAACAGTGGGGTGTATTCCCCTTCCCTGGCCTCCTGCTCACACGTGCTTCATCACCCAGTGAGGGTACAGAACGTGTCCCTGACACCCACAGCCACTCTGTGCCACCACTACTCATGTGCCTGTTACAGCATAAACTGTCAATGATCCATGGCACATGGGACAACAATAGGTCTGAGAACCAAAGTCTGAGCTTGATAGAGGACTGCCAAGATTTCAGGCTGAGATAATTTTAGGGTACCGTATAAGGAGGAGAGATAAAAATAGTCCTTGCTGGCTTGCACCTAAATCCCAGTCAGCTGGGAGATCAATACATTTGTCAGCAGGGAAAGCATTCCTGAAGGAACCTGGAGCTCAGGGCATTCATGTGGCAGGAGCAGAGGATGGCAGGAATGCCAGGCCTGACTCTGCTCCCAGCGAGAGCTCAGCACCGTGCTACAAACACAACCTTCTCTGCAGCCATGTGGAGGGCAGAGGGCTGGAGAAAAGCACACTGCTTGCAGGCACAGGCCCCACCAAGCCAGCTCACAGACAAGAAGAAAAAGGATTTGACAGAGCTCTCTTAATTCCTCTTTGATGGGAAAAATTCCCTTTGAGCCAGAAGGTAGAGGTCATCGGGGCAACTGATGCTGTTTAAGATTCCCTCCAGACAGAAAAGAGAGATCCTCTTCTCGGCCTCAGCACCAGGAAAAGAGGATCTTCCTACTTCCAAGGAGACATTAAAGCCTCTTGCTGCTCTAGCACTTCCACATCCCACCCAACATGAGCAGTGGGTGTCCAGCTGCTCTGGCAGATGCTGACAGGCAAGGGAGACCACCCAGCAGCATCTGGAGCTGCAGGCAGTGTGGTGTTCAGCCTCAGACCTCCACTGCCTTGTGTACATCAAATATCACTCACAGTCCTGCCATACCTGCGCCTGCACTCCACGGGTGACAGAGGGCTCTCCCAGCTGTGCCTCCGGGACGTGGACATAGATCTCACCAGCGTGGGGAAGGAATCCTGGGCCTCCTGCAGGTCCAGCTCATTGTCTGCCTCTGCAGGATGCTCAGAAGTGCTGGTACCATCATCTGGCACAGCTGCACAGGAGCACAGGTGGCCTTTGTTCAGAGAATGACAGTCAGCCTGGCTGTAATGTACCGAGCAGGAAACGGGATTGGAAAAAGCAACATCCACAGACGGTTTGCTCAGAGCCCTTGGTCTCTCTTCCAATGAGCAAAGGGCAGACGCAGTCTGGGATCCTTGTTCTGGCTGTGCTGCCATGTCTGGTGCTGTTTTGGCAGATGGCAGGCTCAGGAGTCCCAGATCTTTGTAATACTCTGTGCCGTGGAGAGCAGAGTCTGAGAGGAGATCCTCTGTGCTGCTGTGCAAGTCTGCTGCTGGCACATCCAGCTCTGTGGAAGATGAGTCCTCCTGCAAAGGCAGCACAAATCCTGTCTGAGGGCCTCACACCAACCCTGCAAGGGGATACCTCCTATGCAGAAATTGGGGTGCAGAGCAGGGCCAGACTTGCAAGTGGCTTTCTAATACTCACCCTTCCCTGTTGTCCCTCACAGCAACATAACCTTGTATTCCTTGACAAGCTGGGTCAGTACCACTTTCCCCCATTCCTACTCCACCACAAACCCCTCTGGATATGGTGCTGACCACCCAGTTTGCTGCCCCTGGCCTCTGCCTTGCACAGTGGTAGCAGCAGGAAAGAGGACACTTGCCTTCTCTTCAGCCATGCTGGTGCAGAAGGAATCATCCTCAGCAATCAGGGATGGGAGGAAGCTTTTGGGGGTGGGATACTCCAAGGCAGGGCTGTGGTGGTCAGTGAATTCCCGTAAGCACGGCTTGCAGTCCGACCCTGCAAGATAGAGAAGGTCTCAGCAGGTAACCAGACATTTGGGAGGGATGGGAAACCAGCTGCACACCCACAGGTGACATCAGGCAGCACTGAAATGCTCCACATGTCCTCTGCTCCTTCACAGACAGGCAGTGCCAGGCAATCTCCAGACCACAGCAGCCTTGGTCCTGTAGAAATCTGGTGCAGGGGTTTCCTGCCAGCAGAAACCTCATCCCTCAACAGAAACCTCATCCCTGCAGCATGTGCAAAGGGACAGACCAGGTTTGCACTGTTCCAGTCAGACCCTCACAGGGTGTTCTGTGCTGCCGAGGCTTTTTCCACAGTACAAGAATTAAGCACGTTTTTATGTCTGTTATTTACATTATGAACCTTTGAATCAGAAGTCCAGGAATAAAAGTACTGACGGTGGTTTTATTTTCATCCATAAGAAATAAATGACACTTGGGTGGGTGGGTAATAAAGGATATTGGGAGGCAAATTGGTGGCTCCAGACAACACTGAATTTGCAGAGTAATATGCAGAGCAATACTAGGAGCACATAATTCTCCTGGCTCTGGATCACTCCTCTGGATTTTCCCCGGGCAGGAGTGTGAACCTGAGTGTGTGCATACCATCTAATAAGTCATTGAGAAACCAAAGGTCTGGATGTGTTCTGTGGTACAATGGATGGTCCAGCTGACTGAAGCACATTCCTGTGGAGCGAGACATGCTGTAAACCTTAGCCACAATCCCTGAAGCATCGCATGACTCATGGAGGCTTTTTATTCCTTCGAGACACACACAGCTGAGGCAAAGGGCTGAGGCAAAGGGAAAAAAGCCAGGCTGTTGGCTGAAGCACTGTGGTGGATCTCTGAAGATGCAGAGAACAACAGCAAGAGACTGTAAGCAGCCGTACCTATCCAATGGGAAAAGCCAGCAGGAAACTGCTAGAAACCCATCACACTCCAGGAAAATCAAGCATAAAAACATTAATGTAAGGAAGACATTGTTAAAAAATGCACTCTTGGAAAGCTTGCATCCTGCTGTGGATTATAAAGCTACACCATTCAGCCAGGAATTGCGTGGTGCCAACTAAAAAAAGGCAGCAAACGTGAGGGAGAGTTTGGAGGTTTGTTCCTTGGATCCTGCTGCACACTGCAGATGCCAGATTTTCTGTTTTAAGGAGCATTTGGTGTGTTCAAATGTCTGTGATGGTTTCAAGTGAAGGACTATAAATAATACAGAAAGAAAACACTTCTGAAGGCACTATTTTAATTAAGAGGTTTCTTAGACCAGGGAAAATTTGAAACAGGCTTTCTAGCAAGGCTGTAAAATTTACTTCACATGACATTTTTAATGAATAGACCAATTCTCACCCAGGATGTCCCTGAGCTGCATCTGCAACTGGCAGAGATTTAGTGAGCTATTAAACATCACCTTTTGCTTTCCTCAGTGCATCTAGATTCAGCTTACAATCAAAAATCAGCTTTTTGAAGTGAATACACCCTTGAACCAGCACAGATTTTGGCATGAACTCGGAAACAGCAGCCAAAGCTCTTGGTGGGCAGTGAAAACAACTGAAGCCCCCAAAAAGGCTGGGATGATGGCTAAGGTAGAATGGACCCACAGGAGCAACCAGGAGGTGGGGAGCATCCCAGGGAGGCCAGATGGTGTTTCCCCTCATACAAATCCAAGGAAGGAAGAAAAAGGAGATTCCCTGCTCTCGCCATCCCTTCAGCAGCGAACTACCCACAGGGAAAGCAGCAAAGCCCTTGGAGGCAGCAGGAGCTGCCAAGGGCTGTGGCCTGACAGAGGCCAGAGCCCTGGACTGAAGGTTTAACTAAAACAAGGAGTTTTTTCCTCCCAAGCAGTGTCCAGCCATCCCGCCAAGGCTACTCCAGCCCTGCACCAAGCTCCACGCAGCCCTAAAGTGGATCCCTGGAACAGTGTCAGCTCCTCGGAGGCCTGGAAAATATTCCCTGTGCTCTGCCTGTGCCATGCAGGGCTCAGGATTTGGCCAAGGCATAGGCTGCAGTCAACAGACCCAGTCCAGACCCACCAAAGGACTTAAATCCTCCTCAGAGGTTTCAGACACTCGGTTCAACACGCGATAAATCAGCGCGGGGTCGGGGCAGCGGCGCGCACGGGCGCAGCCCTGGGGACACCATTTTAGGCAATGTGTGAGCACCAGCCACGGGCTCCCACTGCTCAGGCTGGGCTGGCACCGTGCATGGAGCAGGCACTTGGGCAAGGGGCTGATGGAGGAGCTCGTGGGGAAAACACCTTCAGGTGTCAGGCTGTGGGATGGTGGGCAAGGAAGTTCGAGCATGGAGGGCACATAGGAAGGAGGCAGGTCTGGGGGCTGTGAGCATTCCCATACTTGTGATCAAGGTGGTCGCCAATGTGTCAGCAAGTGTGGCAAACTCTGGAGCACCTTGAGTCTCCCATACTCTGCCCTCAAGCCTGTTTGGAAGGACCCAGGCTCCAGAATGGTGGCACGGGGACAGGGAATCTTGGCCCCCCAGGCTCTGGCAGACAGCAGCAGTCACCTTTCCTCAGCTGAAGTTGGAGATGGGATAACAAAATGACACTTTCAAGAACAAATGCTGTTTGCTTTAGAAGAACATTAAGCAGATTAGGTATTGCAGTTGCTTAATTCGTCTCTGGCTGGAAACCATAAAAGGTTATTGCTGCAGGGAGCAGCCTCCTCAGAGGAATTCCCAGTGCAGAGCTGGAGAGGAAGCATCCCTTGCTGGGATGGGATGGTTCCTGCACTTTGCCAGAGCTTCCCACGGGTGAAACATGATGACTCTGGACTGCTGCGTGGGGAGGAAGGAAGCAGTGGCAGGCATCCCTGGCATGTGACAGTCTGGGATGGTCTCAGGGGGTTTGATGCTGTGGGGACAGCAGGATCAGCTGGCTGAGCTGCTTTGGCTCAAGGAAGAAGCCTTCATGCTCTTCTAACCGTGCCCAAGGCCACTGGGATCCCAACAGAGATTTTCAAGATTCCAGTTCTGACCTCCAGTCAAACTCTCCCCCCTGTCACTGTCTGTGCTGATTTCCCTTGGACAGGCTGGTCACTGAAGCTGCACCCAAAAGTGTCACAGCAGGTGACAGCACCAGAGCAGCCAGCACTGGAACAAGCCCTGCCAGCAGTGTCCCATCCTCACCTGCCTGTCCCTTGGCTTGGTGCAGGATGCTGCATGTCCCCAAGTGACCCTGCAGCCAGGCTGGCGCTGGGAGGGGACACATCAGAGGAAAACATGGATGTGAGCTCTGGCCACACCAGTCACATCCTCCAACATCAAACACTGCCTGCATTCCCACTGGGGAAAGACCACACTAAATGTGGCAGGACAAAGGCACTGGGCAGTTCTGCTCCGTGAAACAATCCCAGGAGGAAGGAAAGACGAGAATGTCTGGGCATTTCCCAGCAGTCAGGGATAGAGACGGTTGGGAAACCATGGAGAGCATCACGGACAAGAAATAAAAATAATTCCATCTTCCCCTGACCCACCCCTGCCCTCCTGGCCCCACACCAGCTGCCCTTCACTTATCCTGTTGCAGGGTGTCCAGAGCTGTAGGGAAAAACCTCTGGGAAGCAAGTGCTGAACTCCTTGTGCCAAGATGGGCTGAAGTGCCGTCCCTCGCCTGGCGTGGGCCCCTCATGGCCAGCCCTGGCAGCAGTGGGGATTGGCTCTGGCAGGACAGGGGAAGATAAGCTGTCCCACAGTGTGACACTCTGTACAGAGCTGCTGCCTTATCACCGTGCTGGGGCCGGGCTCCTGGGCACGGAGGGCAGAGGATCAGGGAGCCGGGACTGTTCTCTGCTGTCTCGCAGCTGAAGGGTCTCAGCAGGGCTCAGGGGGGTTTGCAGCCCCTCTGATTCCCTCCAAGTCACTGTGCAGGTTCCTGCAGTGGCTCTGGGGGGCACTGAGGGAAGGGCCCACATGGACCAGTGAGTGCCACACTGCAGCACATCAGTGTGGGAGAGGAGCTGAGTGACACCCGAGCATTTTGTGCCCAAGCACAAGCCCCAAGAGGACAAACTGCTCTGCAGGTGCTGCTGAAGAGAGCTGGCTATACCCAGGCCCTCTCCCAACCATTCAGTGCTTGGGAGCACCATGAGGCTGATTCATTTGTTAGAGAAATGAGCCCACCTGAGCCTTCCCAGCCAGCCCATAACCCCCAGCCAGCATTGCACTGGGGAGGCTGGAGCAGGGTGGGGCTTGGGGGAGCTGCTTGGGGCTCACCAAACATTAAATCCTGCAGGACCCCCTGCCTCCTGCTCTGAGTTAACCTTCCCTCAACTGTGCAGTTTGGATCTTGGTCTGCACCTCCACAGCAGAAGAGAACTGGGAGTGTGAGAGGAGTAATGAAGGAGAAAGAGGAGCAGGAGCTCTGATGCAGAAGTTAAAGGTACCCAGAAGCATCAGCCTGAAGGCAGTGTTTGCTCCCAAGGACACAACAAGTGTCTGGCTCCTCCAGGACTGCAAATGTCCTCCTTCCCGGGGCTCTCACTTCCCTCTTTCCAAGTCACGGCACTGCATGCACAAACGAGGCCAGTTCACACCAGTTGCTGCCATTTCCCACCCCTGCTGCTGGACACAGTGAAGCCCAGCCAGGGCCACCCAGACCGCCAGGGCTCGGACACAGGGGCTCTGCTCGTCAGCCCTCACTGAAACACTGAAGGAATCTTTTCCTCCACATCTGCTCAAACACCAAACTCTGGCCAGGCAGCGTGCAGAGACAGCTGTCTGCAAGCACCGGGACCTCCAGCTCACTGCCAGCCACGAAACAAACTTATTACAAAACCAAAAGGCTGATATTTAACCCATTACCCAGCTCCTGGAGGCAATTATATGCCTTGAAAAGAAGATTAAATGGAAGGAAAAGTGTTTGCCACCACTTAAGGCAGTGTCCCCTGCAGGGAGGAGCAGGGGGCACCTCAAAACCAGCTCTGCCCGAGCCCCAGGTTCTCTGGTACCTGCTCAGTCCAGGACAAGCTGTCCCTGCCACAGCCCAGCCCCCACCACACTCTCAGCCCCCCATCCCCACAGGCCATTACCTCGCTTAAAGGACCATCTCTTCTTCCAGCGCTTGGAAAACGATGGCCAGGAGTGGTTGAGCAGCGAGTCTGACATTTGGGAGCCCCGTGCGAGGCTGAGCCCCGAGCAGGAGACGCCGGCACGGAGCACGGCAGAGCTCAGCGCGCTCTAAGGCAGCACTGCAGGCTGCAGCCCAGGGGCTGCCAAGGGGGGAGTGGAGAAGCCAAGTGTTTTGTCAGAAGTATCAGCTGATGGAAGCTGTAGCCAGAGAGAAATTCCTGGTCCCTGGCGTTCCCACCTGTGTGGCAGGTCAGTGACTTCCTACAGCTGGGCCTGGGGATTACTGGCCTCGGAGCACACACAGCCCCTGAGTGCTGCTCGAGGCTTGCAGACAGAAACAGAAAACAAGCTGTTAACACACCACAGCTCCCCCGGCCCTCTGCCAAAGCCTCCCTGCTCTGTTCATGGCTGTGAGCATGACACACCATCACCTTTCAGGCACTTCTTGTCACCTGGCTGAGTCACCTTCGCCCTCAGTGAAGGGTGAGAGTTGATACTGTCAAGGCTTGATGTCTTTACAAGACATTTATGAAGGCTCACTATTTACACTTTTTTTCTCATGTTCAAGTGCTGTGGCAGAGCCTCTGCAAAGGACTGCAAGAGACCTCATCCACCCACAACATCAGCATCATCCTGCAGCTCACAGCAAGTCCCAGTCCTCCGGCAAGGGCGTTTCTCCAAGCCCTCCTCAGCTCTCCCACACAGGGACGCAGGCGGGAGCAACCTCAAACTGCCCCAAGAGACCCAGCTCCCTACCCTCCAAGCCCACTCTTCCCAGCTGGCACCAGCCCCACAGCCCAGACAGGCTCCAAACTTCGCTCCCAGCCCCTCAGTTAGGCTGAAGAAGCCAGGTTTTACCCCAGTGCAGCTGCTGGGCTCTGGGGCCAGACCAAAACTCCTCCCTGCTGTTCAGCTGATGCCGTGGCCTTGCTGAGCAGAGCCCAGCCAGTTTGGGAATGACCACAGGTACCTCCACAGCTTGAAGCCCAGGCTGGGCAGGTGATGCACAAAAGCAGGAGTCAAAAAGCAGTTTTCCTGCCTGGCCACAAACCCCAAAGTGTTGCCTGCCCAGTACAGCCCTGTCTACATCCCCTCTTCCTGTAACACTGGGCACCAGTCCTGGACTGGGCAGTCCAGAGTGGAATTTGGGGGCCCTGGGCATGGACCCCTCTCGTGCACAGCCCAAACCCAGCTGTAGGCAGTGCCAGGGTGTCCTTGCAAACATTCAGCAGTGGCACAGGAGCAGCAGGAGCCAAGAGCAGCACCCAAAGGGCACCCAGCCAGCCCAGCCCTGCCCCAGAGCCCACCATGATGACTCCTGGGGGTTAAATCCTGACCTCATCTCCTCCTTTCACTCCCAGCAGAGCAAAACCCCCTGCAGGCTGAGCCTCCCCAGCCCATGTTTTGCATTGAAGCTGCACCAAACCCAGCGCTGGGAACTTTTGGCTTCAAGACAAGCTGCTTCCTCACAAGGCCTTGAGGAAGGTGAGTGACAACCTCGCTGCTGTGGGATGGAGCCTGTGCGGAGAGCGACTTACCCCGAGGGCTGGAGGCATCTCTGTGTTGGGCTCCTGCACGCTCAGATCAGCCAGCCCCGGCTCCTTGTCCAGCGGCCGGGGCAGAGCGGGGAGCGGAGCCCGGGCGGGGAAGCAGCGGCCGAGAGGGCGGTTTGCTCAGGGGGCCGCAGGCTCAGCCCTCTCACCGCTTCCCCTTTCCTGGGGCGCAAACAAGCGCGGCTCTCCCGCGCTGCAGCTCCGCCGCCCGGCCCCGCCGCCGCTCGCTGCCACCTCGCCGGCTCTGCGCTCTGGAAGGGTCCAGCAAAGCCTCCGGGAGGGCTGCGCAGCCCGAGGCAGCCATGCAGGGCCCTGGCAGCCCTGAAGTCACGATGGCTGCGAGGTGCAGCGATTGCTGCAACTGCTTCCTGTTCCCTTCGGAGAAAACCCGCTGTGTGTGCCCCGAGAGCCCTGCACGCCCGGCCCGGCCCGTGGGCTCCTCGCACCACGGCTCATCAGCCTCCTGCACACGGCTCCTCACAACCAGCCCCTGGTCTTTGCTGTCATGGCTCGACTTGTGCAGCAACAGGGACCCCAAAGCCCAGCAGGTCTGTCTTGGGCAGGGTGAAGTGATAGCACAGCACAGAAATGCCTGTACTGACCATATTCACCTGTACGGGAGACAGACAAAGACCTCAGCTCCTGCCCTGCCCTTGGCCAGCAGGCAGAGCCCCTGGCACGGCCCAGCTCGGGTTTGTTGGCACAGCCATTCCCTCCTTCCCAACAAGCCCCGTGGGCTGAGGCACACATGCTCCTCATCCCAGAGCCCCGAGCACTCACCAGCCCCAGCCAAACTCTAATCAGAACAAGAACCACTCACACTCCAATTACTCAGAGACCGCAGCTTTGGCAGCACTTAGAGTAGCAATTACCCCGTGCTCCAGGAAACCACAAGAGCAAAGAGGAATTAAGGTTTAATTTCTCTGAAGTCCACAAGAGCTCGATTAGCATCAGAGATCAGGGCAGCTCCTAAACACCAGGCAGCTGCTCAGGCTGATGGGATGGTGAGTTGTCCTTGGCTCAGACAAGGATGAGCTCTTTTCCTCCTGCCACGTGTCTGACACAGCTCAGGGGGTGCCGAAGCTGAGCTGTGCGGACAGCCTGGAAGAGTGATGAGGGATAATGGCACGAGGACTGTCCCAGCCTCAGCAGCCTCCCCACAGCATCCCAGAGAGCCCAGTGGGAAGCAAACCTCCTGGGACAGCAAGTTCAAGTTTCCCGGCTTTGCTTACTTTTGCATTTTAGGATCCCCAGAGAACAAGCCTGTGCGAGAAGCAGCAACTCCAAAACATCTTAAAATAACAGTTTGTTTATGATCATTCTCACAGTGAGAGAATTCAGGATAGGCTTAGAAAAAAGTAGCACTTGTGGGGCCTTGAGTGCTGTGTCCAGTTCTGGGCCTCTCACTGCAGAAATCCAGAGGGGATGGAGGGTGTCCAGAGAAGGAATGGAGCTGGGGAAGGGGCTCAGCCTGGAGAAAAGGAGGCTCAGCATGGAGGAAAGGAGGCTCAGGGGGATATTTGGGATCTGCACAACTCCCTGACAGGACAGGACAGCCCTCACCTCACTGGTGCAGCTGATCAGGAGGGAAACCTTGGCTCTGGTGAAACAAAACCAGGTTTAAGTTAGAAACACCCCCAGAGGGGCCTGGGCAGGACAGGAGGCTCCTGGTGCACACCTGGACAGCAGCTCCACCACAGGACAGGGCTGGGGCTGATCCTCTGCCTTTGATGCTTTAAAACTGGCTCTGAGGAGAGAACACCTGGTCCACGCCCAGGAAATTACAGAAAATGCACAGGAAATAACAGAATTACATCACAGAGCCACAGCTGTCGATGCCCCAGAAGGAATCCTGGCACCAAAGTTCACCTGATGGCATCAGAGGCATCACCCCAGAGCCCCGAGGTGAGGACAGGCATCACCAGAGCCATCAGGTAGAGGAATTCCACTGGCTTCACACTACAAGCCTACAGTTGGTTGAGCTGTGGGTTTTGGTTTTTTCCTTAACACCATTTATTTTGCAACTTATTCCAAGGTATGAATTTAGTGCTTTCTCCATGGCAAAGCAGCCTTCAGTGCTGCACAGACAGCAGACACAAAATGACAGTTATTCTTGGATAATTTATTCAGAATTTTAATATAAACAGTTAATTGTTCAATATTCTGACACACAGCAAGGATTTTTTTTTTTACTATTCAAAGATTTTCTATACATGTCACTGCTTGGCTCTTAGATATGAAAACACTGAAAAAATAAATCAAAGGGGAAGGTTTTTCTCTTTTTTCTTCCTTTTAAAAAAAATCATGGCACATTTGATCCTTTATTTCAAACAAGAGGTATCTGCACTACTATTTGTATTCTGGAACCTTAGATACACAGAGGGAAAGGTGGGAGCAGCAAGTATTAACTGGGAAAAAAAACCAAAAACCCAAGACTTCACAGAACATCACCTAACATGTAACTGAAACTATCTGTGGTTTATTTAAATGAAGCAGAGAGTGTTTGCTTTGGGCTGTGTTGGATGAAGCTGATGTCCAGTTCCCCCATCCATGAGGGTCCTCACATACAAACCAGTTTTGATACTGCAAGAATAAAATCATTCCCCTAACTAAAGCAAAAGGTAATGCTTTTCCTGCTTAAATAACACACTGCCTCTGCAGATTTAGAAGTGGCCTTTCTAAAATTCTCCATCAGTTTCCATGGGACTTGGTTACAGAAAAGACCTGGAGGTGGGGACGGTGAAGTGCTGGAATGCTGCTGGGAGAGTCTGGATTTCCAGAGCTTTGGTGTCGAGTCCAGCTCGGAGCTCTCAGCTAAAGAGCCCTCAGCTCAAGATTTACTGGTGCTGCTGGGACTGACCAGGGGCTGGGGCTCAGCTAAGCAAGAGCCCACATTTAACCTCCACTGATGGCTCCTCTTCAGCTGCCAGGACTATCCCAGGTCCTCCCAGCCACCAGACCCTGTTCCCAAGGGATCTTTCTGGGCTGAGAAAGGAAACTATTTAACACCACCAGTTGGAACACTGGAGTAGGAATAAAACCACTACCAGGAACAGAATTTCTGGCTGATTGCAAATCTGTTGGCAAAAAAATAACAACACCATAGGAGTTAATACTAACTTTATTATACAATATTTAAAAAGTCATTTCTCTACCTGTCCCCTTACAGCTTGCATTGTGCTGCAGTGAATTTGCCCAAACTGCAAGAATAAGTGCTTCCTTCCAAGAAGGTCAAGCAAATTCATTTTTAAAAGAAATACACATTTAATGACAGCAGATTTGCTAAAAATGGTAACTTTAGAGTTGCTTTTCAACAGTCAGATTCCTCCAAAAGTCAGCTGGATGATTGGCTTCACTCTTGTGATGCTCCTAACGAGGCTGAACACGTCGAGGCTTTACACCAACACTCACGGACAGAATCCAAGCAGAGGGAACACAGAGCCAAGCAGAAGGTAATAAAAAGACCAAATTCCATTAAGTTCATACAAATACCAAACTAATCTTATGTTGAATTTCACGAAGTAACTATTTCTTGATTCCAACCCACTCAGCAGTTCCTTTCCCTGGACCACAGGACACTCCGAGGGGTGGCGGCTCTTCGGGCTGGGTTCCTGCGAGTCCCCGGCTCCCAGAGGATCACAGGGTCCAGCTGCAGCTCCGAGCTCCCTCCAGGCCCTGAGCCCATCCCACACGGATCACAGGAGCACCTGGCACAGCCTTGACAGTAAGGTTTTATGGCACAAAGATATTTTACATTCTGGCTTGTAAAAACAAGGTTCCAGTCTTGGTAGCAGGAAGGGCCCGGGACACCGCAGGTCCGTCTTCGTGTCACAGTGGCTTTGAGAGGGAACTCATCTGCCTCCCTCCCTCCCTCCCTCCTCTAAAGCAGAGGCTCAGCACCCTTCTCACTCCTGTCATTTCCTATTTGCCTTCAGCACAGTCAGCTCAGTAACACAAGAAGCGACTTTGAGATTTTTTCCAAAGAGATACCAACACTATAGCCAACAGACTAAAATTAAGCAAAGTGTCCCATCACTATAATACAAATTTAGGAGGAAAGAGATATACTACCCATAAATTAAGAGTACCCTTTAGCAACCTAAAAGCAGCCTCTTCATATCCACACAGCTGCTTTACCATCATCGCTGCAGCATGGTCTAGTTCCCATCACCTTTCCCAACCCAGTGCTGGCACAGAATTTATGTCTGAGCTCTTCTATTTTACAACACAATAGAGTATTTACAAGCAGCCAAGTCAGACACGCTCCTAACCCAGCAGCCAAGCTTTGCAGCACTGGCCCTCGAGAGAAGTTCCAGATTGGCAAGAGCCGTTCAGGAAGTGGCAATCGAGTTTAATGTGGAAACCCTTCTGAGAAACCTCTCCAGCCTCACACTCCAGACATTTTCTCTGTGAAAGCTCAGCAGAGACCAGATTCTTACTCCTCCTGATGCACCAGAGTGATTTCTGGCTGTTGTTGGTGCCAGGCTGTGCCCAGGAGGCTCCAGCTGCCCCTGGGCAGGCTGAGGGGTCTGTCCTGCTGCCCCGTGCTGCGAGCGGGGCACTCTCTGCCCCAAGGGCAGGAGCCAACCCTCCAACAAACAGTAATGCAAGGAAAGAAAGAACTTCCCACTGCTGGCTGCCCTCCTCCAGCCATCCCACCTGCTCTCCTGCACCAGTGTTTGGTTCCTCCTAAGCAGCAGCAGCAAGTTTTGTGCTTCCACTGCAGCTGGGGAATTCTGCCCCAGAAGGATGTGGCCAGAGCAAAGAGCAGCAGCTCCCCCAAGGAAGGCTCAGCACAGCAGCCCTGCCTGGGCTGGGGTCCCTGGCAGCACCCCAGAGGTTTCAATAGCACTTGAGTCCCCACTTGCAGGAATTCTCTGAGCAGGAATCAGCGAGATCCGAGTGAGGCATTCGGGCATCCCCGGGACGAGGATCTTCCAGCAGCAGAGACCAAAGTGTCGGCTGTGAGCCAAGGAAGGATTTTCCTGCAGTGAGGGCTGAGCTTTGTGGGTGATGTTCATTTATTCTTCCTAATTCTGCAGCTGAGTGTGATCTGTAACAGCCACGAGCAGCAACCACTAGTGTTATTTGTTTTACAGAGGAGAAACACGATACCCTCCCCACTGGTACCACACGCCTTCCCTCCCCCTGGGCACAAGGCAGGAAGGATAAAAAACCTTCACACAGTGCTTGGGGACAAACAACTGCTCCGTTTGGTGCAGGGTGAAGGTGACACTGAGCCACAAGGGGACTGCCTGTCCATGGAGCAGCTCCCTGGCTCGGCCATCCGAGTGTTCAAACCATGTGTACTCACAGGGCCAACCAGTATCAACCACGTGGAAAAGCCAGACCCAATACAAGGTTCCAATGTTCCTTCAGGTAAAAGATCATCTTTTCCCACAGTTATGATCACTGCCATTGGAAATGTTATCAAAGCAAGGGTGTGCTGGGAAAGGTTTGTTTCAGGAGGCCACTGCCAGGACCTTGGGTCACCTGTGCACAGCAAGAAGAGCAGTGACTAAGCCACCCCAGTGCAACCCCAACAGCAAGGGCTGGTCCCAGTCCCTGCTCCACGCTGGCACATGCTGATCCAGGAGGAAGCAGCCTCTCCTTTTAGGTAATGAGTTCACTGAAGTCCAAAAATTTAAATGGCTCTTTTTTGTTTTTTTTTTTAAATCACAACAGAACTAAGGGATGAGATCAGATCCAAATTTGTAAATGGGTTCATTGGCCACTACTGTTCAGATTAGGGATCAACAGTGATGAGCCATTCTCCTTCCCATTCCCTTCATGAATGGTCCCTGGTATTGGAATCAGCTGATACTGATTTTCCCTGATCCACAATAGGTCCAGACCAGAATATTTAAACAGGTTTAGAGGTGCGTAGTATTAAAAAATATCCTTAAGAAACACTGAGGTAGACTGCACCAGAACAGGACAAAAATAACCCCACCACATCCACCTGCCAAGATTTTGCGGATACAAATTTACATGTTCTCTGTGTTTAAGAAAACAAATTGTTTGTTGATTTTTTTTTTACAGTGTTTTATATATTAAAATAAATAAAAAAATTCTAATAAGAAAAACTTCTCTTCCTTAGAAAAGTGTGAGAATATGTCTTCTTTCCTGCAGTGTAGTAGAGAGCTGCTAAACAGTTACGACTTTGTAACGCAGAAGAAATGTAAACGAGGCCTTTTGAAATCCAAAGGTTCTCACCTATGTCTGGACTGTGTTTTCCACCCAAATCTGTGGAGCAACCTGGTACCCTCCACCTGGGCTGAACCAATCCCTCCAGCAGCAAAGGGCCCAACAGCTCCCGGTGCTGCCCAGAGTCTGTTGCCCCCCTTTTCTGACTCTGGCAGTGCTGTTTTGGCCAGAAGCAGCTGGGGGCAGAGGTTCCCAGCACCAGCTGCACCCCGGGCTTGGAGAGCTCTTCCTTAGGGATGCAGCCCCTGTGCCTCGCTCCCAGCAGCTCTGCCCGGGCTGGAGCCACAGCCCAGCCCAGCTCTGCCGGCCAGGGCACCTCGCCTTCTCCTGGCAGAGAGCACAGAACCCATCTTGGGCTTCTCCAGGAGCAAGAGAAGGACTGAGCATCTCTCCCTGCTCTTCAAGCACCTTCTGCACGACACAGGCCTGCGACATCCATCATCCTCCTTCCTGCTCCCGTGCTGCTCCCGCCAGCTCTGTGCTACCAGCCCCGCTGGAGTTTCACCATTTCTCTCCAACATCAGGTGCCCATCAGCTCTGTCCTTGCAAACAGCAGCACAACAAAGCACAGTCCTGACGGCGAGTGCTGACATCCCAACGAGCTGCATCCTGGGAGTTCTGCAGCAGGAATCCCAGGGAACACAAGGCTGGAGGCCTGGGAGCAGCAGAGAGGCAGCAAACCACGGCACCTCTGGTGTGCAGAGCTCAGAGCTCTGTGCTCCCCCTTCAGTGTCCCTTCCTCAGCTCCAGTTCGTGCTCGTCCTCTCCGGCAGGGAAGGCAAAGCGAGGGACACGGGGGCAGAGGAGGAGCAGGACTCGTGTCCTGCTGTGTCCTTCAGGATGTTCTGTGTCCTTCAGCTCCCAACACCCAAGATGGGGCTTCGACTGGAGCCAGCTGACTGTGTTGTATAAATCATGAAACTATTACAAAGCCTTGTCAAGTATGAACTGAACATGTGCTTCATCGCTCCTGCAAGGCTAAAATTAGTTCGTTCTGAAATCTTTGGACCACTTTAAGACCAAACAATCCCCCAAAACTCTCCCCGCCCCAAAAGGATCATAAACAGTCAATAATTTATATGAAGTTAAAATTTAAACTAAAGACATCTTTAAATATGTTACAACAAACAATATATATACTCAATGCTGTAAGGACAGAAAACTCCGTGTCTCAGGTCAGGGGACTCCTACTTCGTTTGGTCTTGAAAGTACCCACAAATCTCAGAGTTCTGCTCATTTAGCTCCCAGCACGTTTTCTTCATTTGTTAATGAGAGAAAACCTGCTCCCAAGAGTCCTCAGTATAAAAATAATCTGTTTAGGATTCAGTCCCTCCAGGGAAATGGGGAAAAAAGATAAGTACACACTTCCAAGAAGAGGAAAGCTCCTGTGAGAACAGAGAATCATAGAGTATGCTGAGTTGGAAGGGACCCACCAGGATCATCCAACTCCTGGCCCTGTGCAGGACACCCCGAGAGTCCCACCATGTGCCTGAAGGTGCTGTAAGTTGTGTACAAAACCAGAAATGTCTCTTTTGCTCTAGGGTACCCCACATGTTGATACTGCACACACACACACACACGCCCACGCACGCACCCGGGGGTTCCACCCCTCGAAAACAAAGTATGAAAGCAGCAGCTATTGGTCAATGTGAGGATCTGGCGACTGATGTGCTGAATCCTTCAGCTGTAGTGGAGAGGCTGCCTGAAAGCCTGGAATTCTACTGGAAATGCTCTGCTGGGCTGGAGCTCAGGCACCAGAGAACTTCACGTCTTCTGCTGGCAAAGGCGGATGCTTCTCCTTCAGCTGAACTCACACGGTCGCTTCCTGTTGTGAAACCATGGTTACAGAAGGGACAGCAGCCATGGAAACCTCTTCCATTTATGTTCACAGATAAGTCCACTGACAACCAGTCAACTTGGCAAAAAAAAAAAAAAAAAATTAATCGTAAGATGATTAAAAATCTGAAGAGTTTGTAGATGTGTGTCATACACTGTGGCAGCAATAACAAGAGTCCTGAGATTTGTGGAGGGGGGAAAAAAAGCAGACACAACCCTTGGGCCAAACAGGAAGTGTTAGGAAGGACTTGACCTGGGCATGGAGAGAATCCGCCCGTTTTTCTTGCCACCGTTCATGTGAGTGTAAGGGATGTGCTCCTCGTAGTTGCCCTTGAGGGCCATGGAGGGTCCATTGTCCCTGCCCAGCACTTTGTCCCTCTGTGAGTACGAGGAGGGGTCCAGGGGAATGCTCTCCATGTTCTCAAAGTCCATCTCGTACTCCTCCGTCTCCAGAGGTTTGTTCTCCTCGCTGTAGAAGAAGGAGACCTCCTGGAAGCTGGGGTGCAAGTCCTCCTTCAGCATCTCGATGATCTCAATGAAGGTGGGGCGCATCTTGGGGTTGTACTGCCAGCACATCTGCATCAGGCTGTGCCTGCAGCAGAAAAGCACAGTCAGGGCCAGCACAGACAATCCCCAGGCTGGCACCCCTGGCAGACCCCCCACCACCCACACTACACCTCTGACACCCTAGGCTGCTTGTTCTCTCTCCAGCCTCCACATCTGCCTGTAGATCCTGACATTCCTTTTTCTCTATTTCTGTCTAGATTAAAAATTCCTTCCGATTCCTTCAATTGTTCTTAACTTGGCTGCTGAAGGAAACAGGGCTGTGGTTCACAGACTGTGTGTGTGTGTGTGTGCACACGCACTTACAGCCAGGTCATCCTTTTTCAATTAATTCCCTTTTAATTTTAACTCAGCCTGAAAGATAACTAAGCTCCCAAAACTTCAAGGAAAATGAGAGGCAGGGCAAAGGACAGAGGTCCTGTAAACATCCCACCCAAAAGAAAGGCTGCAGCAAGAGGTCACATGTTATCAGACACCATGGAAAAAGAACTCACAAATACAAATAGATTTTCAAACTGGAGTTTGTAACTGGCCATCAGACAAATGTCCAGCACAGCAGGCTTTTTTCATAGGGATACTCACAAAACATGTTTATTTTATGACTCTGGAAGTGCTGTTTTGGCCAGAAGCAGCTGAGGGAAAAGGCTACCAGAACCAGAGAGTTACCATCTGTGCTCCCTTTTCCAGCCAGAGCTGCTTTCCCTCACAACTGCTCCAGTCTGACTCCTCACACAGAATCCCAGGATTACTGAGGCTGGAAAAGACCTCCCAAGATCACTGAGTCCAAGCTTTGACCCACTCCCACCTTGTCACCCAGCCCAGAGCACCGAGTGCCACATCCAGTCATTCCTTGGACACCTCCAGGGATGGGGACTCCCAACCTCATTGAGCAGCCCCTTCCCTGGATCACTAAGGATGCTCTGGTGGAATTTCTGTGGGAGGTGCCTCACTAAAATCTGTTTTGCTGCTCCCCAGCTGAGGAGGGGTTAAGAGGTGCCCCAGGTCAGGCCATCTTTGTTGGCCACACTTCAGGCAAAGAGTGCAGCTGGGCTGGCTGGCCCTGTGTGCTCACTTACAGCCTCTCTGGACAGTTGTCTGGCTGATCCAGGTATCCTCCATCCATGACAAACTTCAGCACCTGCTCGTTGGAGAGTCCCTGGTACGGCTGCTCTGCCAAGCTGCTGATTTCCCAAAGGACAACACCGAATGACCTACGGGAGAGAGAAGGCTCCTGCTGAGAACAAAACATCCTGGAGCCCTCCCAGTGACAGAGTTATTTTGGAAAACGCACACTTCAGAAGAACATGACTATATTTTTATGGGAGTGTTTCAAAACAACAGCTTTGTTTTGTCTGTGCTCTGAGCAAGTTGGTTTAAACTATGAGTGCTAAAACAAGGAGCTGCTGAGCTGGAATCCATCTGGGACTGCAGAGGACAACTTACCACACATCAGAGTAGGTGGTGAACACTCCATCCTTCAGCGACTCCGGGGCCATCCAGCGCACGGGCAGCAGCCCCTTGCCTCCCTTGCGGTAATAATCCGTCTCGTAGATGTCCCTGGTCATCCCAAAGTCTGAGAGAAGCAATGGCCATGTGGTAAATGCCTCTTCCTCCATCCTGCTTTTCCATCTCCAGATGGATGTTGCCTTCCCCCCACTGCCAAAGCCCAGCCTGCAGTTATCTGTCACCTTGTGATTAATATTCAAAACATTTCCCTTTTCCTGCATTTTTTTCTACAGAGTCACAACAGAGACTCCAGAGTTATATTTTTTGGTGACAGCTTCTATTCTAAACATTATTTTATTCATCCTCTGTAAGTAAAACAGAGCTCACTTTGCCTGAAATCCCACTGCTCTGGCTTTAACTCCAGAGAGCTCTGAAAAATCACCTCACTGTGGGGTTCCAGGTTATTTTTAAATGCTGTAGTTACTTACTTCTAAAAGGGTTTGGCTTAAAAACTGGGTTAAATTACTTTTAAAAGCCACCTGACCCAATGACAGGATTATCAGCACTGGGTTTGTTGTACCCAACTCCTTCTTTGTCTTAATTCTCACGGAAGCAAAGACCAGTGAGACAAACCCAGGTAGTTAAGGCTGGAAAGGTAATGAACTTTTAGGACAGAGGTTTGGGAATAGAGCAGGTGAGAAAAGCTGCTCTGGTTCTACAGGAGATGTTCTTACTGAAGTCCACACAATTCTGTCACAGGGAAGAAACAAAGGGAAGCACTGAATTTCCCAAAGGCAGACAGTGAGAATGAAATTTTATCAATTTGCTTTTAGCACAAACACAGTGTGACAGAACCATCTCCTGCTCACAGAATGGCCTGGCTGAAGTACCCACCCCCTATTTTCACAGTGAAGTCCTCTGCCACCATGCAGTTGCGAGCTGCCAGGTCCCTGTGCACGAACTTCTTGGCGTTCAGGTAGGCCATGCCGTCAGCGATCTCTGCCGCCATCTGGATCATCTCCCGCAGCGACGGCGGCGGCCGCCCGGGGTTGTTCTGCGAGCAGAAACCACAGCCACAGAATGGTTTGGGTTAGATGTGACCCTAAAGATCAGCCAGCTCCCTGCCATGAGCACTGGCACCTTCCAGCCTGGCCTTGGACACTTCCAGCTTCTCTTGCAACCTGTGCCAGTCAGTCCCCGCCCTCACAGCCAAGAATGTCTTCCCAATATCAAATCAAATCTACCCTCTTTCAGCTTAAAGCCATTAAATAAGTATGAAACCCCAAATGAAGTCACTCTGCTCCACAACAGCCTGCCTCTCTCCTGCCTTACCTCAGCTTCAGGTCTCAAGGAGCGCAGGTAACTCTTGAGATCCCCGTGTGCCATCAGCTCCATGACCACCAGGGTGGGCTGTCCCTTGGAGACCACTCCGAGGAGGCGAACCTGGAAAAGGAGTGAGAAATTCCCTCTAGGCTGTGTCCAAACAGAGCAGGCAAAGCCAGCACCCCTGAAACAGAGCTGAGAACAGCCCCACAAGGCCTTGTCAGGGATATTTAGAGAGATATTTAGAGGTTATAAATGGCAGGCAGGCAGGGATTGTAATGATGCCATACATGCAAGTGCTAGAGCCTGTGGTAGTTTAGGTGTTCTATCGTTGCTGGTTACCTTACGGACAAAGTGACTTGCTGGTTACCTACTAAATGAGCTTTAGAAAGAGCAGCAGTGAAACAATTTGGGCAGAAGCAGCTCTGTGGAACCCAGAGGGGAAGATCCCAGCCCTGGTGGATCATGCCCGGCTGCTTTGGGCTCTGAAGGCACTGCAGAGCTGAGCTGTGTGCTGAGGCACCCAGCACTTACCACATGATGGCAGCTGAAGCCTTTCATGACAGAGGCCTCGTTGAGGAACTCGATGCGCTCGCGCAGGCTGGCCGACTCGTTCACCGTCTTCACGGCCACGCGCGTCTCGGGCTCGCCCTTGACGATGTCCTTGGCGATGCCCTCGTACACCATCCCGAAGGAGCCCTGGCCCAGCTCCCTCAGCAGGGTGATCTTGTCCCGTGGCACCTCCCATTCGTCAGGGACATAAACTGTTGGGCACAGGGGAACAGCTCTGAGCTGAGCATCTTCTCAAAGGCGCTCCCGCAGCGGCCCTGCCACACTACAGGGTGAGAATTCTACAAAAGCACCAGAAAACTCCACAAACACAACTCCAACCCCATCCTGCTGCACTCACTGCACGATCACACCAGAAACAAGCCCTGGTTGCTCTCACCATCACTGGCACTGATGTACTCAGGGTTGGAGGATGCATACAGGGGTCCTGTTGGTCCTTCAGTTTGTCTGCAAGAGACACAAATTCCACTCTGCAGCCTCTGAGGTGAGGGCACTTTGATTAATCCCCAAAGCATGCAGCAAATAAACTCTCCCCATATGGCTCAAACGATTTCCTGCACTTAAAATTAATGCTGCAATCACTATGGAAATTAGAAACTAAACAAAAACTGACTCCCAACAAAGCAGCAAAACTTTTGGATGAAGTTTTAGATTTAAGTTTCCGGTGAAAACAAGACAAAACTGCACTCACCTCTTTTTCACAAGCACATAAGCAGCTCCAATAATTCCAGCAATTATTATGGCAAAAATAATTGGTACAATGATAACAGCAATATTTGGCTGAGCATTCACTAGGAGAGAAAGAGAGAGTTGGAGGTATTACACAGGTCCAAAACACAATTTTTTTCCTCAACAGAATCTTCCCCTTCAATAAATTGGAACAAATACAAAACTTGAGGCTATTTCAGATCAAAATGTGGGGCTGGTCAGAATGAGGACTAATAAACAAAAGCCATATGTCTCCAAGTAATTTCAGGTTCTTGACAACCGATGTATTTGGTAAATATTTAATGACTCTCTGTGGCTCTGCTTGCTACACCTCATCCTCCAGAAATAACCCGAGTTTCTGTCAGGGATTAAACGTTGAAAATGAAATGAACTCACAGTAATCAGCCACGTAGAAGTAGGTGGGCTCTGTCCAGGAGCCGTTGCCGGCCAGGGAGGTGGCTCGGATCCGCACGCTGTAGTTGCCAGGCTGCAGCCCCCGCAGCCGGCAGCCGCCCTCGCTGGCAAAGTGCTTGCGGGACACGCAGAAATGGGCCTCCTGTGGGGACAGGGGCAGTGCCAGGCTCGGCCTGCAGCACCCGGGGCTCCCCGAGAGCTCCTGGGGGCTCCTGGAACATCCAGGGCTCCCTGAGAGCTCTCTGACAGCTCCTGGGGGCTCCTGCAGCACCCGGGGCTCCCCGAGAGCTACTGGGGGCTCCTGCAGCACCCGGGGCTCCCTGAGAACTCCCTGAGAGCTCCTGGGGGCTCCTGCAGCATCCAGGGCTCTCTGAGAGCTCTGTGACAGCTCCTGGGGGCTCCTGCAGCTCCCAGGGCTCCCTGAGAGCTACTGGAACATCCAGGGCTCCCTGAGAGCTCCCTGAGAGCTCCTGGGGGCTCCTGGAGCACCCAAGGCTCCCTGAGAGCTCCCTGAGAGCACCCAGGGCTCCCTGAGAGCTCTGTGACAGCTCCTGGGGACTCCTGCAGCACCCAGGGCTCCCTGTGAGTTCCTCGAGGCTCCTGCAGCACCCAGAAATTCCTGAGAGCTCCCGGGCAGCTCCCCAGGGCTCCTGCAGCACCCACAGCTTCCTGAGAGCTCTGTGACAGTTCCTGGAGGCTCCTGCAGCACCCAGAGCTCCCTGAAAATTCCCTGGCAGCTCCCAGGGCTCCTACAGCATCCAGGGCTCCCTGAGAGCTTCTGGAGCACCCAGAGCTTCCTGAGAGCTCCTTGACAGCTCTTGGGGGCTCCTGCAGCACTCAGAGTTCCTTGTGAGCTCCCTGAGAGCTCCCCAGGGCTCCTACAGCATCCAGAGCTCCCTGTGAGTTTCTCAGGATTCCTGTAGCACCCAGGGCTCCCTGTGAGTTCCTCGAGGCTCCTGTAGCACCCAGAGCTCCCTGGTGGCTCCCTGGGGCTCCTGCAGCACCTCCCTGGCTGGCAAACACACCCCCAAGGGCTCTCGGTCTGCTCCAGGTTAGTGGTTCATGCTGGATTTGTGCTTTGCAGGGCAGTAGATCAGGTTACAGAGAGCAAGTGCCATGTGCTGCCCTGCTTCTCAGCACTGACAGAGGGCCTGCACTGGGGAGTGCCACTGTCCCTGTGGCACTGACACCAGCCCTGTCCCTGTGACACTGACACCAACCCTGTCCCTGTGACACTGACACCACCCTGTCCCCATGGCACTGACACCAGCCCTGTTCCTGTGACACTCACACCAGCCCTGTCCCTGTGACACTGACACCAGCCCTGTCCCTGTGGCAGTGACACCAGCCCTGTCCCTGTGACACTGACACCAGCCCTGTCCCTGTGGCAGTGACACCAACCCTGTCCCCCTGGCACTGACACCAACCCTGTCCCTGTGGCAGTGACACCAGCCCTGTCCATGTGACACTCACACCAACCCTGTCCCCCTATCCCTGTGACACTGACACCAGCCCTGTCCCATTATCCCTGTGACACTCACACCAGCCCTGTTCCCCTGCCAGTGAAACCAGCCCTGTCCCCAGGAGCTCATGAGTGGCTCTTTGCCTTCCTAACTTCCCTATGCAATGAATTTCACAGAAACACCAAGGTTGCAAGAGTCCTTCAAGGTCATCAAGTCCCAACAGCAACCCAGCACCATCATCAGCCCTAAAACGTGTCCCCAAGTGCCACATTCAGACATCTCTTGAACACTTCCAGAGATGGCGACTCCATCTCCTTGGTCAACTTATTCCACTGAGCACTCCTGCAGGGAATTTTCTTTTTCTGGTATCTAATCTGAAACTCCCCAGTGCAACTTAAGGCCTTTTGTCTGAGACACAGCAATGTGGGGTTTCTGTCCTGTGAAATATTTCTACAAAAGCTCCATGCAGAAAGTTGGCAAATCAGCTAAACTTTCTGAGCAAAAAGGCACCAGAGGCAGATAATCTCCTGGTGTTATCCCAGGCTTCCAGAGGAGACAAATTCACCAGTGAAGTTTATATTCCATTAGCTCTGCACCAGGAAATCTGACCAGACAGGGCACTGAGTGCACAAGGACTGTCAAACCCTGAAGAGCCCTGGGCTCCCAGGTGGAGCCACCTCTGCAAGGTGCTGTGAAAGCAGAACCTCTCACCTCTGCCTCCCCAAGCCGCCCGTAGTTCACCTCGTAGAGCACGATGAGCCCGTTGGGCTCCTTTGGCTCCTGCCACTTCAGATGCACAGTGTTCTTCTCCACCAGCTCATGGGAAACTGCGCCAACGATGTCATCAGCTTTAGCTAGAACCAAGTTCAAGATCAGGTTTAGTTCCACATCTTTGGGCAAAATTCACACCTGCCAATACCTCATCCACCCTCCTTTCCCACCGGGACACAAGGACAGCCCTGCTCTTACACACTGCAGCTGCCTCCCATGGGAAAAGCAGCATTTTGGGAACAGCCCCCAGGCCACAGCAGGGCTCAGGGAGCCCGTCAGGGACAGAATCACCTTCTGGCATGGTCCTGGCACTGACATAAGCTGCCACGCTGCAGCGGGACTCCTGGGCGTCGTGGTTGCAGGCGTGCAGCTCGATGCGGTACCCAGTGAAGTGCCGCAGCCCCGAGATCACCAGCGACTCCTTGAACATCACTTTCTCAAAGGGTTTCTGCTCCTCTGCACCCTCAGCTGCTGCTGAGTTGTTGGGGGAGGATGGGATGGTGGGTAACACCACGGTGGAGTTTGCCACGGAGCCCAGGTCTCTCCGTTTTCTTGATGGCCTGTTAAACAACACAGGTCACCACGTTAGTCAGTGTCAACACATCCAGCTGAAAATGAAGAGGTAAAATGGGAAAGCTCAGGGTTCAAACTGAACCCTGATATATGCAATGCAACAAAGAAATTAAAGATTTTTTTTTTTAACCAAGACACGCGTCTTTACAAAATTCTGTGTCCCCCAGACTCTTCTCCCTGCACAACCACACACAGGGAAATAAAATAAAAATAAACCAATCCAAGCTTCAAGTATTTGCTTGAGAATCCAAGTTCCCCAGGATCTCTCAGCTGAGTAACTTTACCAGGTTGCCTCACGGATGCCTGGGGCAGGGTTGCAATGCTTTGGAGTCCAGCTCCCACTGCTGCAGCTCCGAGCACACGGGGTCACAACTCAGTGACCCCACATGTGCCACATATCCCAAGTGTCACCAACCTGCATTTCTGAAGCCAAAGGCCACTGTCCCAGCTCTCTGGAATACATCTGCCACTCTCACCCCTAAGGCTGAACCTCGATGGATGCACAAAGCATTTTAACCTTCTCCCAAGAGATCGAATCTATTAAGTCCTTTTCAAGGCATGCATTTAGAAGTCATGATTCTGATTACATATTCATTGTGTGGTTTTGTTAATCAAATGTTGCTCCTTGAGTTATTGCATTTCAGTCTGGATATCTGATTTTTTTCACTTGGAAAAGCAGCACCTGCAGTGTGAGCTTCCCTGAGTGCCACCAGCCAGCTTTAATGGTAAGTTTTGTCAGCAAAGAAACAGAATAAATTCAACAGAATTAAAAAGCATTCAAAAACTTCATTATCTTGGCCAAAAAAAAAAAAAAAAGAGAAGAAGGGATCAGTACCAAACTAAAAGTGCTCAATCTAACACTTTCATGTGCTGCCACACATTTGCCACGGGGTATTCCAGGTCGGGAACTAACCAAGGTGGTGAATCAGTAACTGTATTCAGTTACACAAAAGGAATTAATGCCACTTGAAATCCAGACCATGTATTTTAAGGGGGTGATGATCTTTTTGTGTGTGTGTGCATGTGTGTGCAGCTATTAAAGGGTACAAAGAGTGACCTGATCTGAACCCACACTTGAGGCATCTCCAGGCTCTAAAAATGTAACAAGCTGTTGAAGCAAATCTTTGCTGCTGAACTGAACTTTCCACTGCACCTCTGACCACCAGGCCATTGCCAGCCCCAGCCCCAGCCCCAGCAGGGACTGCTCTGACAGGTCTCTGCCACCTTCCCTGGAGCTGCTTCTCCTCCTGCAGCAGAAGCCACCAGGCAGAGTCTGAGATGTCCTCAAACTAAACACTGGGCTGCACACAACACAAATATTACACAGAGCTGTCATCATCACAGAATGGTTTGGGTGGGAAGGGACCTCAAAGCTCATCCAGTGCCACCCCTGCCATGGCAGGGACACCTCCCACTGTCCCAGGCTGCTCCCAGCCCCAATGTCCAGCCTGGCCTGGGACACTGCCAGGGATCCAGGGGCAGCCACAGCTGCTCTGGGCACCCCGTGCCAGGGCTCCCCACCCTCCCAGGAACAATTCCTTCCTGCAGAATATTCATCCCCCTGATGACAAAGCAGGATGCAAACGGAAGGCTCAGCAAGTACATTCCAGTTTTTAAGTTTTCTCTTTCTTAATTATTAATTAACTCCTTTTGGAGCTGCTGTTCCCTCTGCCTGTGTGGTGTGTGAGCAGTGTCCCCCCAGGATGGGGCAGAGTTCAGGGACCCAGCTCTGGGTCATGCCACCTCCCTCCTTGGGAAGGATTCCTTATGGTCAAACAGGACCTGGTTTGCATAAAAGCAAAGCTACACCCTCTGTTTATCAAGTGTGAATTCAGCTGATCCTCGTGTTCAAGGGAATTTTGTTTTTCACAAGTAAAACAGTACTTTGACCACTGCTGCAACACAGAGTAAAATGCAGGAATTCCTTCATTCTCAAGTCACAGTAAGTTAAGAAAAGCTTTTGAAGCTGTAAATCCCCAATCTTCCCCTATTTATTATCCTGGATTTGCAGCAATTTTCTTGCCAAATTTTCTGTATTTTCAAACATCTGATTCTTCTCAGAGCTGTTCCAGAGCAATTTGCATTGAGGCCATCTCAGGAGCTCCAGAGAGTTCCCTGTGAAACCTTCAGGTCCAGGTTCCTCCTGCTCTCCCAGGTGACCAGGGCGGGTGTGAAGGGGCTGGGAGTGACCCCTCAGCACACACAGTATGGCCTGTGCTGGGGGATTCCAAAATTGCCTTTGGTACCTTAAGCCAAGCTTTTCTACACCCCTGAAACCACCTCAGGTCAGCTGGCCTGGCAAAAGCATTTTAGATTTGTCTGTACAATTACTTTTAAAGTGAGTCATTCCTCAGATCCTGCTCCCCAGGAATATTAAGAATGGCACAAATGTGTGTGACAGGACAGGCAGAGAGAACTGGGGCTGCTCCTGCTCTTGCTGCAGTGGTGATGGAGGGAATTCCTGAATGACACCCTGCACAGCAGCCACTCAGCTCCCCTCTGCCTCTCAGGACTTTTCTGCAATCTTTTCCTGCTTCCCAGAGAATCATGGAGGGGTGAGGCTGGAAGGCACCTCTGGGGATTGTCTGGCCCAAAGCAGGGGCAGCTGAAGCAGGTGGCTCAGGACCAAGCTGGACCATCTCAGGTCATCTCCATCTCCAGGGATGGAGACTCCACACATCCCTGGGCAGCCTGTGCCAGGGTGTAACCAGCCCTGAGCTCCAATCTGTGCAGAACTCCTCCAAAATGAGAGCAAATAACACAGGATCAGCTTCTGATGGCCACTTTGTCCAGCTCCAAAGGGGAGCTGGTGTGGGAACACTGCCAGCCCTGCCTGCGCACAGGAACATTCCTCAACTTCTAGTTTGGTTTTTTGTCACTGCCAGAGAAAACTGAGCCCCAGGAGTTGTGACAGTGGCTCCTGGAGTGGGTGACCAACATGCCCAGGGAGAAGGAACTGTCATTTCCAGAGAGGTGAGATCAGCCCTGGACTGAGGCTGGATCCTGCCCAGGGATCAGATCACTGGAAACAGGGCAGGAGGGGAGAAATGGCACATGGAAAACAAGGAGACATCAGGGAGAAACTGCTGTAATTCTGCTCCCCTGGTATCTCAAGTTCCCTGCTGGCCTCATCCCTGAGATTCCTCCCGTGACTGGCAAGTTCCTTCTCTCCAGGAGAGGCCACACAGCACCTCAGGAGAGGTCACTGAACTCTCAGAAGCCACGAAAAAAGCACCTGAAGTAAACCACACTCCCTGCTCTCTGCCAGGCTCTGTGAGCAGGTGATAGCACAGTATTCACAGGAAAAAGAATTCTGATTTATGTGGTGACAGCCTGGGGCCTGCCAGGGAAGACAAGCAGGCCACGTGGCAGCAGGGAGGTCTCTTCAGCACTGGCTTGTTGTAGAGGATTAGTTGGCCATGGGATGTGGGGATTTCTTCCCCAGCAGGCTGACAAGGTGGCACATCCTGGTGACTGGTTTCTTCCAAAAATACATACCCCAGAAACTGGCCTGAGCAGCTGGCTGCACAATAAAACTGGAGGGGAAAGGAAAGGAATTGTCTGCCTGTCTGCCTACATCAGGAGGAGTCTGGCTTTTGCACATGGCTTGGTTCTCCTCTGCTTTGGAATCTGCCATGTCCTGGCATCCTCTGGCACACTGGAGCTCATCCTGATGGGCACCAACAGCCAGACAGGAGCAAAAAGAGGGGCTCTGCCCAAGCTTCAGGTGAGGACTGCAGGCACCAGGGAAAGGAACACCAGGGATGCTTTAACAGGGCAAATGCTCAGTGCAGTGACCCAGCTTTTGTCAGGCAGCTGCAAATGCAGGTTTTTGGCTGAGGGCAGCAAGCAGAGAATACATTTAGAGCACAACACACACGACAGGGAAGAGGGTAAATCAGCAGAGATTCTACCCTGCTCCCCAGCACTTCCTCCCCAGGCTGCAGATGAAGTGTGAAGACATTCAACACCACTTAATGTGACACCAAGTGTGCCACTCAAAACAGGACATTCACCTCCCACAGCACTCACATTCCTCATGGTATTGGAGGTATTTCCCACACTAAGTGAAGGGAGACCACAAATACCAGGCTGAAGGACGAGGCTGTGGCCTGGTAAACTGCCCTTTTCCTTTCTTTTCAACTCAATGAAAAACTTGACCACAAAATTTCAAGACAGGAAAAGAAAATGGCTATTTTTGGCATCATCTGATGCCAGATGAGCTGCAGGCTGTTTGTTAAGAATTCTCACTTTATTCTTGAGCTGAGGAGAATTCAGGGGCAGGAAATGAAAGTAGGATCTTCCAAATCTGCAGGAACATCCCTGGTAGGTGCTCAGCTCTCCCTATTCCAACACCCATATCCAGCTGGACTAGACAGGCTCATGGAAGCCTGGCAGTATGGCTGTGTCCAACCTGGTATTTTTATTTAATCCTCAATTACATTTCCCTCCCCCTGACCCCTGAACAGTCCTGTCTGATGTTCTCACCTGGGCACAAAAACCTCGTTGTGGAGATAATTCTCGAAGGTCTTGCGGAAAGCAGATTCCTCCAGCTCCTTCTGGATCTGGGAGTCTGTTTTAGGACAGGAACAACATTCCCCACTGACATCCTCAGCTTCACTCTGATTATACTTCTGGGGGTCTTCAGATTCAAAAGGAGGAGACCATGTCCTTGAGGGCAGCTTTAATCCTGGGGACAAAACAGTTTCAGTGTCACTCGTGCCTGTGTTGGCAGAAGATGTTTGATCCTACAAAAAGATCCCAAACCAGTGTACACAGGATTCATGGCACATCTGGGCATCTCATATTTCACATCCAGGGCTGAGCAGTCCCCTCTTTTCTGGCAGGCCTTTAATTCAAAAATGCTATTTTTGAAATGGAGCTTGGATGCTGCTTTATCCCACTTCAGGTAACACAGAGCAGCAGGTGAGATTTTGGAAGTCCTCGGTGAAATTCTGTGTTCTCAAGGAATTCCAAACCAGGCACCAGCTGCCTTCAAAAATTAACTTTGCCCTGAGCTCCAGCAGTACCAAAACTTGTAACTTACTATCTCCATTGCTGCTATTGACTTAAAACTCAGTTTAAAAGGAGGAGGGGCAGAAGGGAGATCCCCGATGGAAAAAACATGTGATTACTTTGTAAAAAACATTTTTAGACCTTTTGCACATACCCTGGCAGTAGCACCTAATGTAACAGAACAGGGAGGGACAGAATTGGGCCCCAGAGCACCTCCAAGGCAAAAACCCCAGGCAGCTCTGGGAGAGGCTGAAGGAAAGGCCTGGAGGGAGAAGCACCCACTCACCTTTCAGGCAGTAATCGAGCTCATAGAGCTCACTGTCCTCTGCCTGCTCCTGCCAGTACACCAGGTAGTGTGTGATGTTCCCGTTGGGCTCCGAGGGCGGCTTCCACTTGAGGATGATTTGGGATGAGGAGTTGGACACAGAGATGGGATCCAACGGGACCGACGGAACTGTGAGGGTGAGGAAGAGAGAGATCACTGCACTGCCCTGCAGAGCCTGGCAAAGCAGGGACAGCACAGGCTAATTCCCATTTCCATGGGAATCCAGCATTCCTGGCACCCAGAGCGCCCCTCCAGGCTGGGCTGGATGATCCTGGAGGTCTCTCCCAGCCTTAATGATTCTTACACGAGGCCACACCAACTGCACAGAAGAGGTGCCCATTGGCACCACCTGGAATCACACCCCTGCTTTAGGAATTCCTTCCTACCAAAGCAGGGCAGTGGGAATTCCTGGATATGGGACCAGCACAACCCCCAGACAGGATGATTCAGGCTGTCTCCAGCCCAGGAAGGAGCTGCACTGACCCGTGGCGTTGGTCTGCACGTAGATGATCTCGCTCTTGGCGCCGTACGTGCGCCGCTCGTCGGAGAAGGTGACCAGGGTTTTCACAAACACTGCATACTGTGTCCAGGGCTTCAGGCCCCTCAGGAGCCACCCTGGCTGGGCCTGGGCTTTGGGCTCGTTTGAGCGTGGTGGGGGATCAACATCCACAACTGTCCAGCTGTTGGAGCCACAGGCGTCCTGGCCGTCGAACTCCGTCACGTTCTGGTACGGACTTGAGGAGAGAGAATTAACAGAATCCTCAATCAGGCTCTTAAAAACATTTCTAAAGGCACACTGGAAGTTATCACCCTTTACCCTTCAGAGAAGTAAAATTATCTCACTGTATTCTGAAATGGAGGCATTGGGAGCTTTGTTACCTGGGCCTCCAACAGCATCACAGAGCAGGAGCTGTGCCACATGTGACCCCAACAACTAAATCTAGCCTGATTATTGTCAGCTTATGAAAATCAGCTTGGTTACCTTGATTCTACAAGAATCTTTCCCACCTCAAAGGGGATAAAACCCTCAGCATCCCACAGTGTCTAGAACAGCAGGAATAATTAAAGTTTGGATTCTTAAATGAGGAACTGTGACTGTGCCCAAGTCAGGGATTTTAATGAACACTTTTATAGAAGAGTATCACTAGAAACTTTAGTGTAGGCACCTCAAAATCAGAGACTAAACAGCTTTGCCTACAGCAAAAACATGCAGCAGGTTTAACATGCACCTTTCAGTGCCAGCTGCTGCTCATGGCAGCCCAGCAAGGCTCTGGGACCTGGGGGAAGGGTCACTTACGCCTCCTTGTAGAACAGCATAAACCCCAGCAGGTCACGGAAATCTGGGGGCCAGTAGGGCTCCCACTTCAGCAGGATCTTGTCATGAGAAGTCCTAATGGAAGAAAATTTCAGCAGTTCGTTTTCACCTGTAACAAGTGAGAAGTGACAATAGTTTCATTAATGTTGAAAAACAAAGTGTTCTGTTTTTAATTATTTTAGAAGTTCAAGATAAATGTGAGGAACACTGAGAAGAATTGTCCAGTAAAACTTTATCTCACTTGGCAGCCGTTCCTACCTCAAATCAATGGCTGGTGTTGATGCCCTCCTAGGGTTAAATTTTTCTAAGATTTCATGAAAATTACTCTGTAGAAGAGCTGAACTAAATTCTAAAAAGTTAGAAATCTAAAGGCTACACATCTCACAATTTATGATCTGCACAGCTGAACCCAGCAATATGGTTTGCACAGAAGGTAAGAGGCCACAAAAATGAAGCAGAAGAATCTCCAGCCTTGCCCAGGAGTAGTGAGGTCTCTCTGCAAACAGGAGGGTGTTTGCAGGAGGATGGAGCTCAAGGGACAGGGTACAACAAGTTTTGTGACCCCAGCCCAAGTGGCTCTGGCTGAATTTGCTATTCTTGCTGCAACAGGGGGAAGAACATTCATTTCACTGGCAACACATCCAGAACAAACAGGGGCTTTTTTTTTTCCCCCCTTTCTATTTTTTTTTAGTAAACAGGATGCTGCCAATGTGAAACCTGGGCTTGAAATGTAAAAGCAAACAAAAAGCCAAACAACCTGGCAAGCTGTGGTTTGAGGTGGGGGTGGCACAGACACCAGCTCAGCAGGGTGAGGGTAAAGCTGGCAAAGAGAAATACAACTGTCTCCTCCAGCTGCCTTCACACCAAACACCAGCCCAGGAGCTGCTCACAGCCACAGGCAGAGCTGGATCTGCCCAAATCCAGGTTCATCCCCAATATGGGGAGAGTTTTGCAGTGTCCCATGAGAGGAGATGAACTTTACAGACAGCTGATTCCTTGTGCTCCTTCCCTGTGCCCAGGCTGGGGCTGTGGTGCCCCAGAGGCTCCCTGTGTGTTTTTCACTGGTCCTGCCAGTTTTAGGTCACAGCCATTGCATTCCCTTCTCCCACTGTGCTGGCCTGGCTGCTGTGTTGATATGTGGGAAGCCAGACCAGGAAACTTTCAGCTGAAAGATCCTCACTTTTGAGGTCTGTTCACAAACATCGAGGGGCAATGAGGACTGGAGCAGAGATCAGAGAATCCTGGAATGTTTCAGGTGGGAAAGGACCTTGGGCTCTTTTGGCAGTGCTGTCCCCAAAAACAGAGGGACAGTAAAGCCACAGGACGACCCAAGCTGCCTGCAGGTTGTGAGCCAGGATGTGAAATCCCAGTTCAGACAATGCTGGATTTTTTGGTGGCAATACCTGCCCGAGCATCTCCCAGATCACAGCACAACTCTGGAATACTGCAGGGATGGGTCACTGCCCTGTCCCCATGGCACCTGTCCTTCACAGAGCAAACTGAGCTGCAAGGGGCCCATGAGCACCTGCACATGCTCCTGTTCCTGTGTGCAGGGGAATCTCTGTGGGGCTGAGCTATCAGTCAGAGCAGAGATCCCACCAGCTCAGAGCAAAGCTGGGTTCTCCCTGCCCGATTCCTTCCACAATCTGGTTCAGCACACAGCCCTGGTACAAACAGGGAAAGGGGCACAGAAAGGGAACAAACAGCAGGACTGGGGGTGCAGAAGGACTGCATTTATTGCAGTATTGCTGCCACAATAAGTGTCTGCAGAACCCCATCCTCAGTAGCACAACTTCAGCGGGAGCATAAAGCCAACCTGTGCTGTTTGCTGACACAGGCACTGTCTGATCATTTTCCTGAAGAAAGCTGTTGGGTGAAAAACCTCAGAGAGGCATTGCAAAAATTGTTGGAAATTCTCCCTGCCTGTTGTCATGGCAATTGCCTCACGTGGCCACAGGGATGGGTGGAAATCCCGTTTCTCCCGTGTTTATTCCCTGTCGCCTCATGACATGGGAAAAGCAGATTATGACTATTAATCAGGTACTCAGCAGCAACACAAAGTCCCAGCCTGGGCCGAGGTTACATTGTGCTAAACTCTTCAAAAAAGACACAATAAATGCACTCCCAGCCCCAAAAACCTCCCAGGGCTGCCAGAGGGAGATCCCGTGGCACAGTGACAGTGTGACAAGGGGCACATCTGCTGCTTTACCAGAGGAATGAGGACAGGCCATGGAAAAACATCCTGGGCTGGGCTGGGAGCAACAGGAGTATGAGGAGAGCAAGGCAAAGGGAGAGGAAAGAGAAGCACGGCTGAGTTCTGAGACTCTTACACGAGGCCTGATCCCCGTTGGTCTTCAGGGCTATGTCATTCCTCTCCTGACGCCCCTTAGTCCCAGAGATCTCTTCCATCTTGTGGATTTCTGACAAGCACAGCTTGGGATTGTAATGGAAGAAGAGTTTGCCCCGTGCAATAGTGAGGTTGTGTTTGCTCCAGTCCCAGAGCTGGCGAAGATTCTGGTTGTCCAAGGCATAAAAAGAATAATTCCTGAAAGCAGAAGAATAAAAACATGGGTTGGGAGGGGACGCATGAAAAGCTCTTTTTGCACTAATCCAGACACGAAAGGAAAATGAATGTAAATTGTCTGCCCTGGCAGGGCACAAGCCACAGGCAGAGGAACATTTAAAAATAACCTGGGAATTTTTTCCCAATACAAATCACCCTGATAGAACTGGCACTCCTTGTACTTCAAAGCATTCAAACAAAACACCATTTGAGAGAACTCACCCAGCTTCGAGTGTCTCTCCTCTAATCAGATGGAGTTTCCGAAAAAAAGAGAGAGAAACCAAGGCATAAGAGCGGCGGATTTTTAGGTAACCTGAGATTTCTTCTATCAAGCCAAGGTTTGCTTCCAGCTCAGCTGCTATGTTATCTGCAGAGAAGAAAACATTGGGAAGAGTTTTCTGGTATCAGAGAGAAACACCCACATCAGAGCCCAAACATATTAAACAACTGCTTTATGTTAATCCATGAGAACTTGCAAAAACCAATTAACAAAAACCACCAAATGAAAGAAAAGCCTCTGCTTTGTGCTGATTTCTCTGGGTGCCTCTAGAGAAGCAGAGCCCCAGCTGGGGGCAGGTTTTTTTCAAATTGATCTATCTTTCTTTCTTTCTTTCTTTCTTTCTTTCTTTCTTTCTGCAGGAGACTTAGCTGAGGGGAAAAAAAGCATCTGTTTTTTGAAGATACTGAAGTGTTAATACTTAATTTCTCAATTCATGGGGGAGGACTACATGTAATTTCCTAATCACTGAATACCTAAGCCAGGATTCTGGCTATCAATAATCTAAGGAAACGCACTTTGATAATTACTTTCTCTGTTGACACTCAGTGTTGATTGTCTTGCATGCCCATGTCTCTGGTCAAAGTCAAAGCTAATTTTTGCCCTCCCTGCCCACCCCGGCGTGCTCACTCACTTCCCCCGCGGATGTTGATGACCAGGCTCCCGTTCAGCACCGTGCAGCCCCGCAGCTCCTGCGCCGACGTCACCGAGTCGATGGTCTTCTCCTTGCCAAAGTCACACACCTTGGGGCAGGGCCCTGCACAGGGAGTGCAGTGCAGGCTGCAAAACAGCACAGCAGGGTGAGCCAGCGTGGCCCAGCAAGGGCCAGCAGCAGTGAGGAATCTGAAGTGAGGATACACCATGGGGCTCACTCATTAGCAACTCCAAAGAGAGTCAAGGAATCATGGAATGGTTTGGGTTGGAAGGGACCTTAAAGCTCACCCCTTTACACACCTTCCACTGGACCAGCTTGCTCCAAGCCCCATCCAACCTGGCCTTGAAAATAACTGCTGATAAACTTAAATGGGCTTAAATTGTCACTTCCACACTTCAAGCATGAATCATTTCACCCTTCCTACATAATAAAATGAAGTGATCTGAATTATTGTGAAGAGGAAGCTGGCCACGGTGCTGCCCAGTGCTCTCCATCCCAGGGCTTTCAAATAACAAACCCCAGGCCAGTATTCATCTCAAGATCATTAACCAAACATGTAATTGATGAGTGGAGAGCTGGCCCTTCATCTGGGAATCCTTTGATTGAGGACTGCACATAATGCTGCTTTAAAAAAGGCAAGAATGTGCTTGGTGCTCTGGGGAAATACTGCTTGAATAGCATGAGCTGATGGCTTGCCCTGGTCACACCACCACAAGAATGTGTTCCCAGCTAGTTCAGAGAAAGAAAAGCTCTAGGAAAAGCAGGGAGCAGAGCTGTGAGATCCCACTGGCAGCAGCCTGGAACAGCACAGGAGAGGCCACGGGGCTGTTGCACAAGCAGCACAGCTACTTTGGGGGCTGCTTGTTTGTTCTTTGGAAAAACAAAACAGGAAATGGCATAAAAAGTCCTGTTAAGAGTGAATTCCCTGAAATTATTGTGGCAGGAGCAAATACATGCGAGCACAAAGTGACCAATATTCATAGGAAATCTGACTCACCACAATATAGAATGGTACTGAGGGACAAACAATCAAGTTTTCAGTGATAAACAGCTCAGCAACATAAATTATTTAATTCCTTTATCAAAACGCCCTGGGAATAGACAGAATGGCTGTTCCCTGCTTTGATTCGTGCTACACTTGTTTGTTACATTGTGCGTTTATGTCTGGCACAGCTTGAACCTGCTCAATGAAAGTAATTACAGGGATGAGGGACAGATATTCTGAGAAAGAGCACTCCGAGGACGCTGTGCTCTCTTCATTAGCCACGACCTCTCCCTGCTGTGCTTTTCCAGCCCGGCTCCCTGGCCTGAGGCTGCTCCAGAGGGGAGGGATGCAGAGCTGCTAAAGCCCCTCCGTGCCTTCCAGCTCGAGGATGCTCTTCCTTGTCCTCTCTCCATCTCCCTTTCCCACTTTTTCCCAACTTGAGAGGAAGCAAGCAGAAGCCAAGGGAAGAATAAACTACCAACCCATGGCAGGGAGAGCTTCTAACAGCTTGAATTAGCAAGGAATTAGTTCGTAAATCATATTAAAGCAAACCAGATGACTGCCACAAACCCTCCAACGCCAGAAACGCCTCCTGGCTTTGACACAGCACCCGAACCCCGAGTCCAAAGCGGGGGGCAGGTGTTGCCAGGTACTCACTTGCTGGAGTTCATGATGTAGCCCGAGGGGCACTCGTGCACGCACTCGTTGTTGTGGATGACGTGGCAGCCCGACTCGCGGGCGCTCCGGCACTTGTTGTGCAGCTCCTGGCAGAAGCCGAAGGTGACGCAGCGCCAGCCCTCGAAGCGGTAGTGCCCGGGGGGACAGGTGCCCACGCAGCGCCCCTCCAGGTAGAAGTTGCGGCAGGCGACGCAGCGGCCGGCGTCGTTGGGCGCCGTGCAGTCGCCCAGGCACTCGCTGTGGCAGCACTGCCCGTCCGGGGTGCAGCCCTGGGACTTGCAGGCAGCGGGGCAGACTGCAGGGAAAACACAGGCAGGGTCAGGGGAGAGACTGGGAATGGGAGTGGGGGCATGGAGAGAGACTGGGCATGGAAAGAGACTGGGAATGAGAGTATGGGCATGGAGAGAGTATGGGCATGGAGACAGACTGGGCATGAGAGTATGGGCATGGAGAGTGTGGGCATGGAGAGAGACTGGGAATGGGAGTGTGGGCGTGGAGAGACTGGGAATGGGAGTGTGGGCATGGAGAGACTGGGCATGGAGAGAGACTGGGAATGAGAGTATGGGCATGGAGAGACTGGGAATGAGAGTATGGGCATGGAGAGACTGGGAATGAGAGTGTGGGCATGGAGAGAGACTGGGCATGGAGAGAGACTGGGCATGGCAGGGCCATGGCAGAGCCAATTCTGCCCCATCTCCACCTTTCAGTGTAAATTCCACATTTTAAGAACATTTTTGAGGAGTCTTATCACTCACCCTCACACCTCATCAATGCTCATCTTCAAAAGAAGATATCTGAGCTTTCCTGTTCCCTCTGTCCAGCACTAAGAGGCTCCAGAAGAGCCGTGGTGATTCTGATGTTATTTCTGAAGCTCAGGAGTGATTAGACTCCACAGCAAGAGCTTCCCACCCTGGGCTCAGCCAGTTTCAACCAGAAGATTCTTGTTTCTCAGTTTAAAAAACTGACGTTTCCTACAGCAGTACTGCAAATAACATGTCCAACAGCACTTCTACACAACCCTTCAGCTTTATCAGGATTTGCTTCCCATCTGTCTATCACCCTGCTTTCCTGGAGGAAGCCCTGGGACCAAGATGAGCTCTTCAGTGACTCTCCCAACAAATCCACAAAGAAAGACACCCACAAGTGTTATTGCTTGAGGTTTTTATGGTTTTCTATTTAATTACTCATTACTTAGTGCCCCACAACACCTTTAACGAGTGGTTTGGGCTTTGAACTGGAAACCAAGCAGAGCAAACACGGTGAATAACCCGGGCAGGAGCAGGAGGAGCAGGATGAACAAAGCCAGGGGAGCTCCAGGGGAAGGTCAGTCCTGCCCCTCAGCATCTCCACACTCAGTCTGAGAGGCTCAAACGAGGCTGAAATTATTAAATCCAACTCTATAACCCAGAACACACCATGGAACTTCATGTCAGGAAAGAGAACAGAGCTGAAATCAGCACCCCAAGAGCCAACACCAACGCCAAGCAGGGCTTCAGCAGCAGGAAGAAGGGCTTTAGATGGGGGACAGGGACCTGGATTTATCCTCACAGCCTTTGAGATCCAGCTGTGAATTGCCAAGATCAAGACATCCCCCTGTCCTCACCAAACCAGAGTGTTCTGAGGAACACCTGAGCAGCTCCTGATGTCCTGCCTGAGAAACAGCAATAAATCCTGAATTAACACATCTGCCTCAGCATCTCCCCAGCTTTCTGCCCAATAAAAGTGTCCAGGCAGGAGGGGCTTCATCTGGGGAGGTCCTGACACAGCAATGTCCAGAGGTGAATTTTCTCTCTAATTTCTGGTTAAACCTGAGCATCAGTGAAACATGGTCTAGTTTTATCCAGCCAAAGGAGCAGCATGTGGGAACTACAGCACAACATGTTCGGATGGTTCAGTCCCAGCTGTGTTAGGAAGAAAATCCCCCTCTGCCCCATGTTAGGAGATTGCAGAATTAAGTGTGTTAAAGCTGTTAATGCCATTCTTGGTATAAGCAGCAGTAGATGAGGTAGTAAAGATGAGCAACCTCTGGTCTGATAAACCCCTTGAAGAAAGATGAAATGGATAAAGCTGAAATTTTAACACAAGGACAATTTAATCTTAAATATCTTACTCCTTCACTGCAGGTATTTTCCCTGTGCATTACTCATCCATTACAAAAAGCACAGGAATGTGTTTCAAATTTATTTCCTTTCAGGCTGATGAACTTTATGCCCTTTTCTAGCAACAGGTCTTATTTTGTGAACCAGTCACAAATATATTGAAATGCAACAGCCAAATAGCAGCGACCTGCAGGTAACACCTTGCATTAGACTAAATATAAAATGGGAAGCTTGTTTTAAAAGCCATGTTTTACATGGATGTTTTAAATGATTATACATTCCTTACCAGAGCATAAATGAGCACAGTCTAGCAACAGGTGTCCTGTAGTTTATTAGAACAGAAAATTCCAGAATTGAGTCCAAAACACTATCAAACTTACTAATTGCAGCCTGGAATATCAAGGTTCATGAGCAGGGGGAAAGCCTGGGCTGTTTCTCCCACACTCCCCTGAGACAGAGTGTCCAGCAAGGAATCCTGCAGGTTCTGCTTGGTTCTGGAGCAGGGTCAGCTTCCAGCTGGGAAGCAAAGCACTGAAGCAAAAGCAGGAATGGTTTGTGGGAGCTGCCAGCACAATTCCCAGTGTTCCTCACCAGCATTTCCTCCACAAGGGAGTTTTCCCCTTCCTCTTTCATGCCCAAGAACTTCAAAGTTTCAAGTATCCAAAACCCAGGATTTGTTTTCCAAGGAGCAGACAGGTAATTGGGAAAAGCCAGCCCTCATGCAAAGCACCCGGTGACACATGGCACCTACTTAACATTCTGTCACACAATATTTTTATTTAATTTGTTATGGAAACTAATCTTCAAAGCCCTGTGCTTATTTACACATTTTGAACTCAGCTGCATGTATTCACAGGGCAGAAACTGCCTAAAGTCTCCACTCTGAAGGTTTTCAGAAGATACAATTAAACTATTTTTAAACTGTTCTTAACGTTTCTCTTTTTCCTGCTCCACGAGCTTTTGATGTCTCAAAGATAGCTCAAAGAAAGCAAAGCACCCAAGGCAACAGCTCTTTTTCCATTAAGCACTCAAGACCAGAAATTGTCAATCACCATTTTGTGCAAATCCTCATTACCCAAGATCCTGAACAGATGTCATGACATTATCAAAGTCTGCATGCTAGAGAACACCTCAAGTCGTGTAAAACCTCTCCAGAGTATCTTCACTATGACTTTTCACAACTGTTACTCCAGGTTCTGTGACTCGGATGGTTCAGAAATATGGGTTTTGTTTGGGTTTTTTGCTGCCACGTTGTGCAGGTCAACACTGAATAGGTTTGTGCACCTCGTTACCCTTCTCCACTGAGGTCTGCAGACCCCAATAAATGCCATGGCCACAGAGATTTGCTTTTTTGCACAAAAAAAACTGGCTCCCCAGGGAATGGTCTCAGCTCCAAGGCTGCCAAAGCTCCAGGAGAGTTTGGATACCACTCCCAGGGATGCTCAGGGTGGGATTGTTGGGGTGATCTCTGTGGGTCCCTCCCAGCTCAGGACATTCTGTGATATTCTAAGGTGACCCTTTTGGGAGCTCTGGCATGTAGGGAGGCTCAGACACGACACCCACAACCCCCAGCCTCTGGTTGAGGCTGTGGGAGGCTTTGGACACAAGGAAAAAAACCAACTCCCCCCGTTCTTCACAGACAGTCCAAGGGGAACTCCACAAACCCAAGCAAGGGCACAGAGGAACAGCTGCTGTGGGCAGGGGCAGAAGCCACCACAAAAGCTGCTGTGGGGCCATGGGACAGAGCTGCCCAGCACAGCCACAACACCTTCACCACATCTGGGGCAGCTGGGAGCTCAAATCCCTGTCCCAAAGCTGACACCGAGCCTGACACTAAAAACCCAGCGAGCAACACAGCAACACCAGAGGCTCCAACCTGCTGATCCAGGGGGGAATAAATATTTAACTGGCTGCTAGCGTGGCTCCCAAGACTGAGGAAACAATGCCTGCTGCAAAGCTTTCTGATTAGAGATTCAAATGGACATTTCTTCGTGCTGCTGAGGCCCAGCTGGGGGGACAGGCGGCTGCAGAATCAGCGCCAAGGAATTTCCACCTCGGATCGCTCCGTGTTCCACTTCCCCGTGCTCCAGGTGCAAACAAAACACAGGGACTGGAAACACATTCCGAGCCAGCACAGGTAACCTGGGGATTGGTGTTTAACAGGCAAGTCAATTAAGCATTAAGCTGTTAATAACTTCGGTGTTAGGTCTTTTTTTCTTGTTTTCTGTTAATAAAAAGGTGATTTTTCTGAAAAAGAGGGGGAAAACACCACTCAGGTTAAGTTTTGCTGTTCCTTTGGGATTCTTTGCCAGTTTTGGGATTCTCTTTGGGTTCCTTTGGGATTCTCTGGGTGGGTTTAAATAGCAACACCCTGGCTGAGCTGAACTGGCTGTTCACACTGTAAGAGGAACACGGTGCATTAAGGGCAAATTCTAAACCACACATACAAACATCAAGATGCTGCACACGTGCTGCCCAGGCACCACATGGGTTTGGGACTGATTTGTTGTGAATAAAAGTGATATTTTTAGGGTGCAATAACAAGCCCTGTGTGTGGTGGGGGGTCAGTGGAGGCAACCTGGGCCACCACGGGTCCCTTTGGCCACCACGAGTGTCCGGTGCCCAGCGGCGTCTCCTCACACGCCAGCTCCTCTCCCCTGGCACACACAAACTCTTACTCTGATTGCAGACAAGGCAATTAGGAGGCTCCAGATCCAACGGGAGTCCAGGACACAAAACAACTGCGGCAGGAGAACCGCCCTCAACCTCAGCCAATGCATTTGCTGCCTGCACAGGGGAGGCATCCAACCCAACCGCCGCTATCTGCACAAGGCAAACAGCTTAACCCTGCCAGCTCCACCAGCACCCAAAACCCCACTGCAATGCCATTTCATGCCATTTCATGCACTCAAGGGCTGGCATGCGTTTGGCAGCGTTTAGCTGTTTGTAAGTGGAGGGGAAGGTGGGTTGGCACAGCTGAGAATGGCTCGTTGTGGCCCTGGCACGGCTGCCCTGGTGCCAGGGCTGGGCTGGGGCCATGGCAGATGCCAAAACCCAAAGCCAGAACCCCACAGAAACAGGATCACAGCTCCCTGCACGTCCCCGTGGCTTTTTCCCCCTCTTAGTGTAAATGTAGATGTGATATATGAATTTATCCCCACACACACACAGAGTCCTGCTTGAGTCACGGCTGCGCAGGGAGCTGGAATTTCATTTCCTAACGGTGCAATGACCTCTGCAGCAATGGGTTCTTGTGGTTCTAAACAAAAACAAAACCAACAAGGAAAGGGAAAAAAAAAAAAAAAAGGAAACCCAAGGACTAATCACCCCCAGCAGTAACTCCTCAGTGTGTTGCAAGCATGTGATCTTAATTTAGTACTACAGAGCCTGGCCTTGCTTCCTGCTGCAAGTGCTGAGCAGTGCTGCTGCTATGGAAATCCATATGGGTCTTATTCCTCATAAAATCATGTATGAAATCCTGTTGTACATACACAGTATTTTTCACTTGATCGCTTTTGTTCTTTCACTCATTCTCTTCCAGTCAAGACTCCTAATTCAGGCAGTTGTTAAGTACCATTTGTCCTATAAATGTAATTTTTATCCCTAAACCAATTTTTCATTTCTTAACTCATGATCATCTACTTTCTTGTGAGCATTTATTTGATCTGAACACATCAAGACAACACCTAATCCCAGTGCATTAATGTATCATAAGGCTGAAAACAGCTATTAAATTAAGCAAAACTGTATCTGGTGAAGACTAAGTAAAAAATAAATCCAGAAGAGAGGATTGCTGCAAGAAAACCAACGTACTGCAAACCCCACTGCACTGTGCCTTAGTCCTTCAATTATTTCTTCATGTCACAGAGGCCAAAGAGGCAGAAACCTAAACCCCAAACCCCACCAGCAGCAGAAACGTGCCTGGGAGGGACAGGGCTGGAGAGCTCCAGTGGACTGTAAAAAGCACAAGGACTTTTGATCGCCTTGGTGACAAACAACAGCAGCTCCCCCAGCCCTTCCTGAGCCTACAAAATAAATGGAGTAACTAGAAGAGAAAAAAAACAAGAAGTTAACATGGTGATACCAAAATCCTGCCAGCAACGCCCAGTGTTGGCCGCAGTGGTCAAGCAAAATTCAGGAAATAATCACGAGATGCTCAAGCAAATTTGATGTCACTTATTCCCAGAGCTCAGCTGCTCTAACAACTCTCATCCCTCCCTTTTCCCCAAAGACAACCAAGGAACAGCCCTTCCAAAAGGCATCCACTCAAGTGCTGCAGCCCACAACAAAGGGCTGCAGTTCTCAGCACCAGCTCGGGAAGGAGCAAGTGCCAAATAAATCCCAGATTTTACAATCAGCACTAAAATAAAGTGTTATTTATAAAATAAGATATTACAATACATAATGCCATGACCCCTCTGAACTGCGAGCTGGGAACGTTAGGAGGTCTGTATTTACACAGGAACAGATAAAATTAACTGCAGGTGCCTCCCTTCCCATGGACAGTGACTTCCAAAAACAACACACTTACTACAACGTCAAGGAAACTCTTCCCATTGACATTTCTCAGGACAACATTACACCTCTTATCTCGTCTATCAGAAAGGATAAGAAAAAAAAAAAACTGGTTTCTCCTCCCAACCCTTCCACAAATTACGTGCTCAACTGGAACGTCTCAGATATTCCGAGCCGGGGTTCGGCCGCTTCCCGCCAGGAACAGGCGAAGCCCACGGGGATGCTGGACCTGGGAGGATCAGCAAATGTGAGCCCAAACAAGATAAAAGAGTTTGGAGCCGTGTGCCACCTTGTCCTGTGATAGTGGAGCTCTGTGGAAGGAGTTGTTGAATGGAGATACGGGAAAGGTTGAGCTCGGCTGTTTACAGAGGAGAGGGGCAGATAACAGGAGATCTCTCCAGAAACAGCCTCCTCTGTGCCAACCTTCTGCTGCTTAAACTGAGGAGTAATTCTTTATCTTCTGCACTACACCTGCTGGGGGGGCATTTCTCTGGAAATACATATTTACTCCTATGTGAATTGTGACAAGCAATATGGGAAACGTGGGAAGAGTTTACGTATACGCACACATTTCACTCGTGTAATATACAAAATATATGTAGGTCATGTCAACATGGTGAAGCCTGGAGGAGTCATCAACCTTCAACTGTTGACCTTCAGTCACTCACTCTTCTCCTTAGGAAGTGACAGCCTTTGCAAATGAGCTTCTGCAGCTCCACACCAAGGCACAAGGCAGGGCTCAGGGTGCAAAGTCCTGTGCAAATTCAGACCCCATGGATGGAGTCTGACAGCCCAATATCATCTCTTATTTTTGGAGACAGGACATCTTGGGCTACAAAACCTCAGCTATGGAAGGCCCTCATCTTCCACTGAACCCTCAGGACAGACTCTCATTTTCTTGGATTTTTTTAGACCTTTCTGTTTCTCTCCCTTGAAAGTTTTCACTCCTGCTCTCCTCTTTACAGAAAGAACTGCATGTTTCCCACCCAAGTATCCCTAATATTGCCCAGCCAGAACAAAGATCAAAGAAACATTTTCCTTTTGTGCATTTTAAGCAGTGGTGTTCACACCACGGCTGCAAACCCCTCGTGAACAGGACTTACAGAGCAAAGCACCTCACGCTGAAAAAAAAAATTGAATTACTAAAGAAATTACAACTCAAGACTAGGTCTGTTTTCATTCTCCTGGCACCTTTCAATCGAGCTGATTCCCTATGCAGGCACAAACAACTTGCAGAAATCAAGTAAAGCTGCTGGCCATCGAGCCCAAACTACCAAAACACAGAGTTTGATTTGAAAACACAGCAGCAACTGTTAAAGGTGAGACAAGTGTCACAAAGTGCACACCAGGATAGCGACCAGGAGCTGTAAATACTTTACCCAGTGTCTACAACAGTGCTGTTGTGCCATTCTCTGGCAAGCAGGTCAAGCCTGCTCCTTGTACTTTGTGTTCAAAATTACATGGCAGCTCAGTGTAAGGGATCAGAAATAACCACCCACCTCTGCTTGGCAGCTGGTTTTTTTTAATATGCCAGCCCCAAAACTGACAACACATCTTTAGGCAAAACATTGTACTTCGTTCTGTACAGAAGAAGAGAAAATTTGTAATTTAGACCAAGACCAGAATCTTCAACATTAATTTGGGGCATTTCCTTGTAAAGCTTTGATCATAATTTTAATCACAACAATAAAAAGTTGTTATTTTGTTGTTATGGTTTGTTAAATTTCAATCTTTATTACAACCCAAGGATTTGCTGTTATCATCCAACGGTTGATGCCACCTGGGAGCCTCCTGAAAGCTTCATGTTAATATTTAACTATTTATTACTCTCCAATGTACAGCATCTTGTAAACATCCCTGTTCACTTTAACCTGCTCCAGCCAAAGCTGCTCACTCACTGCAACCCCAAATCACAGGAAAGTGGTCCAGGCATGTCCTGAAAATAAGTGATGGACCTTGAGGGTCCCTCCCAGCTCAGGATATTCCACAATTCTATGATTCTAGAGAGAAACAGAGACAAATGGAGATACACACAACGACTTGGTGATGGTTTAAGACCAAGGCCCATCTGATTTTTCCAAACACAGGTTATTACTTTTACCTACAAAGCCCATCCTGAAAATGAGGAGCAGTGATAGGATCAAGGCACGAGGCAAAGCGTCCAAGCTCTGCTTTCTGCAGAGATAAGGGAGGGACAAGATTCCTCTCCTCAAGGCCACGGGGAAGGATGTTGTAGTAAACAAGGCATGAAAGAACGAAAGCTATGCTGACACGTGGGCACGAGGAAAGATGGAATTTTAGATACGTTATATAAACATAATCCTGACACAGAAAACAACAAATCTACACCAAAACAGAGGCACAGTTTACAGCAAAAACGGAGCTGTCCATGACTGAGAAAGGCAATGGAATGGGCGGAAGTATAAGATTAACCACAAAGAGATTATGCTGATAACTAATGATCTACACAGAAATGTCAGGCAGAGGTTAAGATTTTAATCTGGGCAGATTTCGCGGCGCAGTCATGAATTGTAAACATCGATACTGAAACCCAATTTGTGTTTGTGGGTGACGAGACTGAGAACAAACAGAGAGGGAAAAGGAAGGGGACTCACTCCAGATCCTCCTTCCTTGCTCCAGATCCCCCTTCCTGCCTCACCTCCCAGAGAGGATGGGGAGAGAGAGAAAGGAAAAGAATCATCTGAAGGCCAGCAAAGAAAAGTGGATTTTCCTGGGAAGCAGAGCTAACTGGCTCTACCAAACACTTTTTTTTTTCTGAAATTACCAAGGTGCATGAACTGTTCAGTGCAGTCACTTAGCCCAAATCCAGGAGCACTGATCCATCCCCCACTGATTCCCCACTGTACTGTGCCTTCATGCACTCTAGAGGTGTCACCTCAGTTTTCCCTGAGCCTACAGTAATTTTTTCCAAAGCAAAGTGGAAAGGATAAATGGAAGCAGTATCTTGTTAACCAGCATCAAATCCATCAATCCTGTATAAAATTCACTCCTTGAGTCCTTATGGCCTCCTCAGCTCCTGCCATTCCTCTGCTCACCCTCCCCTGTTTGCCCAAAGCTCTGTGCACGCTTGCCACGGTTTATTTCGAGGCATAAGAATTTCCTTAGCAGGACTGAAATAGATACTGTTTGCCTGCAGAGCCAAGCAATGTGCAATGTATTTTTATTTACTACTCGCCCTCGTCATCCTTGGCATACCAGCAATGCCCATTTTCAAGTAATTCACTGTATACGAATATGTGGCACTGCACAAATTATCCAGCTTGCCTCTTCCCAGATATCCACTGGCTTAACAGCTTCTCCTTACAAACACACTGATCCCTGGAGTTTTTTGTGACTGTGCTACATCCCTTTGCTGCTCTAACCCAGATGCCAAATGAGAAATGATAAAAATGACCAAAAGTCACACAAACACAACCCTGAGGAAAACCAAACGACTGGAGATGAGTACAAAAACCATTAACTAAATTGCACAAGCCACCCTTGGAGGCCATTAATCTATCTCTCCTTGTAAATTATGCAAGAGAAAGTTGTAATCTGAAGGCATTTAATGCCAAACTAGTTGTGCCATCTCAGCAAGGCCAACAACAGGGGAACTGAATCATCCAAAGTTACACTGAACTCAGGGGAGATCTTGGATTCTCAATCCTCCTTCCATAATAGTTGATGGCTTCAACTGTCAATGGTCAGAACTGTGAAAATTCTGCTTTATTTCACACCATGCTAAGCTCTTAAAATAAAACTGACTGCCACTGAGGTCCAAGGGAAGTGCAGGAATAGCAAAAATCCCATTATCCATGGGTGAAGCTGGGCTGGGCCATCAGGACAACAGGATCTACTGACATTCCCCACCCCTGCAGGCGTGTGCCATGGTGCTAAAAACCTTCACTTTATCAGCACAGGACTCAGATATGGTCTAATCAGCAGCTGCCATCAGCATTGTCCACTGCAGAGCAATTAGGATTATTCAGAGCTCTCTAATTGATGCCACAGCCACAAACCTGCAGATCCTCATGGGGCAGCTACTGGGTGGAAATCACCTTACAATGGAGAGAGCTCTCTGGGGGAAAAAAAATGACACAAATCAGCATTACATAGCAAGAAAAAGAGATGGGATTCCCCTCTACAAGTAACCTGAAGCTGTATCAGTTTCTCCAAGGACAAAGTCTTTTTCTTCACCAAACTCTGGAGGTTTTGAGTCTCAGCTCAGAGCTGCTGGCACTGGAATCAATCTCCTATGGAAAGGAGCCCAAGGAGTTTTGGAGATGCCATCCAGTCCATCCATCTGTCCAAGGCCAACTCCAACACTCTACCTAAGACATTTCTGATGGTTGTCTAAATCCATCCTAAAGTTAAATTTTGCCTTGAAGCACCTCCTGCACCAGCTGAAGTTTATGGAAGTCACATAGTGGGGTCCAAACCCTGTCAGTGCCAGGAAGAGCCTAGCAGCACCCCAGTGCACATCCAGCACTCTGACAACACCCAGAGCAAAACAAAACTCCTGGTCCCAGCTGATTGCTGAGTCCTGCACAGCCTCCTCCAGCACCAAAACAAGGCGTGGGTTTGAACCAGAGCCACCTCAAATCAGCTCTGGGTGGAAGGTTCCCACAGCAGAGAGAGCCACTGGCAAATCTGAGCACCGAGAGACCCGCAGCACGTTTGAAAAACACAATCTGGAGTTCTTTTTGTTATCACAGATTAGAGCATGTGGAAAAACAACAGCTCTTCCCTGGTGCTGGTGAGCGTCACGAGGCTGCTCCTCCTTTGGCCGCCGCAGCCATGCAAAACACGGCGACGTTTTTCTTATCACACCCACCAAATTCACACACTGTACAGCCTCAAAGCAGAACACTGCATATTTCCCAGAACAAAAACTGACGCTCCATGCAGATACCCAGCTCCGATGGACTGGTTTTGTGGACTAGAAACTCGATATCCCAGCACTGAGAGAGCAGCCAAACACTACACGAATTATTTAAGCAGCTCTGGAGATAAGGTTAAGAGAAGCCTAAGGAGATCTACACACGGCATTTCTTTTGTTAATTTAATAATTATAGAGATGCTGATGAGGTGAGAAGTTGTTTCAGATAAAGCACCAGTTTCTACATAAATTGCTTTATCCTTAAGTCTCCAGGTAAGACTGTCCTGTGCGTTAGGCTCCCCTTGCCAGGAACAGTGTTCAGACTCCCAGAGCCTAAAATCCACAGAACTGAATGAACAGAGAACAAGTTTATTGAGCTTTAAAGGCTTCTCTTCAAGAACTGTTTTAAAACAAAAGCCTTATTCCTTTAAGCCCTGTTAAGGCTCCACTGGGCGAGACTTTCAGACACTCAGACATCACACTGAGGAGCTCCATTTCCTCTCTGGCTTTTGGGAGCTTTTGAGGGGTACTTAGAGGGAGCTCTTGGACTCCTCCATCCCAAACTGAAGCTGTGTAAACACATCAGTGTGATCAGCCTGACTTCAGAAAGATGACATTCAGAAAAGACTGAAGACCAGAAAAAAACAGTCCTGCTCATTTCATTAAACCACTGCTCTATGTCTGCACTACCCAGAGTAGAATTGGATTGCCTTCTCAGAAAAGACAAGAGGAACATTTGTCTGATACTCAAATTTTAATGAATCCTTTCATTGCTCATGAAGTATTAAAATCCTTGCAGTGCCATAACGCGACATGGATGTGCTTAATGAAGTTGAAAATGGAAACAGAAAAATGCTTTGTTATCTTGTGATGTCTGTGGAATTGCACATGCCTCACTCCTGGGAAACCAAAACACAGGGATAAGGCTTCCTGCACAATTCCTGAGATTTTCTAATCAAGCCCACCTTCAAGTGCAAATATTCTTTATGTACTTTATCAATCATAAAATGCTGCTGATACGACAGAGTTTGTCTGGAGCCTCTGTGTGAGGGATTTCCCAGTGCCCAGGTCAGTGCAATAGCTGAAACTTGACTTTTTTGCTGCAGGTTGCTAAGTAAATTCTCAGTTACTGCAGACATTTCAGAGCAAACAACTCAGAAGCTGACGGCATCTCACTCACATTATCGGAAGCGACACTGCCAAGTTCAGCAGCTCTGCCACAGACCCCAAATAATCCATCCCTGGAACACCCAGTGTCAGACTTGGGCTCTTCACATCCATGGGGGGAAATCACCCAACAAACAGCCCCATTTTGTGTCACCAAAGTGCCATGTGAGAATGTCACATCCCAGCACCCAACTCCCTCCTGGCGACAGGGACGGAGCGTCTGCTCCTGCACCTCTGGAACACTGTGGAGAGCCCAAGCTCCTGCCCTGGGACCCCTGCTCACGGGGTTAGAGCCTTGCAGTGCAGCTCTCAGCATAATTCAACTCCCACAGCTACAAAACCAGAGAAAACCATCGAAAATTGGACTGGAAATTACAGCTACACAACTCCAAACCTGCCAGCTCCCCTGCCCTTTGAACCTTCCCTTCCTCACACCCTACATCCAACAGGCTTTGTTTTGATGAACACACTGGGACCAACCCCCTCCCACCCTGCCCCAGACAATTCACATTTTAAAAACCACAAAACAGGAATCATGCCTAGGGGTCAGACCAAAGTGAGCTGAGAGGAGCATGAGGGAGCAGAAAGGCAGAACCCAGGGTGGCTGCTCAGCTCGCAGGTGTTCTCTCTGATCCCTGACAAACCTGCTCCCTAAGCTCTCTTAACCCTGACTTTAAAATCATCACTCTTGTGCTGTAAGCTGAGCTCAGGCTCAGCTCATCACATCAGGGTCCTGAAATTCCAGTGTGGCCACACACCAGCACTGACCCCGTGGGAGCCCTAAGTGACCAGCATTCGATGTGTGCAGCTCCAGAAGCCTCCAAATTGCACTGAGAACAGACTAAAAAGAGCTTGCAAGTCACACACTCCTCATCAGACCCATCTTGCTAAATACCTGCCACCCTCTTATGCCTGTGAACAAGGCATAATTCCTGAGAAGGGTCCCAATTCCTGCCAGTGCATCAGCAACTGCAGAGTGGGAGCTGAGCTCTGAAAAACTGAAACTGCCTGAGTTGTAATTCCAGCAGTAGTTCTTGGCATTCTTGGAAAAGGGCAGCTCTGACCTGATACACAAGATTAAAATCACATTTCTCTTTCTGGAGTGCACCAAAACCACACACGCCCTGGGTTCTTTAAAAACATGCTGAAGAGAAGTAATCTCAACATTCTGCTGAATGCTATTCTAACTGGACTTTCAACTTTTTGGTGAAGGGATTTCCTTCAAAACATCAGCTTCCTCAGAGCCTTCACCCCTCAAGGTGCCCAAGAGGCAGGGAAATAAACACAATCTCAAATTAAGGAACTCCTTCTTAGTACAGAGCATCCAATTCCAACAATGAAACTTTCTGGACAAGAACAGGTGCTGAGCATCCTGCCCTGTTTTGTCAGTTCAAACCCAGATTCACAAGGAATCCAGACTTTTCATAGAAACCATTAAAGCACTCAGCCAGTATTTAAGCACTGCACAAAGCCAAAGTTGATTCTCTGTTTGTTTTCCATGTCCCAAGCCAAAAGAAAAGCCAGGCCGACAACCTGCAGCGACGTCAGCCCGGTGCCCCCCAGTACCCTCATCCAAAACACAGAGATAAAGACAAGGCAATGGCTGGGATCCATATCTCCCTGCACACTTATGCAATTCCAGACAAAATCTGGGCTCAAAGCAGGAACTGGAATAGCTACAGACTCGTCCTGAGCAGTCAATCCCAGCCAGGACCCCCACAACTTCCCCTGACCCAATGCTTTTTTTCTTTCCCACCTAACCAACAGCCTTAATTAAGCAGCATAAACATCCCAGCAAGTTCATTCACATCCCTCAATGGGAATTTGCAGACAATTATAGGATATAATTGGGAAGCCTAATCATTGAACTTGTACCCAGCTATTGTTACAAGCTGAGAGGAGGGTGAGTGTTGTTTCCTCCAGGACACGCTGGTTATTCCCCAGCCCTGTCATTAATCAAAGGTCCTGAAATCCTCAACCTTCCAGTCAGCAACAATCTGTGCTGGTCACACCTGGGGGGGTTTTGACCTTTTTTTGGGGGGGTTTGTTTTGGGGTTTTTGTGTTTTGTTGAGATTTTTTTTAAGTACAGCAATTATTTACAGAGGCAATCCTTGTCAAATCCAATTCCTGATAGGGAAAGATGTTTCAGAGAGCTCTGCCAAGTGACATATTTCAGTTGGTCTGCTCACACACTCTGAATGCACTTCTTTGTACAGACCCAACAGTTCACAATCCCTTCACAGCCTTGAATAACAAAGATTTCCAGTCCCTTCCCTGTAAAATCAGAGACTGTCGTCCCATCACACAGCTTACATTTATTCTGCTCCTTTTGCCTAAATCTGGGAAGGGGCATCGGAATTGCACTCAATGTAGAATATTTTTACAATAATTAAAAGATTTAAAATGCAGGATTTCATGGCTCTGCCTTCATGAAGGAGGTGTAAAGAGAAAAAAACACGCAGAACACACAAGCTGGCTAATTTCCCATCCTTGCTTACAGCACCTAAGCACTCTAAACATCCAGCAGGATTTGCTCTGAATGAAACACATCTGCTCCTCCCTGAGCAAACACATCACAGCAGGTGAACCATTTCCTGCTCTCCCATTCATGCATTACCAACACATGTTAACTCTGTCACTCACTATTATTATTATGGTTTTTACATTCTCTGACTTCCCCCTTGCACATCCAGACAGCAGCATTTTCCAAAGAATTTGTTTGCCAGGTCTCCTGGTTTTATCTAACAAGGGGTAGTGCAGGTTCCCTTGTTTAAGCAAAAAAAGGTAACTTGGAACTGCTCTTGAAGGGGAGCAAGTTCTACCTGAAGCACCCTTGGAACTCCCAAGGAGTCAGGGCTGAGGATCAGAATTTAAGAACACTTGGAGTATCCTCAGTGCTGAACCACTGCACTCAGGCACTGAACTCCTCCCAGCCTCCTCAAGGGCCCAGACACCAACCCAAATAACAAGTGTGTTGGAGAAAGGTGAAAGAATTAAAACAGCAGCTTGAACCAAACAAAGTGAAAACTTCCCCAGTTTCTATCCTATCAGCAGCAAAACACCTCTTTGCCTTGACAAGGCTTTTGTACAGGAATTCAGATCTCTTAACACTGGGGAGAAATTCTCTGTATTTACTGTGTATTTACATTTCTAAAGATGACACGGGTCAGACAGCTGCTTCTGAAGTGCTGGTTGGGAACTGGGGCAGGAACAGAAAATCTTCACTTCCCAACCCCAAATTTAAGTAAAGATGCAGCAGTGAAGAACCTGATGAAACATCAGCTCAGCTGCACATGTGGGGATTTCTCAGCAAGTTGAGACCCTGGTATGGAAATCCCACAGCCTTGCATCACCCCAGCTCAATGGAGAACAGTTGCTCCAGATCCTTCTTCCCCAGTTCTGTTTGGTGCTTCCAAAGCAGCATATCCTTAAACAGCCATATGTTAGAGGGATTGTTTCCACCCCTTCTCCCCCAATTCTGGGCTGTATCACAACCCCAAGCACCATAAATCTCTTAACTACTCTTAATAAGCTCAAGTGAATTAGTTTAGGATGTCTCAGTGCTGGCAAAGTGTCACCACTGCCCCAGCTATGGGCCCTCAATAAAGCTGGAGCTTGGCAGGGTCAGCACAGACACCCCAGTGAGATTATCCGGTGTCAGCTTCCATCTGGCATTTGTCAGAGCAAGGGAAAAGAAAAAAAGGCAGCCCTTATCAGATCTCCAAATAAAAGGAGTACTTCCACTTCATGTAGTAGCAACTGGAAAAATTTCCTTTGTGTTTGAAGCTTTAAAAATATCTTTGCCCTTGAGGTTGGCTGAGTCTGCTCAGCGCTTCGAGACCCCTTTCCCATACAAAGGTAATAAAACCAAGCTCATGGTTACAGAAATTCCCAGCACATAAAAATTACAGGAAGCTGTTGCTAAGTAATATTTCTACCTAAGTAAACATCACAAAGCGTTTCCCACACACACCTCTGAACTTTGTTATTCAAAGCTGCCTTGAAGATGTTCAGAGTTGCAGAATTTCTGCTGGCACTGGTCTTGCTGAGAGTGCTCAGTGCTGTTTCACAGCAGTTGAAAGACATTTCAGGCTGAGCAATGTTTTTCTCAGGGCTTTGTTGTGCTGTTTGTACTTGGGAACAAAGCAACTCCTCAGTTCCTTACCTGTCCCTTATCTGTCCCAGAATTTTCCCCAGATAAATCATAGGGAAATTAAAGAGAGATCCTGTTGTATCCCTTTATCTCTAGACTTGTTTCCCAACATGAGAAAAAAAAAAAAAAAATCACAGAATGTGCTGATTTGGAAGGGACCCACAAGGATCATAGAGTCCAGCTCCTGGCTCTGCACAGGACAACCCCAAAAATCCCACCAAAACTGGGAAAAACATTCTTATTTTCACACAGCACCTTTCTTTAGCAACTCTTTGCATGTCAATTATTCCAGACTGTCATCCTTTCCATCTGCTGCTTTACATCCTCTTCAAGGGACACAAATTGTTTCAGCTACTTTCTACAAAGTCAGTATTCTGCCACAAATTTTAAACTGCACTAATGGAGAAACAACTTTTGTTTTTATCATAGAAAATTAGATAATAGATGGAGAAAAGGAGCCTACTGACAGACCTGAAATGACCCACATGTATAATAACTCAAATTTCGTGGTAGCAAGAAGCCCCAAGATCAAGAGGATAACAGATTCCTACAAAGGTTTCATTCAGGATGAGCAAGGCAACTTGAATTTTATCTTGCCTTCTAATGAATGAAGCCTATAGTTTACAGAACTATAGAATTAATTTCAGGATGGTTTAGCTTGGAAAGGACCTTAAAGCTCATCCAGTGCCACCCCTGCCATGGCAGGGACACCTTCCACCATCCCAGGCTGCTCCAAGTCCCAATGTCCAGCCTGGCCTTGGACACTTCCAGGGGCAGCCACAGCTGCTCTGGGCACCCTGTGCCAGGGCTCCCCACCCTCTAATAGAGAATTTCTCCCTAACATCTGGCCTAAATATTTCCTCTTTTAGTTTAAAACCATTCCCCCTTTTCCTATCACTACTTGGCCCTGTAAAAACTATTTCAGATATCCATCCTTATATTCCAGGAATGTGGCCCTTCAGTGTTCACTGTCTGATACTGCAGATCATTTTGCTGGTAACTTTTATTTGGCCATTCCACTTTTCCTTCCTATTGCCTTACTCCACTTCCACATGACCTGACATGCAATAAAAGCCTTTATAATTAGCCTGTCAAACCCATCAGGCTCCAAGCTCTGTATGGACAGAGCAGCCTGACTGCAGGGAGAATTGGCAGGAAATCCTATTTCAGAGGGAATTGTTCCTTCCGCAAGAGGAGTGACAGACATATAGAAAAAAAAAAAAAAAAAGACGTGGAAAAAATGCGAAATATGAAAATCATGTTTGGCAGATCCAGGCTGAGGTCTAGGACGTGGCATTTCCAGCATTTTTGTTGTCTGCATTCTTCAGCAAAGGCGCTCTCTGCAGTGCAGGACCAAAAAGCCAAGAAGTGCATTTCGATGGCAATAAAATAACTGTGTATGTGCAAAAAAAACCCTGTTAAAAATGTCAGTGAAGAGGTACAAAACCCCCAGAACAGGAACAGCACTTGGCTGCCATAAACAGCAGCAGGCTAGACCCAAATTCCAAACAGACTACACATTTCCCTCCCTGCCTACCCAAAATATAACATGAGTTGGCCTTAACTGAACCGACTTGGTTTTCACACCAACATGAGTGATTTAGGGAAAAAAAAGAGAAAAGTCTGAGGAAGCACATCCCAACAGATCTCAATCCATGGTGCATCCACCTACACATCTCTACACTCAGACACAGAGTCCTCAGTACTGCCACTGGTTTTTCCAAGGGTGCAGCTGCCCACAAATGATTTCAGCTCCTCCCCAATGGTTTCATCCCCAACCTTTGCTCCACTGTCTGTAAGAAGATCCTTTACTTTGTTATCCTGAACATGTTATCACCAACTGAAAAAAAAAAAAATAAAATTCCAGGCTGGAATTGTAGCTACAGGGATGATTCAGAGGCTTGGATGTGTGCCTTGGAGATAATTCCATGCTATAACTGAAAAGTTAGTTTTGGAGTCAACTGGGATATTTACACTGATTAAATAAGGAATAATTAAACAAAGGAGGGATAACATGGAGCAATCACAGGGGAAGGGCAGGGAATGGTGTGGAAGGGATGGGGGACACCAGGACCCCACTGCAGCCCCATCTTTGCCACTTCCCACACACTCAAGACTCTTCAGAGAATGACAGAGTCCTTAAGGCTGGAAAAGACCTTTGAGACCAAATCCAACCATCAGCACCACCACTGTGTTCACCCCAACCCCTGTCCCCAAGTGCCACATCCTCAGTGCCCCTGAGCACCTCCAGGGATGGTGACTCCAAAGCTTCACAAACCTTTTCCATGCAGAGGCTTCCCCCAATCTCCCATCTAAACCTCCCCTGGTTTCCTCCCATCCTGTGCCTTGCCCCTGGGAGAAGAGACCCCAGGCTGTCCCCTCCTGTCAGGGAGTTCATTTTCTGTGACATCTTCAAGCTCTCCCAAATTTCTTTCCCATCTCCCAGTATTTTCCAGCCAGACTCCACGCTGAGCAGGCTGGAAAAGCCAGTCAGCTTGGGACTTGTCTCTGTCAATTGACACCCACTCTGTAAAATCAAAACAATCAATATTTACATATACTTTAAGGGTTTTTCCCAGTCCCAGGGCAGCAGTTTAGACAGCAACAACTTCCCATTCTGAGATGGAAAAAAATTAAAAAAAAAAAAAACAGAACCAGGAGATCCTACACCAAGTTTCATTAAACAAACCAAGGGTACAAATAACCTGGGTTAAAAACTCCACACAAAACCAAACTTCCCTGTGAAAATGATACCGAAATTGCTACATTTCATTCTGGCTAGAAGATAAAGAAAAAAAAATAAAAGAGAATACACTTAAATCCAAAGAGCCAGGAGACTTCAGCACTGCATTAGCTGCTGAAGATTCCCAGATAAGCTGCAGAAACACAGAGGGAAAGATTTCATGACATTAATACTCTGGGTACTGGGAGCTGCTGCAAGGCTCTTCAGGCTAAGGAAAGCCAAAATACAATTCACACAAGCTTTTAATAATCTTGACAAAACAATTACACATGCTAAGGATACATTAGGGCTGGCACGAGAACAGAGGAGGCAGCGATTGCACCAGCAGGTTCCTAAATAAATGTCACTTAATCTCCACCATCGGCGTGTGCTCAGAGTCTAAAGGCTACTCACAAACAGACAAAAAAAAAGGCTAAAAAACCTCCCAGGCTGTCAAAACAACTGCAGAAGCACAGGGGCAGGTGTCACAAGGCACGGGATCACACAGATCCCAGCCTGTGCAAAACAGCAGCTACCAAAAAATTAAAGTCCAAATCCGAACGTTCAAAACAAAGATAAGCTCGGCTTGTTAAGTGGTTTGGGAAGTGCATTCCAGTCACTGCACAAATATGCAGGAGCACAGCTTCCCTACTGCTCCTTCTGCAAGGGACACACAAAACCACAGCATCTGTGTACAGTGCCTTTTGAAATGATTAAAATCTCCATTTCTGGGTCAAACAGACTGAGCTGAGGCAGGTACTGGACAGGTGCCCTCCAACAAACTCTTGCACAAGAGGCTCAGGAGCTCAGATTTCTGTCCCAATGGTAAAATATTATCATTAAAATATTACATTTCTCCAGGTTTCATGGAATCAGGCAGTTCTTTAAAGGAGAGAAAACCATCCATTCCAGTCTGCTGCAACACAGCCCCAGAAAATTCACAGGAATTTTGGGGCATCATGGTCTAGGCACTAAAAAAATGCCAATCAGACCTTTAACCTTATGAAACAGCAGAAAACACAGCACATGAAATGCACAAGAAACCAGGTTTTAGTGCTGATGTAACTGCATACCTGAAAGTTTATAAATAAAATGCTTTACAATCTTATTTTTCATATTAAAAAAGGAACACACGTACACACTTGCATCTTCTTGCTCATACCCTGTTATTCTGGCCACAAAAAATAACCACTTTCTTTAAAAGGAAGCTGAATGATTTTGGGGTGAGGAGTAGCAGAGGAGAAACCACATTAATTGCATTAGTTTGTGCATACTGGTAGGAATTCCTCCTCAAATTTGGCACTTAGCACTCAGAGCTGCCCTTTAAAGCTTGGCAAGAATTTCACTCCAGCCCACAAGTTTCCTAATTTCGTCTCAGGACACACTGGTTCGTTTGGATGCACGACCTCCAGAAAGGCAGACAACCCTAAATGTGTCACTCTCACCTCAATTCACTTTGCTCCCTGTCAGGTCAGATTTAACATAAATCAAAGCCAATATATAATTAAAGCCAAGCTTAAGGTCAGTTCCAAGTTAGGAAAAAACCAAATCTGTATGAAATTAAAAGCAGCTCTAATACATGTGAGGACTGGGGTGGCAGCAGCAGTGAGCTTTTTGAGCACAGCTTCTCCCCTGAACCAAAACCCTGTTATTTCTCCCTCTACCCCATCCACGTCCTCTCTCCTCCTTCTCCCTCCCCCTTCAGGTCTGACTTGGCTTCCAGCTTCTTCTCTCATGCACAGATCTTACACCTTTTTGTGGCAGGAAGGTTTTGGTAAAGAGGGAATTGCACCTCTCCAGAATGGGGTTTATTCCATCGAGACTTTTCCTCACTGCTGTGCTTCCAACTGCTGCAGTCTCTCAGTCAGCCTGGACTTTCATTCCTTACCCAGACCCCAAATAAACCCCAATAAACACACTCAGGGTACCAACTGTTATACAGGACACTCACAGCCCACTAGAATAGTGAGCTCTGGGCAGCTCCTGACTCTGCAGAAGAACCAAACACAGAATTCTGGATGCTTTATAAACACAGGTGAAAGAACTGCTCAAACCCATCCCAAAGGTTTTCTCTTTACCTTCTAATGTCAATTTTCAGCTCTGCTTTTAGGAATCTCTGCTTATAGGTAGCAATCAGCAGGCACCTATCAGACCTCCAAGAATCCCAGAGTGGTTTGGGTTGGGAGGAACCTTAAATCCCATCCAGTGCCACCCCTGCCATGGCAGGGACACCTTCCACTGTCCCAGGCTGCTCCAAGCCCCATCCAACCTGGCCTTGGGCACTCCCAGGGATCCAGGGGCAGCCACAGCTGCTCTGGGCACCCTGTGCCAGGGCCTCACTGTCCTGACAGGTCAAAATTTGGCAGCAAAGCCCCAGCTGAGACCCCTCACTGTGCACTCACCTCTCTGGCAGCGATCGTGCGTCCAGCAGCGCTCGATGAAAATCCCGTTTATCACCGTGGGGGGACAGCTGCTCTTGCCTTTCACGGTGCCTGGGCACACATCTCCACACTCCTCTTTGTCATCCTTGTTGGCCACGATGTAATTGTCTTCTACAGAATCCAGAATCCTGGACCAGTCGATGGTGGACAGGTAGCAGAGCTCGTTGTTCTTCTCGATGCGCACGGCGCCCCGCGTGATGTTCATCAGGTTGTAGAGGCCGATCTCCTTCAGGTGAACCATCTCAAAGATCACCAGGGCGTAGTTGAAGAACAGGTGAGTCCCTCTGATCACAGTGAGGTTGGGGAAGAGGCCCTTCAAGCTCTCCAGGCCGTAGACACGGAAGAGCAGCAGGTAGTCTGTGATCATGGTCAGCTTGGGGAAGCTGAGCTCGCGGAAATCTTCGGGCTTGGTTTTGAACATGAGCAGGATCTGCAAGTGGCCCTCGATCACGGTGCAGTTCTCCAGCATGTTCAGCCGGGTCAGGTTGTTGCGGATGTCCATGCTCCTGCAAACTGGGAGGCAAAGCACAGTTTATTTACTGAACAGAAGCTTCACTGCTGTCCTTTTCTAAATGCTCAGTTTTGTCCAAGCTCTGCTCGGGACACGGGGCCCTCTCAGCAAGGCAGGCCTCAAGAGTTAAGAAATCCAGTGTGGGGAACATTCCCTGGTATATGGTTACAAAACAAGAGTATTTCATCATTTTTTTCTGCCATCTTGAGTCCCTGCCTGTTGCCTCTGTCACGACTGCAGTGGTAACACCAGTCCTGGGACATCACCTGGCACTCAAAGGGAAGAGATGTCTGCGCTGCTCTCTCTGGGTAGCTGCCAGCAACACACCTACCTCATCTCAGATTGTGCAATTAATGCCAGGGATTAGAGGGAGTCACTCTGAATGGCTGCAGGGAGGGGAAGATAGGGAAAGAATAATGGCCAGAGATGGTAGTGCTTGGGAAGAGAGCAGAAAAACCTGGAAATGCACAGGAGCACAGCCCACGCTCCTGCCCAGACTCTGCTGACAGCAGTAATTTACTACATTAGTAATTTTTGCCCTGAGCATTCTTTTCAGATGAGGTGTTGGGGCTTTTTTGTTATTATTTTCTAAAGGGTGCAAATCTCCCTGTCTTGACTATCCAGGCAGTTTATTTCACAGAACCAGTAACCAAAGAACTGGCAAAGTGAACAAATACATGAAGCATAAATTAGAAGGTAAATTGAATAATAGGAACCCAGGCCCCACCAAAAGTTTGAATAGGGAAATATTTTTTCAACTCTAGGCACAGGTAAGAAATCAAGAAGGAAATTTCAAGCCTCATGCCTCTAAGCACAAAACTCCCTCTGACAACCCTTTTGAAACCAACTCCATAGAAACATCAAGCAGGCCTTAATGTTCAAACCCAGGTGGATTCTTCCCAAATTTTCCCTTTTTGAAGACTGCATCCACTCAAAGGATTCTCTCTTTTGTCTAAAGCTGGGCCAGTGTCTTCCCTCCCCACTTAAGAACAAAAAACACAGGCTCTTTCCCCTTTTTTTTTCCTCACTATATGTAAAGTTCACCAACCATAAAACCACCACATCACAGCTCCAAGGGATCACCCAGCCTTACAAAACTGATATGGACACAAATATTTCACCATTAGGATTGTCTGACTCCTCATGGTTTAACACAGACTACTGCTGTAGGGGTTAAAACCAAATTCTATGCAAATATCTTAATGATTATTCAAAAATTTGCTCCACTGACTGCAAGACAAAAAAAAAAAACTGGCAACACTAATATGGGATTCGAAGCAATGCTATTGCCCAATGGGATTTTCTGGCACTATATCCAAGTCGTTTCATAAATTGCTTTCTGGAAGAAAAATGCCAATGCACGGTGCCTCAAGGATTAAGGATGTGCTTGGAAAAAGTGGGAAAAGGAACCTGATGACCAGCCAGCAGCAAACTGTACTGCTGCACATCCCAGCCTGGGATAAAAGACCAGGGAGAGCAACAGATTCAGCTTCAATGCCCTGGATATTTATTTGCAATAAATAACATTGGTATTTCCAAAGAAGCAAGTGCGTGGTAGGTCAGGACAGCAAAAGGAGAAGTAACAGAAGGACACGTAAGGAAATGAAAGACTGAATTCAACGTACAAGCCACCAGTGCAGCTAAAATTACCAGATAAACTCAAAATCCAACATCTTGGTTCTTATTTATTCTTGGTTGTCATGGCTGTGGGGCACACAGGCAGTGCTGGGGTGGTACCACCCCAGGATAATGCACTGCCTGCTGCAATGGACAGCTGACCTTAAGGAAAAGGAAAGGTCAAAAAATACAGACCAGGAATTACTTCTGAGAGTCAGAGCTGCAGGCTATTGCTGTGGCTGAAGGCCACGAGATGCATGAATACCCTGAGCACAATTGCCTCTGTCTTTCATGGTTTTGGGTAGAATGAGGTGAGTCACCAGGGGCTGCTCACCCACACTGCCCCTGCCCAGCTCCCTGCACAGGGCACCTTCAGCAGGGGAGAAGATCTGCAGCCAGGCATGGTCAGGACAAACCCTCTGAGTGCTCTGGCTGCTTTTCAGGCTGTGGAAATCTCCCTTTTCTGCAGGAACAGAGCTGAGGAGCTTGGTCTGGAGGAGCTATCCCAGGTGGGCAGCAGCTGTATCACACAGTGCCCAGCACGAGGAAAGTCACAGTCCTGTCTGCCAGGGGAACAGATCCACAGCCAGCAAGGATTCAGAGAGGATGATCTGAGCCCACAACGGTTTGGGTGGGAAGGGACCTGAAATCCCACCCAGCCCCACCCCTGCCATGGCAGGGACACCCCCCACTGTCCCAGGCT